>CM072517.1:6803474-6903474 GCA_036898135.1 Oncomelania hupensis
GTCCTTTTGTTCCTACAAATCTAGCGATCACGCATACTTATTCTTAATCATCATCATCATCATCATCATCATCATCATCATCATCATCATCATCATCATCATCATCATCATCATCATCATCATCACCATCACCATCATCATCATCATCATCATCATCATCATCATCATCATCATCATCATCATCATCGTAGTATTCGTAATCATCATCACCACCATCAGTCATCATCATCATCGTTGTCATCTTCGTCGCAGTCGTAGTCCTCCTCCTCTTCTCCTCCTCATCAATCATCTTCATCGTCGTCGCAATCATCATCACCATTATCATCGTCGTATCTGTGGTCAATATTTTTATTTTTGGAGTATCTCATAATTGTATTAAGCAGAGAGAAAGAGAGATAGAGAGAGAGAGAGAGAGAGAGAGAGAGAGAGAGAGAGAGAGAGAGAGAGAGAGAGAGCGAAGAAGAGTGAGAGAGAGAGAGAGAGCGAAGAAGAGTGAGAGAGAGAGAGGGAGGGAGGGAGGGAGACTCCCACGCTATTAAAACCCTTAAAAAGGTTGTGCATATAATAAATACTGGATTACCTGCACTTCGCAATGCGGCGTGCGTTATATCAGACATCGAATAGTGCATTGTACATAAGCTTCGAATTCTGACCTACTTTGCGATCGCTGTTGTGAACAGTTTTACTTGCGCTTTGTGCCCGCGAGTGATGACTTAAATGATTTTCGTGAGTTGGAAATCGGTCATTGTGTTGTTTCGAATGTGTTGGAGTTTTCGCCCTGTTTGTCGTGTCGCCAAAGGTACTAAACTTAAAAACTTCAGTTGTTGATTCATTTTATTGGAGTTGTTCCATCTTAGGGTCCGATCACCGAAAACTAAAACACGTATCGTAGACCTATTGTAAGGCTCGTGGTAGGTCTTTTCTTCTTCTTCTTCTTCTTGAGTTCAACGTCCACGTTGATACATTTTCTGGTCAATAGGTGCAGAAGTCTGATTGTGTGTGATTATTATTTTTAAAATTAATTATTATTTTCCGTCAACAATAAGACTTTCAACATGATTTAATTTTTTCGAGTTTTTCGCTCTAGTTTATGATTTAAAAAAAAGAAGCATGATTTGTAGGCCTAATGTAGCAGCAGCAGCAGTAGTTGTGGTAGTAGTAGTAGTAGTAGTAGTAGTAGTAGTAGTAGTAGTAGTAATAGTAGTAGTAGTAGTAATACTAGCAGTAGTAGTAATACTAGCAGTAGTAGTAATACTAGCAGTAGTAGTAATAGCAGTAACAGTAGTAATGGTAGTTGTATATCAGCAGTAGTATTTGCTGTAGTAGCTGCATAATTAATACTTTCAGTAGTAGTAGCAGCAGTTGCAGTAGTAGTAGTAGTAGTAGTAGTAGTAGTAGTAGTAGTAGTAGTAGTAGTAGTAGTAGTAGTAGTAGTAGGAGAAGCAGCAGCATAAATAGCAGAAGTAGTAGTTGCAGTATACAGAATAGAGAAACGTTATTGTCTCCACAAACACCTGCAAGGCAATTCTGGGTGCAGTGTCCATCTGCATATCAAATCTCCAGCAATAAAACCGTAACATCAACACTAAACTGAAAATAAATAATGATGGTGATGATATCCACAGTGATTAAGATCCATCGACAATGACGCTATCACACACACACACACACGCAAACACACACCTACACACCCACACCCACCCACCCACCCACACACACACACATACTTGTTTTTACGGTGTTATTATGACTTTCCTGAAACGCCACATACGTTGTGTTGACAATGGGTCATTACGTTCCCATTTTTAAGTACTTTTAAGTGTTCTAACACTAACCTTAACCCTAACCCTTTCCCTAACCCTTACCGGATCATTGGTTTGACGTGAAAACAAGTAGGTCAGTCAAAACAAGTTATGTAGATGTTCTCTGGTTTATCCAAAATAACACCGTGTAAACATGTACACACTATCACACACGCACTCTCACATATTTACATATGTACATACATACACATATACACTTATATGTACAGTAATAGTAGTAGCAGCATTAGCAGTAGTAGTAGTAGGTTATTTTGATGTGTATCTTCGTCAGTATTTTATGTTCTTACATGTCAAGTATGCGTGTGTATGTGTGTGTGTATTTGGTGTGTGTGTGTGTGTGTGTTTGTGATTTTATTATAGGTATTTTATTTAGTAGTAGTAGTAGTAGTAGTAGTAGTAGTAGTAGTAGTAGTAGTAGTAGTAGTAGTAGTAGTAGTAGTAGTAGAATATTCTGTGGGGTGCAGTAGCGACAGCTTAACTGGTTGGTTAGGCAAGGTGCACTCGTAAGAAGATATTATTTTGGGGTCGAATCACAGTTAGGTAATTTGAGGTAATTAGCGAGCGTTGTGGCCAAGTGGGCTAAGGCGGGACTAACTTGCCTTGTCCACAGGCCAGAAACCAATGGCGCCTGACAGGTGTGAGTTCGATCCAGCAACTGGGCGTTATGTTTCTCCGAATATTATTTACTTTCGACTCGGGCAACGTCTCGGGGATTTTCTCCGGGTACTCCGGTTTGCTGCCCCAGCAAAATTTCAAACTCACAACTAATGTTAGGTAGGTTGGGTTTGACCGCGCCACAGGCTGCGACTACGCTTTCCCCAGGGGAGGTGGCCCCGAATTTCCCTATGGAAAAAGGGACAATAAAGTAAATAAAAAAATAAAAAATAAAAATAAAATGTTTAGGCTAGAAACGGCTCGGTAAGCAACAAGTTTTCTCTCATTTAGGATCGAAACGGGTCAAATTGTCAGGCCAGTTAAGTAGCCTCATGTGAGAATAGTTGTGAGAATAGATTAGGCCTGGAGCTTGTCAGGTCAGAGTGACTCTAGATACCAGGGGCCGGTTTGATGAACGGTTATACGGAACGACTAGATTTACACAACTCAAAGTTATGTCGAACATTTTCTCCATCCCTGTTCACTCTATACTAATATAACCTTTGAGAGAAAGTTACACAGGGGGAAGATAATGGTAAGGGATGATTATAAAGATTGCTTAGCTCGGCTTGGATACAGCAGTGAGTCAGAAACAGAAGGTTTAGTTGTTACCTAGTACGTGCGATACATATTCGCTTGGTCAGCCGTTACTGGCCGGGGAAAGTTTATAGTTTGCATGGTCAAAGTATGACGCATAAAGATGTGCATGCAAGTAGGTCTGTGGTCTGCAGCCATTGGTCTCTTGTGTGTGGAGAGCATGGTCAATTCTGACCTCGTGATAGGTACAAGTCCCAGGGATTTTGGGCTGGGTCGGTGACGTAGTAACTAAGGCATGACCTTATGTAGAGAGGTGCATCTCTGCAGAGTTATGCTATAAAAGCCAGAGTGAACAAAGGAATCGCTCTCTTATCTCTGTCTTCTGCAAGGCTCCAAGCAGCTCTGGTCCCTTCTCGTGCTTAGTTTGTAGTGCTTAGGATGGTCAGTTCAGAATGTATCAGAAGTTAGGATAAAATGTATAGTGCAAAAGATTGGTTGTTTTTGCTTGGTAGTTGTTTAACTGGTGATTTTGTTATTTAGATGCAGAAGTTAGTTTGAAAGTTAGTCAGTCAGTGAGTTGGTAAGTAAGTTAGGGTTGGTCGGATCTTAGGGTGTGTGCATAACTTAGACTGCTGTTTTAGTTCTATTATTGTTAGTATAGGGTGAAAGTTCGTGTTTTCCATGGAGGAAAGAAGGGCGAAAGAGAACTGGAAATTGCGGTAAGAAACAATGAATTTATTTGACTATTATTTGCATTGTTAGTTAGAATCTACGTGCATGCGAGTTTTATGTTCCTTGGTTGACATGTATTAAGTTAGATTAATAAAAGTATATAAAAGTGGAAACAAATAGTAGTTCAGAGTCATGTTTGTGAGCGCACTGCGACGCCTTTGGACGGCAGTGAGACTTGTTCTGTTTTGTATGTCTTACATGCTATAATAGGGTAAGTCGTGCCCAATCCCCGTACAAGTAGGAAATTAAATAGTTAGTATAACTCTCACATAGATAACGCAAAAATAGGGGACGCGTTACATTGGTGGACCCAAACGCGGGGTAAATTTTAATAATAAGTTGTAAGGTTAAATTTTAAGGGTAAATTTGGTTTGGGTTAATTCATTTTAAGAGAGCAAATTTTAGTGTATATGATGGGAGACGAATGGGATTTTTCACTGACACTACAATTCCCTGTCCGCCAGACAGAGGAAAAGTTGTTTAGAGTCTTAATAATGTTAAATAGGGTTAGCAATGTCCAAGGCTCGAAAAGCTAATCTTCAGGTGCCTATCACTTTTCCAAGACCTAGCAACGCGGAAAATAGTTCTATTATTGTTAGTATAGGGTGAAAGTTCATGTTTTCAATGGAGGAAAGAAGGGCGAAAGAGAACTGGAAATTGCGGTAAGAAACAATGAATTTATTTGACTATTATTTGCATTGTTAGTTAGAATCTACGTGCATGCGAGTTTTATGTTCCTTGGTTGACATGTATTAAGTTAGATTAATAAAAGTATATAAAAGTGGAAACAAATAGTAGTTCAGAGTCATGTTTGTGAGCGCACGGCGACGCCTTTGGATGGCAGTGAGACTTGTTCTGTTTTGTATGTCTTACATGCTATAATAGGGTAAGTCGTGCCCGATCCCCGTACAAGTAGAAAATTAAGTTAGTTAGTATAACTCTCACATAGATAACGCAATATAGGGGACGCGTTACACTAACATCAGAGCAACTACAGCTCAGGAAACAACAAATAACGTTCTCTAACATACTGTGCGGAAACCAAATCTTTCTTCTACTAGAATATCATTTGTTCTTCAGCACGACTCAAGAGTTTATCAAACAGTTAAAGCGTTTTCGCGAAGGAAAATTCCACGCTTCATTATCGCACAAGCGTCTCTCTCTCTCTCTCTCTCTCTCTCTCTCTCTCTCTCTCTCTCTCTCGCCCTCCCTCTCTCTTTTGTCAATTATTTATTTCCATATTCAATTTCCAGTTAATACTTGATTGTTCTATTTCTTCCATCGTTTGTAATGAATAGTTACTGGTTATTCTATATTTTTCTGTTATTTTTTCACAAAAAATGTCTTCATGGTCGTCAATTAGGCCCCCCATAAGTCTGTTTACGGTATTCCAACCGACCCTAATTTTTGGGCCCTAACCTAAACTTTTTTGGGGGATCATCTGGAAAAAAAATGTTAAAAAAGCCAACAAAATCGCATTCAAAATGGAAAGGATTTTTTTTAAAGCCGCCTTACCGATCCTATATTTCTTCCTATGTTACCGTAAACAGACATTGTTGGGGGCCTTATATATAATTATTCGCGGCCAGTCATTTAATTATTATGTTGACTTTTATTTACACAGGGTTGGCTTATTTAAGGTCGCTTGTTGGTCATTATGTGATTTCTTTGAATAAAACATTTCTTTAAACCAAGTTATGACGTAACCATCGTCTATTCGTTCATTACACTTGTACATAAACCCCCCCATGTTATACATTTAACAACCCGTTATTTGAACTTACTTTCTCATCCATAGTAGGCGTTCGGTCACGTTAGGTTAAGTTACGTTAGGTCAGATTACGTTAGTTAAGCTAAGGCAGTTTCCTTTAGTTTAAGTTAACGTAGGTTCAGGTAAGTTAAGATGTTAGGTTAAGTAGTAAAGTCGCGTTAAGTCAGGTTAGGTGAAATTAGGTTAAGTATGTGAAGTTAGATAAAGTAAAATGAGATTAGGTTGGGTAAGCTTAGGTTAGGATGCTGGAGCAATTGCACCGTACATTAGGTGCGCTATATTAAACCTTGTATTATTATTATTATTATTATTATTATTATTATTATTATTATTATTATTATTATTATTATTATTATTATTATTATTGTAGTAACTAGTAGTAAGATTTTATTAACCCTATTTTATCCCTTAACTCGAAGGTCGTTGGGGCATCACAGATGATCGTTTAACCAGCATGCTCCATCTTTCTCTGTCCTCAGCAACCCTCATGGATGTAGTAAAGTTACCTGTAGTAAAAATATCGTCACCATCTTCGTCATCATCATCATCAACATCGTCATCATCATTGCTGTATTCCTCTTCATAGCAGCGATGACGTCATTGGACGAAAACATTTATTTATGTAATGTTGACGCGGTTTCACAAACTATATATTGGTGAAATTGCTCAATTCATTCATTTATCATTAATTCATTCATTTATCATTAATTCATTCATTTAGTCAGTCAATCATCCAATATTCTTAGTCAGTATAATTATAACTATATGACTATATGCTTACTTGGTTGTAAACAATCCATTCAGTCTTTGTAGCATTAATATATAAGGCATTAATATATAATGATGCTTTAATTTCTGTGGCTGGAAAAGTTCAAGTGACCTCAGCGAACCATGTGATCGACACAACATCACCACCGTCGTCAATGTCAACATTGATCTGAGATTGGTGGAGAAAAAGCCCAGCCAATTTCAAGATTTCCATTGATTTCCACATTTCTCAAGATTCCAAAAGTTTTTATTTAAGAATCCACACATTGGAAGGTTCCACAAATCCACATTTCACAATTTGGAAAACTTCTACCAATTTATATTCCTTGATTCAACCCTTTGTTTCAAGATTTCCAACACTTTTGGTAAAAGAACCAACCGTTTAAAGATTAAAAGTTTTTTGAAGATTAAAAAAAAACTGAGAAGGATTCGACTCATTCAAAGTCTGTGTCTTATCTTAATCGGAGTTTACCGTTTTAGGGACAACGATACTTGTGACCAACAAAAGAAAAGATAAAACCCCGAAAAGATAAAAACCTTGAAATGTAGAGTGCCGTTGAAAGAGACTGAGGGAGAGAGGACATCATAAAACAACTTTGTGTAGTTCTGCTCCGTTCGCGATCGCACTTTTTGCTAAACATGCTCAGCTCTTTTTCTTCGCGCCGTTCCCACTTTTGTCTAAACGTGCGCACCTTTTAGACGCTTGGGTCGAATCCACTTCAAAGAGTTTGGATTATCAACAGAAGGTGGTTCCAGATTAGTCATTGTGCATTTAGGCACCACAGGTGGAAACTGGCCTCCCTTTCGACTGAAAAACTTCGTGCAGAATTAGATCTACGCTTTCTTGATGATTCCGAAAGGATTTGATAGTATTTTATTTGAAAAGTATATTTACGCCGTCTGTACTTGTAAACTTCTATGAAGTATATGAAACTAAGCTTCTATGAACTATAATTATACTCTAAGCTTCTATAACGGTAATAGGCCCTACTCCGAGCTTCTATGAGGTTTATACTCGAAGGTTCTGCGATATTTATACTGGAAGCTTCTATGAAGTAAATTGGAAGTCTCCATGAAGTGAAAAGGACGTTGGAACTATATTGATACTTTCTCAAAAAGTTTTGTTGTTTTTTTTTAAGGAAAGAATACGCTTAGAGAAATCTATGTGTCCATTTGTGGTTTAAAACAAAACAGAACTGCAAACTAATATTTTTTCTATGTAGATCTACATGAACTCTGTTAACTAGGCTTCAGAAAGAGCTGACTTGAAGTGACCTTGGAGCATGTTCTTTAATATGTAGAGGTTAGCTGCCTGCGTCAAAGAAGAAGAAGAAGAAGAAGTACTGAAACTGTCACACAGACTGTACTTCATACACTTCGTACACCTAACTGACAAGTACAGTACATTGTGTGAAAAGATACTGGGCATTGAAGAAAGCAAGACATACTCGGTACCAAATGTACATCATATGAAAGACATATCTACGGTGTGTATGCTGTGTGCCATTTCCACAGTCGCTGAAAAAAACAAACCAACAGACATTGTATTCAAGATACAGCATATTATGCAAGATATGACCAGCGTCATTTGCAGTTACCGACAACATTAATACATTCCTTGTTGTGCGATTTCTACGCCTGTAGCTAACAGCAGGTAAGTTAATTTCTTTTTTGTTTAATTGTTTTCGTTTGTTTTGCGATTTTAAACATTTATTTTTAAAATGTTAAATGCATTATTTTTTTTCAATAATATTGTTTTTGCTTTGCGTTGTTGAGGTGGGTTTTTTGTGATTTGCTTGAGTGTGTTCTGTTTGTATTTTAAATACATTTGTTATCAACGGCTTCATCGTTGATGATGTGTTTGGTAGTAAAATGAAGATGCCAGATGTAGCCAATCTTCTCTCTTTGTCTGCCTGTCAGTCAGTCTGTCTGTCTGTCTTCTCTGTGTCTATCTCTCTCTGTCTGTCTCTCTGTCTTTCTTTGTATCTGTCTGTCTCTCTGTCTGTTTATCTGTCTGTCGGACCTAGCTGCCTGTCCCCGTCTCCTTTTCTTCTCTTTCTTCATTTTTTCTTTCTTTCTTCATTTTTTCTTTCTTTCTTTCTTTCTTTCTTTCTTTCTTTCTTTCTTTCTTCTTTCTTTCTTTCTTTCTTTCTTTCTTTCTTTCTTTCTTTCTTTTCTTTCTTTCTTTCTTTCTTCTTCTTCTTCTTTCTTTCTTCTTCTTCTTTCTTCTTCTTCTTCTTCTTCTTTTTCTTCTTCTTCTTCTTCTTCTTCTTCTTCTTCTTCTTCTTCTTCTTCTTCTTCTTCTTCTGCTGCTGCTTCTCTCTCACTCTCTATTTTGGAAGAAGAGACAGAAATACGGATTTTATTTTGTTCCTTTACCAGGTTTTTGCAAAGACACTATAAGCCTTGAATAATAATAAAAATAATAATAATAATAATAATAATAATAATAATAATAATAATAATAATAATAATAATAATAACAACAGCAACAACAACAATAATAATAATAATAATAATAATAATAATAATAATAATAATAATAATAATAATAATAATAATAATAATAATAATAATAATAATATAATAATAATAATAATACTAATAATAATAATAATAATAATACAGGGTGCTATTACGCGCTCTTTCTTCAATCGAAATCAAAGCGCGGCGATCTGAAGAGATTGCTATTACAGAAGTCAGAATAGAAATAACTTTTTTTATTTTTGAAATTTTAGATTAACTGCATCCAATATCCTTAGCGAAGCGAGGGACGAAAAACGAAAGACGTTAGACCAAAGGCGTAAGACGTAAGACGAAAGACGTAAGACCAAAGGCGTAAGACGAAGGACGTAAGACGAAAGACGTAAGACGAAGGACGTAAGACGTAAGACGAAGGACGTAAGGCGTAAGACGAAAGAAGTAGGACATTTTATTGCGTAAACAAACAGCTTAATCATTGCAAAGAGTGAAGGGAGGGAGGAAACCGGAGTACTCGGAGAAAACCCTCGGTGTCTTGAAAAGTCTCGTACCTAAATCACGTAAGTTCGTCCCGCGACCTTCGGCCTAGGAAAGCAGTTCACTATCCACTGAGCTATCAGGGAATCCGTTTAGTTCTATCTGCAAGTCTGATGTTGCCATGTGATTGTGATTCAGTTGATGAATTGTTATGTTGGTGTCTCACCACTAAATGGATTCTTTAGGCATTGTATGTTACTTGGCACTAAAAGTTTGGTAATCTAAACCTGACAGAAGGCAGGAAGGAAGGGAGGACAGAAATAAAACTGGAAAAAAAAGAACGAAAGAAAAGAAAGAAGAAAATAGAAAGAACTATAGAAACAAGAAAAAACAACAAAGAACGAAAAAAAAAGAAAAAAAATGAAAGAAAAAAAAGGAACGAAAGAAAAAAAAAGAAAAAAAAACGAAAGAAAAAAAGAGTGAACAAAAGAAAAGAAAAAAGAAAAAAAAAAAAAGTTATATTTAAAAAAAAGAAGGAAAAAAAGGAAAAAAGAAAAGAAAAGAAAGAAAGAAAAAGAAAGACAAGATAAGAAAAGGAAACAAACAAAACTGAAAAAAAGTATTAAAAAATGGAAGAAAGAAAGAAAAAAGAAAATAAAATAAAGACAGAAATAAAGAAAGACAGAAAAGAAAGAAAGAGAGACCAGAAAAACCAGAAGAAGAAGAGGAATGGAATCAATACAAGTAAAATAATCTAAATTTTGTACAGTTCGTCTTAGATGACCTCGCGGTTGAAATAATAACTATTTCAAGGAACACGACACTTTCATTTGTCAAATTTATTATTCCTTCATTGGTGTAATAGAATTTAAAACCTTCTCCTAACTGCAAGATTATAAAGATTGGAGATTTATTTAAATGAACTATAATTGTTTTGATAGACAGCATTAAATACAATAAATCGTGCTGGGAACTACGAATATAGAATCCGGCTGATTAAATCATGTTGAATCAAATCCGGATAATTTGAATAAAACGCTAAAATTAGAGGTTTTTTAAAATAAAATTTTTACGGCGTTCCCCAGGTTATTGATTTTAGGTGTGAAATATTTATTAAAAAAAAAAAAAAGAAGATTTATATCTTTAGGCTTTTCGGATTTCCTGGACATTTTCTTATCGTTTAGTTTGTTGGCTTCGACGTCCATTTTTCTTCGCAGTCCCCGTTACCCCCACCGCCTTCCTTCTCCTCCTCCTCAGAGTTCCCTCCCTTCCTCCATTACATTCTCCCCACACACCCACCCTCTCGCCACAACCCAAATAAAACTCTTTTAAATTCATGACGCAGGATCAAAAATGTTTTAAATGTTATTTGAAATCTGAAACCTTTGTTCTCCCTCTGGGGGCCCTCATGCTACAAATATCCCGCTACAAACCCTCCTCTGTAGGTTGTCGACCCTTCTCAGTGCTTGGTCCTTCATCTTGGAACTCTCTTCCTCTCTCTCTTCGCAGCTCTCCGAACATATATAGCCACTTTCAAGTCCAACTTAAAAACTCACATCTTTCTTAACAAAATGTCTACCCCCGTTGAAGTGCCGGGGGTTTCAGTACTGTATAAAGGAAATTTAGTGCTTTAAATTCCCACTGTCGCTGTCTTTCTCATTTGCTCTTTCTCATTCCTGCTCTGTTCTATCAATCTGCTATACTATCTTCTTCTTCGCTAGACCAGTCACCTACCGTTTTTTCTTGAAAACTCTTCCGACAAGACTCCTTATTTGTGTATGAGGTCTAATGGATCAGCTTGGGAATATTGGACGCTTTCTGCCAGGTGGTCACTAGGGCTTCCTATGATGTTATTATTTAGCAATGTAAGCATTTTATATGTATGTGTTTTGTTGATAATTTATAATGATGTTTGTATTCTATTTTGTTTTTGTAAACAGGGGTTCGATACATTAGAGTACAGCCTCAGAGTCCCCTGCGTGGGATGTCTTTATTGTAAAGTGACTGGCTGGTGGAGAGCTTTCAGTTTTACCACTAGGGTTGTTTCGGCAGATCTTTTATGCGGATCAGGGGTTGTCCGGTCCTGATTTGGCTCGGAAGAGTCCGCTGGACCTAAAGCAATAATCAAGTAATGTATGTAATGTAATGTAACAAACTGTCTGATCTCGCCTCCCATCACCATCATCATTCCTTCTTTTGTGATTCAGACCACCGCCGTCACACCGCACGCCCCCAACCCCCTCTCTTCATAGGTGCTCTATTCCTCCCCCTCCTTCTCTCGTCTTTGATATTTTACTTGTAAATATTATTTGTCATGTTTGTATTCTGTCATTGCATAGTTTGTTCATTTTGGTTTTGGGGTCACTTCTTTTCGCATGTATTTCGATGTTAAAATTACGTATAAATGCGTGAGAACTGAGCTTTGAACTGATGTCATTAGGAAAGAGCGCTATATAAATACCCTCATGACCTCTCTCAGCAGCATCAGCAGCAGCTTTCTCATGTAACTCTTTTAGTTGCTTCTCACGTCCCCTTTTGAACCGTCTTTCTTCCCGCTGCTCTACATTCTCTACCTCTTTCTGGGCTTGAGTATAATCACGCAGCTTCTTATCTTTAAACCCCTGCTCTTCTGCTTTCGCGATCCGCTGCTTCATTTGTTCTGATGCCATTATCAGCAGATAAATCAACGATAGTTTATTTCAACTGTACAACAAATGACACAGACAAACTTCAAATTCGTGTGCGTTATTTCCATTTATATTTACAAACTATGGCTCCTTATTCTATCCTATCCTATCCTATCCTATCCCGTAACTCGAAGGTCTTTGGGACACCACAGATGATCGTCTAACCAGCGTACTCCGACTTTCTCTGTCCTCAGCAACCCTAATGACTTCGCTCAGTGTAAAACCAGTCCATTCTCGAATGTTGCCCTCCCACCTCTTTTCCTGTCTCCGTCTTCTTCTGCCTCCTTGCACCGCGCCTTTCAAGATGGTCTTTGCAAGGTACTGATGCTCTGGTGACGTGGCCATACCATGGGAGTTTTTTCACCACTGTGAGCAGGCCATCGTGTTGTCCAATGGCTTGTGTGATGGTCTGTCGGACTTCGTCGTTGGTGATGTGCTGGTATAGGAAATGCCCAGAAGTCTTCTGTAGCTCCTCATCTCTTTGCTTTGGATTCTTCGTTGTAGATCTGCTGTTAGGGTCCATGTCCAAGACCACAAAATCAAGACCACAGCTTCGCTTAAAGAGGACTCGCCCCTGATCCACATAAAAGATCTGCCGAAACAACCCTAGTTGCAACACTGAAGGCACTCCACCAGCCGGTCTCTTTACAATAAAGACATCCCACGCAGGGGACGGACAGGAGGCAAACAAAAACCAGACTTTCTAAAAGAACTCCAACAAAGAAAAAAGTGATATGTAGAACGGCGACAAGAAGAAGAAGAAGCAATAGTTATAATACCTGAATATTTCACATTGACCTATAGGTGACTGAAAGTCAAAATATTCCAAATATTATTATTATTAACTAAAATTAAACTTAAACGGGTACTAGGTCAAAAGCAGTTATTAATAGACTACATTATCCTGTGCCTTGAACGGATCTGTCATTATGAAAAAGCGGCTTTAGATATACCGTTTGTAGCAGTAGTAGCGGCAGCAGCAGCAGCAGAAGAAGAAGAAGAAGAAGAAGAAGAAGAAGAAGAAGTAGTAGTAGTAGTAGTAGTAGTAGTAGTAGTAGTAGTAGTAGTAGTAGTAGTAGTAGTAGTAGTAATGGGGTTGCCTGGTAGTTCAGTGGAGAGTGATCTAGTTTCTTATGCCGAAGATCGCGGGTTCCAACACTAGCGTGGGACGAGCTGACGTGATTTAGGTTGGAGATTTACAGGACGTCGAGGGGTTTCTCCCGGTACTCCGGTATCTTCCATCCCTTCAATAATAATATTGGATGCAGTAAATCTAAAACTTTCAAAAAATAACATTGATTCCTATTTTGACTTCGGTAATAGCAATGTTTTCAGAACGCCGCTCTTTCAGTTCGATTGGACAAATAGCGCGTGATAGCTTCCTATATTATTATTATTATTATTATTATTATTATTATTATTATTATTATTATTATTATTATTATTATTATTATTATTATTATTACTATTGAGCCACGCCACTAGAAAAGTAGTCCGAACATTCCAGAGAATTACACTGATTTAAAAAAAAAAATTTGATGACGTAGTCTACCTTACATTGATGACATTGAGTTTTGGATTTTTCCGATGCTTTTTCAGATCGGACTTTCGGTTTAAGTGTTCCCTTTTTAGAACGGGCCATTCGATACTGCATTTCCTTTGGTTGATTAAAGGACTGCATACCGCTCCCGTGTTTCCTATGGTACTTCTCTCTCTCTCTCCCCCTCTCTCCCCTCTCTCTCTCCCTCTCCCCTCTCTTCCCCCACCCCCTTCCGACCTCCATCATCATCATCACCCACCACCCCTTGATGGGTTTGCTCCTCTTTCATCACCTCCAACTTCATCATCCTGATTTAATAATTACAATAATCAATAATTATAATAATACAATAATTACAATGTAGACATTTTATGTCTTTGGTTGATCTCTCTCTCTCTCTCTCTCTCTCTCTCTCTCTCTCTCTCTCTCTCTCTCTCTCTCTCTCTCTCTCTCTCTCTCTCTCTCTCTCTCTCTCTCTCTCTCTCTCTCTCTCTAACGCGGAAAGACCTATGTGTTTATCAGTTTATAGTCCCCTCTCTTCCCGTAAGGATTTTCAGAGAGGAGACTCTAAAAGACCTATATAATTAATATACCTTTATACATAAGGTGTATATGACCTATAAGACCTATATAATTAATATACCTTTATACATAAGGTGTATATGGTTTCTCGGATACAGATAATAAGGAGCCTTCGCTATGGATAGTTTTCGAGAAAGCGTCACGGACTGTGTTGCAAGTGCGCGCACTACCGAAGCGCCATTTCCCACTAAAGCACCCAGAGTCGCAAACATTAAATTAGTCCGGGGTGTTCGGTCAGTAAAATGTAATGAAAGCCGATTTGAATGAATAAACCAACCTTTGAATCATCGAACAGAGAAAATTAACGTCTACCCCCGCCATTGACGATACGGCCTATGGGTAGGATAACCGTTTCAGAAAGAAGGGGGTAGGTAGGGAACCTAAAACAACACTGAATCCCCAGGTCTATCATATTTCTAATAGGGTGGGCAGTGAAATAAGGTCACATTTGTCACGTCTACTACTGGATTTCGAACCTGAATCATAAGCGTGCTACCCGAACGTTCAACCACTAAGCTACGGTTGTAGGTCAATATGGGCCACTTTATCAGTCGGAATCCAGTTGGTGGGGCTTATTTGTTTAGTGCAGACAAGGAACGATGAAAGGAGGCAGGCTCACTGCGTAGTCGCTACTATAGCAGCTTTATCACTAAGGACCCCTCACGTACGCTGGAGCCGAGTCACGGTGACTTTGTTGCACTGACATCCTAGGGCCTGGTCTTATCTTGACTTTGATGGTAGACAGACTAATTTTCTTGATTAGTTGGTGTTTTCTTGGTGGGGAGTGGAAGGGGTGGGGGTAGAAGCCGATTGTGGCGCAGTGGATAAGGCCCTCCCCAAAGTTTGATGGTCGTGCGTCTTTGGGTTGTCCAGGGTTCGTACCTGACTTAAATTGAAATATGTGTGTACGGAAGGAGGGGAAAGGAGGAGGAGGAGCGACGACAACAAAAGAGGAGAAAGATAATAAAAACGAGAAAGGTGAAGGATGACTAACGACGGCGGAGGCGACGACGACGACGACGACGACAAAGAAGAAGAAGAAGAAGAAGAAGAAGAAGAAGAAGAAGAAGAAGAAGAAGAAGAAGAAGAAGAAGAAGAAGAAGTAGAAGAAGAAGAAGAAGAAGAAGAAGAAGAAGAAGAAGAAGAAGAAGAAGAAGAAGAAGAAGAAGAAGGACGACGAGGAGAAAGAGAGAGACAGACAGACAGACAGACAGATAGACAGACACAGAGAGAGGAAAACAGACTGTTACGATTGAGACGCACGATAGATCCGATCATTTTGTTTTGCAAAGCGTGCAATAATAGCAAGTATTTACTTTTGATTTGATTTTGCGCTGTGACGAGTTTTATTTTGATTGGGTGTTATTGCGTAATGCTGGAATGTTCGAACTTTTTATCGATTACAGAGAGGCTATATAAGTAACGCACTCTCTGCATGTGAAGATGATCTTTGCAGTGATTTTCGGAAAGCGATCTTGTATGCAGTTGTTGATGTTTGCTGATAAAGTTGGAAAACCTTATACGACGACTCCTGCCTTGTTGCTCTGTAAACAGGCTGCGTGGATAAACGAATTCGAGTTATACATATCAAGACTCAAGCATCGGGGCTGAGTCCACTATTGATAAGTACTGTGCAACACACCCTCGTTGGGGTGCCGAGGTTTCTGTATAAATAGTATCCCCACTTTCTGAAAATTTAGTGCTTTAAATTCCCACTGTCGCTGTCTTTCTCAATTGTTCTTTCTCATTCCTGCTCTGTTCTATCAATCTACTAAACTGTCTTTTTGTTCGTTAGACCAGTCACTTACCTTTTTTCTTGAAAACGTCCGAGACAAAACTTCTCTTTTGTGTGTGAGATCTGTTGTATCATCTTGGGAATATTGGACGCTTTCTGCCAAATGATCACTAGGGCTTCCTATAATATTACTGTTTAGCAATGTAGACATTTTATATGTATGTGTTTTGTTGATATTTTATAATGATGTTTGTATTCTATTTTGTTTTTGTAAAC
Organism: Oncomelania hupensis; assembly: GCA_036898135.1. Taxonomy (NCBI): domain Eukaryota; kingdom Metazoa; phylum Mollusca; class Gastropoda; order Littorinimorpha; family Pomatiopsidae; genus Oncomelania; species Oncomelania hupensis. The sequence continues at coordinate 6,819,538 of CM072517.1, forward strand.
GGGGGTTCGATAAATTAGAGTGTAGCATCAGCGTCCCCTACATGGGATATATTTATTGTAAAGTGACCGGCTGGTAGATTGCCTTCAGTGTTACCATTGGAGTTGTTTCGGTAGATCTTTTGTGCGAATGAGGGGTGAGTCCTCTTTCAGCCAAGTTGTGGTCTTGATTTTGTGGTCCTGATTCGGCTCTTTGCAGTCCGCTGGATCCTGTGAGCGATGAATAACTAACTAACTACACGTGTAACACAGACAAAGACAATCTGAGACCAGAGACCAACAGAGACGGATCGTAAGAGGGGGTGAACAACATGACCTAAAACAGCGTGTATCGTATTCATAGCAAAGAAAACAACCAACAGTTGCGGGAAACATGAAAGCATGTTAGAAGTAATTCGTGTATCGTATTCATAGCAAAGAAAACAACCAACAGTTGCGGGAAACATGAAAGCATGTTAGAAGTAATTCGTGTATCGTATTCATAGCAAAGAAAACAAAAAACAGTTGCGGGAAACATGAAAGCATGTTAGAAGTAATTCGTGTATCGTATTTATAGCAAAGAAAACAACCAACAGTTGCGGGAAACATGAAAGTATGTTAGAAGTAATTCGTCTGTACACATCAGAATGAAGAAAGTGGACACTGGTCAAGTGGTCAGTGGCAAAATCCAACAAGAATCACGGTAACGTCACAGTGTTTAGAATTTTCTTAGGCACGTGTGACAAACTGACCTTTGTTAGTATTTGCACACAATTTTGCCTGAGCGATTTAAAATGCGGCTGATGTCGACATGAAGGTTTGAAGGTTTATTCAGGATCCCAGCCACCAGGCAAAGAAGCTCTTTAAGTGACAAGGGGAAACGGGGGGAATGGGAAGAAATAACAATAAAAATACATTTGAACGGCAGGACACAATAAAAACATGAATGCTAACCCTCGTATCAACTATTCCACGGAGGGAAAAACATTTTTAGTAAAGCGTATATAGGTCACTATATGGACAACACGATGACTTGCTCACAGTGGTGAAGAAACGGAAACTCCGATGCTATGACCACGTCACCAGAGCATAAGGCCTTACAAAGACCATCCTGAAAGGCACGGTGCAAGGAGGCCGAAGAAGATGGGAGACAGAAAAAGAGGTGGGAGGACAACATTTGAGAATGGACTGGCTTGACACGGAGCGAAGCCATGAAGGTTGCTGAGGACAGACAAAGATGGAGTACGCTGATTAAACGATCATTTGTGGTACCCCAACGACTCTCGAGTAACGGGATAGGATAGGATAAGATATAAGTCACGGAAATTCGCACAAACGTTATCATGAGAGAGAGAGAGAGAGAGAGAGAGAGAGAGAGAGAGAGAGAGAGAGAGAGAGAGAGAGAGAGAGAGAGAGAGAGAGAGAGAGAAAGAAAGAGAGAAAGAGAGAGAGAGAAAGAAAGAGAGAGAGAGAGAGAGAGAGAGAGAGAGAGAGAGAGAGAGAGAGAGAGAGAGAGAGAGAGAGAGAGAGAGAGAACTCAGGAAGGAACTCAGGAACTCAGGAAACTTTAATGCGACGCCACCAGCCTATACGCATGGCATAACACAACAAATATGGAGAAAAAGATTTTTAAAAAAAATCACCAACAATTTGAAAAGTTACAAAAATAAATATGACAAACACGCGTCATTTGACAGACTGTGTCTCAAAGAAAAAGTAAAAATAGTTACTTTTTACTCAACAATTCTTCACGTTTTTTTCATTGCATGGTACGGAAACATCGCTATAGCTCTTGTAATAATCGTACTATCACTTTGTACTAAAAAAACATCATTGGTAGGTACGTCAAGATTGAAGTGCCTCAAAATGTACTTTTCGCGAATATGCTTTTACGCTGGACAATACCACAAAAACTGCATTTCATTTTCAACAGCCGTACAGAAAGGGCATGTCTTTGGAACAACACTGTATCTTTTATTTCCATTTAAGTCTACAATGCCCAGACGTAACTTTACAAAGATATTATGTCTGAACTTATTTATAGTAATATTTGTTAAGTACTTCTCACACTGCAACAGTGATTTAAAGGAACCATACACTGAGAACCTTTCGCTATCCGTTAATTTACTAATCCATTCCTGTTTGTAGCAGTCTATAATACGTTGTCTGAAAACACGTAAAAAAGCTTTCTTATCTCCTACTCCCGAGAGAGAGAGAGAGAGAGAGAGAGAGAGAGAGAGAGAGGGAGAGAGAGAGAGAGACAGGGAGAGACAGGGAGAGGGGGAGGGAGAGGGGGAGGGAGGGAGAGAGAGGGGGAGAGAGAGGGAGGGAGAGGGACAGACAGACAGACAGACACAGGGAGAGAGACAGAGAGAGAGACAGAGAGACAGAGAGAATTTGTGGGTGTGTGTGCGTGTTCTTAGTTTCAGTTTCTAATGTTCCCCATTTTCACAGCAATCTCGAGTGCTCTTTCAAAAAGCACTTTATTGAACACTTCAACCTCGCAAGGCACAGCTAGCGGTGGATACTAAGAAACCGACGATTGAAACGACCACTACGGATTGTTGAAGCGAAAACGGGACAATGCCAGATCCAAGATACGTTTAATTCCAGCAGTACAGGACGTGCATTGTGTTATCCCACTCTAGACTCAGGTCCACGTCACGTTCGGGGCCCTCAGGAACCACTCCTTGCCTTGGTGAAGAAAAGAAAGTTGCCGTGGTTTGGTCACGTCACGCGGCACGACACCCTTGCAACCACACCCCCAACCCACACACACATACACACAAACACACCCACACACACACAAATTTTGAAAGCTACAGAGGAAAGAGGCAGCCACAGAGGAAGGTAAAGAAAGGACTGGACAGATGACGTCAAAACAAGGACGGCGCTAGACATGTCACGCCTCTTGACAACTGAAACAGACAGACTGAGGTGACGAATACTCTCCGCGTCAGCTTCCCTCATGTCTCCCCAACAGCCTGACAGGTTGAGGGATTAGATAGAGTGATTGATTGATTAATACTGTGGTTACCCCAGTAAACCACTTATGGTTAGTTTGTAGTGTGGGATAAATTTGCTGACAACGGAGTAATCGAACGAAAAGCGATTGGTCTGCACACACTTCTTTTTTTTAAACAGTGGTGTGAACAGTGTTGCTGCTGAATGTACAGAGGAGGGTTAGTGGGGTGGGGTTGATGGTGGAGAGGGGGAGGATTTGGGCGGGGGAGGAAGGTTGATGGTCGGCTTGGTGTTCAAGGTGCAAAATTGAAGATGACTTTATTGTGTGTGTGTGTGTGTGGTTGTGTGTGTGTGTGTGTGTAAAAGAGAGAGAAAGAAAGAGAGAGAAAGAGAGACAGAGGGTGAGAAAGAGAGAGAGAGACAGAGACAAGCAGACACAAAGACAGAGAGACAGATAGACAGACAGAGAGGGAAAATAGAGAGAAAAAAGAGTATTGGAGCAGGTTCGTCATGCACCGCTGGGTTTAATCTGTAGAGCGCCGGTGCCTCTGTTCTGAGAGATAAATCCATTTAGTAGGGGACGACTTCTTGAACGCTCGGCACGAAAACTTTGATTTCATTTTCGCAAACATTGCTCACGGACGCGCTTGCGCTCACACACACACACGCACACCCCCACACACCCACACACACACCCATACTCGAACGCTTACACAGTCTGAGGACTATGATTCTAGACCTCGGTTGTGGGGACTATTAGAAAGAATAGGTATTTTTGAGATTCGATACTGCAAGCATTGTCTCTTGGCTCCCGAAAGCAGCGCTAGGGGTCGTACGTTTCAAAATAGTAACTACTCTTTGAGCTATTAGACTTGGTATGTTGCGTGATAAGTGAAGACTGGCGGGGGGTGTCTTGTGAGGACTAAATACACACATTCACAAATAGCATTCATGTTGAGGACTTCCGTACACACTTGCTTACACACTCTTAAACCGCATTAAGACCGAGGACCATGATTGTAGACCAACGTTTTCGGGACCGTTAGCAAGTCCTCAAGATGAATGTGTAATTAGTTAGTGGGTAAGCTAGTGTTCACAATTAAAAGGGTCCAGCAGATTAGAAATAAAACCGCAGAGCCCAGCAACAATAGACCCATCATCACAGAATAAAACAACAATAACAACAACAAAAGAATCAAGTATTTAACTGGATATCAAATATGTAGATAAATAAGTAATAAAAATATTTAGACAATTGAAAAAAGTTTTTGGGTTGCAAGTGGGCGCTTCAGTCTGACCCTATAATGATCAGGCAGCGGCTTGAATCGCTGTGTTAGCGAGAGCCGCGCGTGATATATTTATGTATGTATTTATGTCTGTACGTATTTATGTCTGTATGTATTTATGTATGTATCTATGTATGTATGTATGTATCTATCTATCTATCTATCTATCTATCTATCTATCTATCTATCTATCTATCTATCTATCTATCTATCTATCTATCTATCTATCTATCTATCTACAAATAGTAACTATGCTCTTTGAGTCATAACACCTCAATATCATTTTTAAGATTTTTTTTTTAATAGCAATTTTTCAGGTCAGGAGCTGCTCAGGGCACTGACCAAAACCGTCCAACTCAATCCACCCGAGGCGTCCATTCGCTACCATTAGGCGCAGGGTCAGACGTCCAGACTACTGAGCACAATCCTGCGTGACCGGAGATAGAGGATAGAGGAGAAAGGACCTAGTCATTGCTTACAGTGTCCAGCTCGGCGGACTACTTACAACTGAATCACCACCAGAAAAGTAAGTGGTTGTTTTTTTCTTTTTTATTCTATTTTTTGTTAGTTTGTTAAACAATCCAGTAATAGGGCAAATGAAGGCGGGGGACAGGGGGGGGAATAAAGAAAAAAATCCTCAGCTCAAGTGTTAGAGCGTTGTGCCTGGCAGATCAAGGACCCATGTTCTAATTCCGTAATGGGCAAGAATAAAGATGGCAAATTTTAATGTCTATCTTGTATCGCAATCTGCGTTGTGCCAATGGTGGGTGTGGACATGACGTGACTGACTTCACTGGTTCATTCAACAAAAACTAGGGTTGGACGGTTTTATCGATACGTAACTGTATACCCGGTGCGGGTGTCCAAGGTCCGGTTTACTGGGAAATCTGATTTAATGTATGATTATTGTCAGCTCTGGAAACTTAAAGTTAATGTAGCAAAAACAAAGGTTATGATGTTTTCCACAGGTAAAGTAAGAAATGTCCCGATTTTTATGTACAATGGTGAGCAAATTGAGGTTACGTACGATTTTCAAAATCTTGGAATGAAAATCAATTACAACGGAAGCTTTAAGCCAGCTCAGAAAAGTTGATCTTAAAGCTTGGTAAAAGTACTCCGACATGCTCTTAGCAAAAAAACGTATGTTAAATGTTTGGTATAAGCTTGCTTTTGAAAAAAATAGTACTAAATTATTTTGTGTGGTTTACAAGTTTTTGCTGAAGATGTACGAACTGAACTTGTACAAATGTGAGTATTGAGATTGTTTCAGGAATTCTCTGGAAAAACTAGAAATGGAACTGGAAATGTTTGGTATGATCAATCTCAAGGCTCGAATGTTTGTGCCGAAGGGTTTAAAGAAGAGATAAAGAAAAGGCTGCAGGATCAACATGTACAAAACTGGCCCTCGGACATTGACACAAATGATTTATATTATAATCATAGAATGTTTAAAGAAAATTTTGAATTAGAAGAATATTTGACAATTTTGCCCTCCAACCTAGCTGCTGTTATTATAAAATTTAGAACCTTTACCAGTGCAAAGGGGACGGTTTCTTGGAATCCACAGATGTGACAGAATCTGTAATAAGTGTGCTTAATGAACTAGGAGATGAATTTCATTGTATTTTTATATGTGCACAATTCGATGATGATCCAAAAAGTGCTGCCTAAAAGGTTTTTTCTATGTGCTACCCGATGCTATTAAATTTTTTAATTTATTTTCAACGAGAAATAAAACTATTCTGCTGAAACTGGCTAAGTTTATGAAAATAAGAATGGATTGTTTCAGAACGCAATAGAATGATTTGTAATACTAACGACAGTAATAATAGTGATTAATTTCAATCAATAATGACAATTTAAATATTCAATACCAGTTTGTACCCCCCCCCCCTCCCCTGCCCCTTCATTATTATCCAATCTTGCGAGAGAGTGCGTGCAATTTGTGATCAGAGTGTGTGGACATAATTGTTATGTAGTATGCTTGTGTTATGTGATAATAATGAATGTGTAATTTGCAAATGTGAACTATGTGTCCTCTAGAACGCGAGTGCGAATGATTGACTTTTGTTTTTGTAATATTTGTACATATGTACTTTATGTTGTATTTTATGATTTCCATATTATTCAGTGTTTATTTTTGTTCTTTTAGTTGTATCCACGTGCCCCATGGGGTTTTATGGAATAAAGCGTTTTTGACTTTGACTTTGACAACACATAACGCGACATTGGGCGACATCTTGTCCGCCCAGAGAGCGAGCCTAAAGCCCAAACACGGGCATAAGCAGCTGTTTTTGAAGAAGAACTTGTAAGACGTACAGCAGCTTACCACGTGTTTGAGCATGGTACCAGTCGCTAATCCTTCTGAACTCTTAAAGTTCTTAAAGATCTTTCCCGTTGAATGTTTTTGTTTTATTTTGATTTTGTGGTTTCAAGTTTGCTGATGTTCTAAACAGTGATTTATGATAATTTGTTCTGAAGGCGTTCAAGCAAAAATAAAGCTTCAGTTTCTATGGATATGTGGTTCTTTTAAACTCTTTTTTAGGTAAATGACAATCTTTCTTTTGCGTCGGTCACTACTGTCGGTGCCATATCCCATTTGATTGTAACTCTAACAATCGCGGTATACCGGTACGAAATACCGATACGACCTAAAAATACCGCGATAATACCGATACGACTTTGATCCACAGTACCCATGCAGCTCTAACAATAACAGTAGTTAGGCTTCTTGTATTTCATCGGGTTTTAGGCACGTTTTGGATTCATTAAAGATCAGAGGGATTAAGAGGTTGTCTGGTCTAACCAAAAAAAAAAAAAAAAAAAAAAAAAAAAAAAAAAAAAAAAAAAAAAACACGTTTAACCTACGAATTTATTTGGAAATAATTATGTAAATGCTGTCAGCTAAGAGAGCTTTAACTTTTTGGAGTGATGTGCTCAAACATTATTATAATCTGTGTCACTTATAGCCTGAGAATATTAGTGAATTGGTTAGTGAATTATTTGTTATAATGGAAAAATCATAAAGTAATTTGTATCCAATCTTGGATTAATACTACATTTGATGTGTAAGGTATGATTCGTTCACGCATGCTCTTTACCCCACGACGTGGTTGCGGACGGGAACTCGAACAGGTCAGGGCTATTTTTAGACTGACGTCACGTGAACTAATTTTGCTATGAGATGTGTATATAATATACTTTTTTTTCACAATGATACATACTTTGTTTGACAATAATATTGTCGAAGGCCAATTAGCTCAGTTGGTTAGAAAGTTTTTTTTTTTACTAACGCAAAGGCCTTGGGTTCAATCCCCTTGTCTCTTCTTTGTTTTTACTTTTTATTTTTTAACCGGGGGTGAGGGGAGGGGAGGTTTTCTCCATCCCACCCCCCACCACCCACCCCCTCCTCCAGATATCAGGCGGTGAAAATTTCTCCCTCACTGGATGAGTAGGGAGTAAAAGTTATGATGAAAAGAAAACATTAATCCAGTGACCTCAGTCTGTCTAAAAATAGACCTGTACGAGTGGCCTTCACCCTTTCCACGCGGGTTAATTATATCCTAGCGTTCGTAATGCCGCATTTACTATTTATTTTAAAAATATTTTAATATTGTGTCAAGAATTGATGGTGAAATATTTTAAACGTGCCGAGTTTGTGCACAAAACGTTCGTTGGAGCAGTATGTATCAGTATTAGTTTAATGTAAACACAAAACTTGCTATTACAGCATGCCTCAAACCGCAGTAACCGGAGACGCTGTTCTGCCACATTGGGTTGGCTCTTTCGAGCGTGTTCATTTGACGAGAATGTTTTGTACAATGAGAAATATGAGTAATTTCAAAGGAAATAAGCAGTTAGAGACAAAAAATGATTTATAAAATATAATGGTGATTTACTTGCATGAAAGAAAAGCTACTGTAGATCAATAGATCTGCACATGCACAGTAGCAGACGACGCAAACTAGTCTTTGTCACAATCATGCTTACATGGGTGTGGTTGATAATTAAGATATCCGACTAAATGCATTCTGTTGATTGTCTCACCCCAGAATGTTTATACTGATGACAACCAATCTCTCTCTCTCTTTATATATATATATACATGCACACAAAACCAGGATGTTTATGTTAATAACAACAGCATGTTGTACTGATTTTGATAGTTTTTTTACTTTTCACACAATTATAACCAAAGTATTCTGCTGTTTTTGATGGAAGTTGTTTAGCGACGGTCAATCTGATGTAACGTTTGTGATTTTTTAAGTTTTATTTTTATTTGTTGGTGTATGAGAACTTGTTTTTAGTTTATTATTTTCTGACAGCAATTTTTTTATGAATACAAAACTTTGTATACTGTTGCATGTGCTAAGAATCAAACTTTGATTTCAGTATAACCGAGATTATGATTGACGGACATCACCAGAATAAAGAAAGAATTGATTTTAAAGGAAATTGTGAGTTTTGTCTTCACGATAACAAGAGTGAAAGAAAAAAAAGTAAACAAAGTAAATAGAGTGAAAAGGAACACGCAAGCAGAAAGTAAACAAGCATGTATAGTGAAAGGAAATGTAGAAAGTGAACAGATAATCTTGTACATGGGTGCAACAAATAAAATCGGTGCACAATGGATCCATTCAGATTGTTTTAATAATGAATTCAGATCAGACCATATGAAACATACAAAAAGCTTTAAGCAACTGTTTTAAATCAAACTTGAAACAGGAATAAAAAAAAAAATGTTGTACATGCTTTTCTTCAGTTTCTTGACACAGCACAGGCAAGAATACATTCAAAGGCTGGAATGACAGTTTGAAGGTTTCTGATTATGTTATAAAGGCAGGGTTTATTCTTGGCGTCAGTCATTGACGCATAAAAATCTGAAATGGCCGATTGGTTTGCCAGCCAGAGCTGGTCAAGTGACCTATTGATTTTACGAACAAACTTTGCGAAGAATTGTCCTTTAAAAAGTTCTATACAAACTGCGAACTCCATAAAACTTAGCACAACCATTACCGAAACGAAATTTATTTACCCTTTCGGTATAATACATACTTTTCCGATCCATAGTTTTCATTGCTGACATGCAACGCGCCAACGCATTGACAGTCACAGAGTACATCTAGTTTGCGATTCCATTTTGTCAACAAACCCAAAAATTGCTCCGAAAAAAAGAAAAACATGGTGTTTAGGCCTATATAGGAATACTATAGCCTAGTTTGTTTTGTTTTGTCATTTAAAGATGCACATTATTAAATTATTAGTAATGTCATTATTACTATTATTATTATTATTATTATCAACGCAATGTAGTTTTAGCCAAAACATACACATGAACATAATGTCAGTGTATTGCTCATTGTAAATAAAATCTGCCACTAAATGAAATACTTTACCCTGAACCAAGTTGCTACATCTGAAACAATCTTTTATTTTTTTGGGTTGCCAAAGTGTTTTCAATATTTCACATTTTTGTTAAGCAGCAAAATACAATGCTTAAAATCAAACTTGAAACAGGAATTAAAAAAAAATGTTGTACATGCTTTTCTTCAGTTTCTTGACACAGCACAGGCAAGAATACATTCAAAGGCTGGAATGACAGTTTGAAGGTTTCTGATTATGTTATAAAGGCAGGGTTTATTCTTGGCGTCGGTCATTGACGCATAAAAATCTGAAATGGCCGATTGGTTTGCCAGCCAGAGCTGGTCAAGTGACCTATTGATTTTACGAACAAACTTTGCGAAGAATTGTCCTTTAAAAAGTTCTATACAAACTGCGAACTCCATAAAACTTAGCACAACCATTACCGAAACGAAATTTATTTACCCTTTCAGTATAATACATACTTTTCCGATCCATAGTTTTTATTGCTGACATGCAACGCGCCAACGCATTGACAGTCACAGAGTACATCTAGTTTGCGATTCCATTTTGTCAACAAACCCAAAAATTGCTCCGAAAAAAAGAAAAACATGGTGTTTAGGCCTATATAGGAATACTATAGCCTAGTTCGTTTTGTTTTGTCATTTAAAGATGCACATTATTAAATTATTAGTAATGTCATTATTACTATTATTATTATTATTATTATTATTATTATTATTATTATTATTATTATTATTATCAACGCAATGTAGTTTTAGCAAAACATACACATGAACATAATGTCAGTGTATTGCTCATTGAAAATAAAATCTGCCACTAAATGAAATACTTTACCCTGAACACAACTGAACCAAGTTGCTACATCTGAAACAATCTTTTATTTTTTTTGGGTGGCCAAAGTGTTTTCAATATTTCACATTTTTGTTAAGCAGCAAAATACAATGCTTAAAATCAAACTTGAAACAGGAATACAAAAAAAAATGTTGTACATGCTTTTCTTCAGTTTCTTGTCACAGCACAGGCAAGAATACATTCAAAGGCTGGAATGACAGTTTGAAGGTTTCTGATTATGTTATAAAGGCAGTGTTTATTCTTGGCATCGGTCATTGACGCATAAAAATCTGAAATGGCCGATTGGTTTGCCAGCCAGAGCTGGTCAAGTGACCTATTGATTTTACGAACAAACTTTGCGAAGAATTGTCCTTTAAAAAGTTCTATACAAACTGCGAACTCCATAAAACTTAGCACAACCATTACCGAAACGAAATTTATTTACCCTTTCGGTATAATACATACTTTTCCGATCCATAGTTTTCATTGCTGACATGCAACGCGCCAACGCATTGACAGTCACAGAGTACATCTAGTTTGCGATTCCATTTTGTCAACAAACCCAAAAATTGCTCCGAAAAAAAGAAAAACATGGTGTTTTAGGCCTATATAGGAATACTATAGCCTAGTTTGTTTTGTTTTGTCATTTAAAGATGCACATTATTAAATTATTAGTAATGTCATTATTACTATTATTATTATTATTATTATTATTATTATCAACGCAATGTAGTTTTAGCCAAAACATACACATGAACATAATGTCAGTGTATTGCTCATTGAAAATAAAATCTGCCACTAAATGAAATACTTTACCCTGAACACAACTGAACCAAGTTGCTACATCTGAAACAATCTTTTATTTTTTTGGGTGGCCAAAGTGTTTTCAATATTTCACATTTTTGTTAAGCAGCAAAATACAATGCTTAAAATCAAAATTGAAACAGGAATACAGGACCTGTACAGGTGAATCGGGACCACAAAATCAAGACCACAACTTCAGTGAAAGAGGACTCGCCCCCAATCCACATCAAAGACCTGCTAAAACAACCCTATTGGTAAAACTGAAAGCTCTCCACCAGCCGGTCACTTTACAATAAAGACATCCCACGCAGGGGACGCAGAGGCTGTACTCTAATTTATTTAACCCCTGTTTACAAAAACAAAATATAATACTTTTGATTGATCGATTTATTGTTGCTTTAGGTCCAGCGGACTCCTCCGAGCCAAATCAGGACCGGACAACCCCCGATCCGCATAAAAGATCTGCTCAAACAACCCTAGTGGGAAAATTGAACGCCCTCCACCAGCCAGTCACTTTACAATAAAGACATCCCACGCGGGGGACGGCTGAGGGTTTACAACTACGCGAACCCCCGGTTACAAAAACAAAATAGAATACAACCATCATTACAAATCAACGAAACATACATATAAAATGCCTATATTGCTAAATACTAACATCATAGGAAGCCCTAGTGACCACCCAGCAGAAAGCGTCCAACACTCCCAAGCTGATCCAACAGACCTCATACACAAACAAGGAGTCTTGTCCAGGAAGAGTTTTCAAGAAAAAAGGTAGGTCATTGATCTAGCGAAGAAGAAGATAGTATAGCAGAGTGATAGGACAGAGCAGGAAAGGGAAAGAGTATATGAGGAAGATAGCAACAGTGGGAATTTAAAGCACTAAATTTCCAGAAATTGGGGATACTATTTATACTGAAACCCCCGGCACCCCAACGGGGGTACTGTTGCCGCAGTGAATCTCTCATGCCTACAAAGTCAAGACAGGTTTTTAACTGGGGCTTTCACTTTTCCCTTGATAGGTTAGAACAATCTACAGTGGCAAGATTGCTCATGACCCCAAGGGGTGATTATGTTGTAAAGGCAGGGTTTATTCTTGCATCGGTCATTGACGCATAAAAATCTGAAATGACCGATTGGTTTGCCAGCCAGAGCTGGTCAAGTGACCTATTGATTTTACGATCAAACTTTGCGAAGATTTGTCATTTAAAAAGTTCTATACAAACTGCGAACTCCATAAAACTTAGCACAACCATTACGGAAACGAAATTATTTACCCTTTCGGTATAATACAAACTTTTCCGATCCATAGTTTTCATTGCTGACATGCAACGCGCCAACGCATTGACAGTCACAGAGTACATCTAGTTTGCGATTCCATTTTGTCAACAAACCAAAAAATGGCTCCGAAAAAAAAAAACAAAAAAACATGGTGTTTAGGCCTATATTGGAATACTATAGCCTAGTTTGTTTTGTTTTGTCATTTAAAGATGCACATTATTAAATTATTAGTAATGTCATTATTAGTAATGTCATTATTATTATTATTAGTATTATTATTATCAACGCAACGTAGTTTTAGCCAAAACATACACATGAACATAATCTCAGTGTATTGCTCATTGTAAATAAAATCTGCCACTAAATGAAATACTTTACCCTGAACACAACTGAACCAAGTTGCTACATCTGAAACAATCTTTTTTTTTTTTTTTGGGTTGCCAATGCGTTTAACTATTTCACATTTTTGTTAAGCAGCAAAATACAATGCTTTAAATCAAACTTGAAACAGGAATACAAAAAAAAATGTTGTACATGCTTTTCTTCAGTTTCTTGACACAGCACAAGCAAGGATACATTCAAAGGCTGGAATGACAGTTTGAAGGTTTCTAATTATGTTATAAATGCAGGGTTTATTCTTGGCGTCGGTCATTGACGCATAAAAATCTGAAATGACCGATTGGTTTGCCAGCCAGAGCTGGTCAAGTGACCTATTGATTTTACGAACAAACTTTGCGAAGATTTGTCCTTTAAAAAGTTCTATACAAACTGCGAACTCCATAAAACTTAGCACAACCATTACCGAAACGAAATTATTTACCCTTTCGGTATAATACAAACTTTTCCGATCCATAGTTTTCATTGCTGACATGCAACGCACCAACGCATTGACAGTCACAGAGTACATCTAGTTTGCGATTCCATTTTGTCAACAAACCAAAAAATGGCTCCGAAAAAAAACCAAAAAAACATGGTGTTTAGGCCTATATTGGAATACTATAGCCTAGTTTGTTTTGTTTTGTCATTTAAAGATGCACATTATTAAATTATTAGTAATGTCATTATTAGTAATGTCATTATTATTATTATTATTAACGCAATGTAGTTTTAGCCAAAACATACACATGAACATAATCTTAGTGTATTGCTCATTGTAAATAAAATCTGTCACTAAATGAAATACTTTACCCTGAACACAACTGAACCAAGTTGCTACATCTGAAACAATTTTTTTTTTTTTGGGTTACCAATGTGTTTAACTATTTCACATTTTTGTTAAGCAGCAAAATACAATGCTTTAAATCAAACTTGAAACAGGAATACATCAAACCCCAAAAAATTATGTTATAAAGGTATGTTTCCTGCGGTTTCAATGCTTATCATTATGTTATGAAGGTATGTTTTCTGCGGTTTTATGACAGTGATGAGATGGGATGACAGTTTAAAATTCTTTTCACACTCAATAGTCAAAGGGTTAAAAGTCAAACATGTCGCGCTGCAATCTTCGTCTTTTGGTCGTTATGTTATTTTTCACAAAAAACTTTATCTGTTGCCATGCTCTATTAATAAGGGAAGGTTCTCGCTGCTTAGCTTTCTCGCATTCTATTTTCCCAGGAAGAGTTTCTGCTCTAAAACAATGTCCAAGCTGGCGCTGGACTGCCTGCTTTTCAGACTCTGTCCATTTGTGCCTTGCTGGTGGGCTAGGTTTAGAATTTCTGCTTCGTCTTCTGCTCTTGTGTAGTACTTCATGTGACTCTGCCATTTCACGATCTTCATGTTCATTATCAGAAGGAATTTCTGAAAAAATGTCGACACCCTCTGTTCCCATAGGAATTTCTGGAAGAATGTCGACACCCTCTGTTCCCACAGGAATTTCTGGAAGAATGTCGACACCCTCTGTTTCCACAGTCTCGTCTTGATCAATATGGATTTCATCCAGCGATTTGCCATGGTACTTCGATATGTTGCCAGCCTCTAACTCAATGAGAAGCTTGCTAACCTTCGCCAGCTGCATGGTATCTTCTGGTAGACGGTAAAAATCTCGATGAATTCTTACATCATGACCCATGAAGTTTGCAAGTGCATCTAGTTCATGATTTTTCAGATTCAGAATCTGGGATGTTGTTGCAACATGCTTTCGAAGAGCTGTAGAAGTGATGAGGTCTGGCATCTCCGTCCCACTCTCCTCAGTAAACTGCCGAAGTGCTGCACAGCTCGAAATTGGAGTTTTTGCTCCACTGCCACGAGCAAACAGGTAGGGATTGTCTGCATCCACACCAACCTTACCTCGATACTTCAAAAGACATTCCACTTGCTTTTTGAGTTGCTGAGAAAGAAGAACAGGAACGCGTCTGCCACACTTGCCAGGGATGTCAACACGATGCAGTACTTGAGTGAGGTGCTTTTCAAGTTCTGATAGGCCAGACAAAAGATCATCTTGAATTTGCTTTCCGTTCTTCATACTTGCATGGTAGTGTTCAACTTTAATTCTCTCAGCTTCCCCACTCCTCCTCCTGTTGAAGAGAACTATCTGGGTCAGTGTCACTTTGCTTAGCTGGTGCCAGTCTAAGATCAGTTCGGCCAGGGGTAGATCCGTTTGAATATGTTTTAAGATCTCATGCGCCCTTGTCTGCAGATAAGTGTTGACCTTTTGTAGGTCTCGTGCAAGAGGAAGTCTCTTGGGGTTATTGAATTTCCTTTGATTCAGTTGTTGCAAAGCGTGAGCAGAGATTTCACTTGTCCATTCAGACATGTACAATTCTAAGAATGCTTCCGTCTGTTTCCTCAGATCAGTATTCTCTTCTTTAATAGAGACAGATTTTAAAATATTGGCACACTTGCTCAAGGCATGACCTAGCTTCATGGCCAATGAGGGAATCTCAAACTGTCCTGTTGCTGGGTTGTATTTTGAAACATCTTTGACTGTATCACAGACTGTGTCAAACATTTTTGGTGACAAACACTCTGAAAGGCGGAGGTTTCTTAATCCTTGAGATTTTTTTCGTGCAGCTACTAAGAAACGTCCCAATTCTCTTATTTTTTGTTTTACATATTGGTTCCTATGAGCATACTTCCTATGTTTGGCAAAAAGTTTCTCACCATACCGGCAGATTAGGTCATCCTTCTTTGCAACAAAGCTTATCTCGTCTACACCCATTGTATTCAAAATTTCATCTTTAAAAACCTGCGATACACATTTTGCCACAGGCAGCAGTGAGCTTCCTTGTTGAACATGGTTCCGTGTACATTTGCCTACAGGATGACATGAGCATTGTTTAACATGGCGCCAAAGCACCTTCTTTTGAAAGAGGCCTAAACAATGTGCACATGGGACAAAATCATGGGGAGCAGCATCAACAGTTCGTGGTCTTTTTGAGGGTATGAGTTTACCACAACCTTTTCTCAAAACCTTCGTGTTATGGCTGAAATTGCCTTTGTTTCGCAATTCAAGCCACATTTTCTTCCTTTCTTTGCTTTTCTTGGGTAGAAGCAGAACTCTTGCAACAGCAGACTCCTTTGCATGCTTTTGTTCAAAATGCCTAGCTATTTTAGAATAGTATCTCTGACAAAAAACACAGCAATGTTTTTTATCCCATCCTTTACCAGTGGCTTGTAAGATGGTGACTGCTGGAGAAGATGGATCATCACCAGTTCTGTAGTCGAGGGTCTGAGAGGGATCTTTGTGTTCGTCTGGATTTACCGAGCTTGTGCAGTCGTCATCGGAGCATGTAGGCCTACTTGATTCCTGGGGGTCATCTGCATCATATAAAATCACAACAGAAAACATGTGTGCATAGCCATAAACAAAAGAACATACTGCGCAATAAAATTAAGTGGGTGGGTGGATGGGAGGGGGATAGGAGGCCAAAAATGTCAGGATAGAGTCCAGGTAGTGACGGGTTTACTGTAGAGTTCTTTAAATTTTTATGGTGTAGTCTAAGGGATTTTGTAGTTAGGTCAATAAATGAAGGGTTTAGGAAGGGAGAATTATCGTCAACACAGAAAGAGGGAGTAATAGTTTGTATACCGAAGGGGGATAGGTCTAAGGAGTTCATAAAAAACTGGAGACCTATTTCCTTATTTAACGTAATATTTAAAATTGCTTCATCGTGCATTGCTAACAGACTTAAGATAGTGTTACCTTCTATTATTACTGAAGACCAGACTGGTTTTATGCGGGATAGATATATAGGTGACAACATTCGTTTAATTTATGATATCGATTATTTACAAATACATAATAAACCTGGCCTTCTTCTTTGCCTAGACTTCGAAAAAGCCTTTGATTCTTTAAGTTGGAATTTTATGTTTAAAGTGCTACATGCTTTTGGATGTGGTCCTGATTTCTGTAAATGGATTGCTACCTTCTATTATAACATTAAATCCGCAGTAACTGTGAATGGAGATCTAACGCCATGGTTTCATGTGCAGAGGGGCTGTAGACAAGGAGACCCAATTTCATGTTATTTATTTATTATGTGTGTAGAAATTTTGGCAGTTATGATGAAGCAAAATACAGAAATAAAAGTGATAAAAATTAATAATAACGAAAGTAAAATTTCGCAATATGCAGATGATACTGAAATAATGTTAGAAGGAGACGAAAATTCATTTAGACATTCTATAAGTAATATTGAATGTTTTGGCTCTTTTTCTGGCTTAGTTTTAAATACAGACAAGAGTAGCGCAATCTGGTTAGGTAGTAATAAGAATTCTCGTATTGTTTACATGCCCCATCTGCGCATGGAATGGAACCCAGAGACATTTAAAATACTTGGAATTATTTTTACAAATGACTTAAAAGACTGTGTTAAATTACATTTTGAAGCAAAATTTCTAGAAATTAAGATACTATACAAGATATGGTTAAAACGTCAGTTAACGCCAGTTGGTCGGGTTGCTGTGCTAAAATCGTTGATCTTGTCGAAGCTTGTGTGGCTGTTATTGCCTAATCCACCAGACGATATTGTCAATTCTATTCAAAAAAGTATTTTTACGTTTGTTTGGAATAATAAAAATGCTAAGATTTCTAAAAAGTCCTCAATGAAAAGTATCTCTGAAGGAGGTATTGGCATTCCAGATGTACGCCATTATATGAACGCATTAAAAATAACTTGGATCAGAAAGTTGATGAAGACTAAACATAAATGGAAAATTATAATTGAAATTGTTAATGAAAAGGTATTATTAATTAATAAGCTTGGTAACAAATTGCGTATGGAAGAAAATTGTAATCCATTCTGGTATGATGTTCTTAAGGCGTATGAAATTCTGGGAGATAAAATTAGACTTGACTGTGCTAAGGAAATTTTGTCGGAGCCATTATTTTGTCATAATAATATTTTAGTTGATGATACAACAATTTACTTTCCAGACTGGATTGAAAAAGGTGCATATAAAATTGGAAGTTTATTAAATAACAATGGCAATTTTTTTAGTTTTCAAGTGTTTGTTAACCAATATAATATTACTACTAACGTTTTACTGTATTATGGCTGTGTAGAGGCTGTTAAGAGATATGTTCGCCGGTGTGGACTGCAACTAGTTAACGCCGATGTTGCTGATTATAAACATAGTAAATTGTTGAGACTTACTGGTACATCTCCAAGAGGTGCGAGGATAGTATATGATACATTAGTCAAAGATGATGTAAAACTTAACTGTTGTAAGAACTGGGACGGGAGAATAGTGCGTACAGTTGAATGGAAAATAATATTTAAGACAGCACAGGAAATTAAGGAAATCAAATTGAAGTGGCTGCAAATTAGAATAATTCATAGAATAATAGGAACCAATATAGTATTATCTAACATTGGAGTTGAACAGAGTATTGATTGTACTTTTTGTGAACATGAAAGGGAAAATATACAACACCTTTTCTTTAGGTGTCCTTTGGTTCAAACGTTTTGGACTGACTTTGAGAGAGCCCTAAATTCTAAGTGTTATAATGCTATTGCTTTCCACTTCAGCGAACATCTCGTAATATTGGCCTGCGAAATAAATATAAGAACGGACACAATATTAGATTTGTTAATTTTATTATCAAAATCATTCATTTATAAATGCAAAATAGAAAAAAAAAAAACACTTTACAGGTCCTTTACAGCTGTGCTAAAAAGCCGATACGAAGTAGAAAAATATATGGCCCTTTTACAAATGAGGTATCAAAAATGTGTACAAGAATGGCACCCGTACTTACCACTGTTTGACGATAGATAACCGCATTTATATATATTAGTTTAAATGTATATGTATTTTTTACTGCGTGCCAATCTTGGTTTTGTACATTTTGTGAAATGATAATGACCCACGGTGTTCTCTCTTTCTAACTCAATCTCTTTCTCTCTCTCTCTTTTATTTCTCACTTCTCTCTTCCTTCTCCCCACTTTACTTTCTTTCTTAATTTCTCTAAAATACCAAATATGTACGTAGATATTATTGTGAGAGAAATAGAAATCCAAAGAGTATGGCTTTATACATGTGACTTAAAGAACTAATAATTCTTCTTTTTATGTTATAACATTTTCTTCTTATATGTTTATCCTCATTTAGCATTTGAAAATGGAAAATATATTATCTGCATGCATGTTTTGGAGAATAAAAAAGTGAAAAAAAACAAAAAAACAAAATTGTCAGGGTAGAGGAAGAGAGGCCATTTTAATAAGGAGACAAAGTTACATTTATTTAACCAACAGTGATGGAGATCACATACAATTGTACATGTTTCACGTACTGAGTTGGGAAATCACGTAACAAAAATGTAATGAAAGGGTATAAACACGCACAAAGTCAGTGCCAAAGGGGTATGAAAACGTAAAGCTAAGTTGCTGGGAGGTATCATCAGGTACAACTATTTCGGTCGTGTGTACAGCTATCGCTCGATTTGGATCGCGTGCCTGTGCGTCCTGCGCGACCGCCTATTACACTCTCCCCCCTCCTATTCATACTGTCGCTTCCGAGAAACAGCTAATCATATGCACGATAATATTCACTATTTTTTCTCGACGCTTTTGATTGGCTATATAAGACTGACAACAACACAACATTAAACATGGCCGACAAGCAGCGATCTGAGGGGAAGCCGACGAAAAGGAAAAATAAAGCAGACAAAACTAATTGCAAAAAAAAAATTAAAACAAGATGATTAAAAAAAAGAAAAACAAACTTTTTTGTCAGCCTTTGGCTTTGAGTGCTCGGTAAGAGAAGAAAAAGGTGAGCCGCAACCGGGCCCGCCTGAAGAAACTCAAACTGATGACAAGACTTTCCAGGAGAAATGGCTGTACCCCCTAAAAAACTGAAAGGGGGTAAAAAAAAAACCTTATGTTTGCAATGAGGGTATCAAAAACCCCACATGTTTTGGTTGACGGTATAAATACCCTTAGCTTTAAAACTTTCTCCATCACTGAACCAAGCAGGAAGAGGGAGCCAAGCAAAGTAGAGATACGCAGGGATAGCTCAATGGTCAGAGCGCACGACTTGTGTGAGTGTGTCTTGGGCGACGTGGGTTGGAATCCTGACTTCAGCAAACTATTTTGTGATTGCTGGATATTACGGGCCAGCGCCTTTAGAAGCTCTCTGAACTTGTAAGTGCGCTATATATAGGTACAGGCAGGTCAAAATTAAATTTCAGGGGAAGTTAATTAAAATGATAAAATTATGAAAGAGGGCAAAAATACAAACACAAAAAACAAAACAATTTCTTTCTATCTCTACTAGAACCAGAGATACAGACCTTTAAATACGGTACATATTCAGCCGTTTTGGGCCGTTTTTGTCAAATTTCACGACAAGCTGATTTTGAAAAGCTGTAAGAAGCCACCATTTCCATAAAACATGTTCAAATTAAAACAATTTGTTGCATTGTTTATGTACATTAACCCTATTTTTTTTTGAGGCTATCAAACCCATAAGCCTGACAGTTTCTGCAAATTTCAGCTGCGGACGTAAGAGCAATTATGTGTGTAAGCTTCAAATAGCTGTAGAATGTAACATTATTGTTCAATTTTCAAAATTCAAAGTGTTCTGTGTGTGTTTTTTTATAGACTTTAAAATGAAATGCAGCATGACATATTAGGAAAAAAATTTGCCCTCCTCACCCCTCCCCCCCCCCCCCACACAATATTATTTGCCAATGACACCTTTCCAACCTTGACTGGTTTATTCAGCAAGTTTTACTTTAGGCAACAAAGTACAGGAGCTTCTTTGCATTAGTTTCTAGCCCTATATCCGTAGGGTAGGCGCCTTACAAATGCTAATTATTATTATTATTATTATTATTTATTATTATTATTATTATTATTATTATTGCCATTTTGGCAGTTTTGAAGATCATATTACTCATATGGGCCTTTCTCTTGGCTGTGTACATTTATAATAACATGACTAACATTTCTAAATGCATTATTTTGAGGTAAGAAGAGTAAACAAAAATGTAAACTTCACTTTTGCTGATTTGCATTCAGTGTAATAACATTTTCACAGTCTGTAAAGTGTAATAGGGGTTTCCAACAGCACTGTACTGCAGATTACCTCCCTTGGGGATTTGTTTATGAAACTTTTGCAACAGATATCTTATTAAAAGTTGAACATCCAGCGCTACAATAAAATCAGCAGTTGTCTGAACTACTTATTGACACATTTGAAATTTTATGGTCCTTGTATTTATTGATTAAAACACATAGTGAACTTTTTCATCGGGCACGTCAATGCCTTGCTTCCATTTTCTCAACACTAGGTCAAAGGCAAGAGTACCTCAGCGCCTTGATTGTGAAAAATACTCAATTTTAAGTGCAATTATTGCTATCACAGTTTATATATATCCTTCTAACAACATTTACAGCAAAAATACATCGAAGTATGTTTGATTTTCTACCAAAATTGCGTCTAATCTGACTCCAAAGGTCCCAGGTCGGCTCATTCATGTTAGCTGCCATTTTGACACAGACTGAGAAGAACAAGCAATGGCTGTGCTCGTTTATTCAAAAGCTACGAGGCCCTGCTGAGGTTACAAGGATATCGTGTAGACCATTAGAAAGAGCGAAAATCAACGTTTTCAAAAAGTATATGCTTTGTATGCTTATTTGTGCGCTTTTTGGTAGAAAACAACTCCTAAAATTTGTTTTTTGTGATTTAGACTTTTTTTTTTTTGACGTTACAGGCAAAATTAGTATCAGTTGGAAGGGAATTATCTGCACTCTCTTTCTGTGCTATTTTTAGCTGTGTACATTGAATGGGGAGACGTAGCCAGCGCTAGGAACACACCGTGTGTTTTTTTTTATCACTCTGCAAGCCATGCTCACAGCGAGAAATAACCATCCAGAGCGTTTTTTTTTTAAATTGTCAAAAATCACTCATACAGCAAACATAAATACATCATTGGAAAGGGTAAAATTTCAACTTTGTTTACAGTACAAATAATGTGGTAGTGCATGCACAAATTGTGTCATAACATTCGTGGGAATGCAACTGAAAAACAGCTGGTGAAGAGTTAGTCTTACAGTTCAAGACATAGCCTGCCGGTACCTACTATAAGAGAAATCTCTTTCTTTCTTTCTTTTAGAGCATAAAGCTTCAACAAGGAGACAAGGCCATCACTTACCATTTGAACTTAAGTCAGAGACTTTTGCAGGACGAGGTAGAGGATCATCACCAGCTCTGTCCTCACTGGTCAGGGAGAGATCTTCACATTCATCTGCAGAAGAGCTTGTGTAGTCGTCATCAGAGCTTGTACTGCATTGTGGGACAAAATCAGGGTCCTCTGTGTCATCTAAAATCGCAACAGAAAAAAAAGCATAAAACATAAAAATGTAATGAAAGGGTATAAACATGCACAAAGTCAGTGCCAAAGGGGTATGAAAACGTAAAGCTAAGTTGCTGGGAGGTATCATCAGGTACAACTATTTCGGTCGTGTGTACAGCTATCGCTCGATTTGGATCGCGTGCCTGTGCGTCCTGCGCGACCGCCTACCACACTCTCTCCCCCTCCTATTCATTCTGTCGCTTCCGAGAAACAGCCATCTAGTTTGCGATTCCATTTTGTCAACAAACCAAAAAATTCCTCCGAAAAAAAACAAACATGGTGTTTAGGCCTATATAGGAATACTATAGCCTAGTTTGTTTTGTTTTGTCATTTAAAGATGCACATTATTAAATTATTAGTAATGTCATTATTACTATTATTATTATTATTATTATTATTATTATTATTATCAACGCAATGTAGTTTTAGCCAAAACATACACATGAACATAATGTCAGTGTATTGCTCATTGTAACTAAAATCTGCCACTAAATGAAATACATACACGACCGAAATAGTTGTACCTGATGATACCTCCCAGCAACTTAGCTTTACGTTTTCATACCCCTTTGGCACTGACTTTGTGCGTGTTTATACCCTTTCATTACATTTTTGTTACGTGATTTCCCAACTCAGTACGTGAAACATGTACAATTGTACGTGATCTCCATCACTGTTGGTTAAATAAATGTAACTTTGTCTCCTTATTAAAACGGCCTCTCTCTTCCTCTACCCTGACAATTTTGTTTTTTTGTTTTTTTCACTTTTTTATTCTCCAAAACATGCATGCAGATAATATATTTTCCATTTTCAAATGCTAAATGAGGATGGACATATAAGAAGAAAATGTTATAACATAAAAAGAAGAATTATTAGTTCTTTATGTCACATGTATAAAGCCATACTCTTTGGATTTCTATTTCTCTCACAATAATATCTACGTACATATTTGGTATTTCAGAGAAATTAAGAAAAAAAGTAAAGTGGGGAGAAGGAAGAGAGAAGTGACAGATAAAAGAGAGAGAGAGAAAGAGATTGAGTTAGAAAGAGAGAACACCATGGATCATTATCATTTCACAAAATGTACAAAACCAAGATTAGCACGCAGTAAAAAATACATATACATTTAAACTAATATATAAGCGGTTATCTATCGT
Source organism: Oncomelania hupensis (assembly GCA_036898135.1). NCBI lineage: Eukaryota > Metazoa > Mollusca > Gastropoda > Littorinimorpha > Pomatiopsidae > Oncomelania > Oncomelania hupensis. The sequence continues at coordinate 6,843,021 of CM072517.1, forward strand.
CAAACAGTGGTAAGTACGGGTGCCATTCTTGTACACATTTTTGATATCTCATTTGTAAAAGGGCCATATATTTTTCTACTTCGTATAGGCTTTTTAGCACAGCTGTAAACGACCTGTAAAGTGGTTTTTTTTTTTTCTATTTTGCATTTATAAATGAATGAGTTTGATAATAAAATTAACAAATCTAATATTGTGTCCGTTCCTATATTTATTTCGCAGCCAAATATTACAAGATGTTCGCTGAAGTGGAAAGCAATAGCATTATAACACTTAGAATTTAGGGCTCTCTCAAAGTCAGTCCAAAACGTTTGAACCAAAGGACACCTAAAGAAAAGGTGTTGTATATTTTCCCTTTCATGTTCACAAAAAGTACAATTAATACTCTGTTCAACGCCAATGTTAGATAATACTATATTGGTTCCTATTATTCTATGAATTATTCTAATTTGCAGCCACTTCAATTTCATTTCGCTAATTTCCTGTGCAGTCTTAAATATTATTTTCCATTCAACTGTACGCACTATTCTCCCGTCCCAGTTTTTACAACAGTTAGGTTTTACATCATCTTTGACTAATGTATCATATAATATCCTCGCACCTCTCGGAGATGTACCAATAAGTCTCAACAATTTACTATGTTTATAATCAGCAACATCGGCGTTAACTAGTTGCAGTCCACACCGGCGAACATATCTCTTCACAGCCTCTACACAGCCATAATACACTAAAACGTTAGTAGTAATATTATATTGGTTAACAAACACTTGAAAACTTAAAAAATTGCCATTGTTATTTAACAAACTTCCAATTTTATATGCACCTTTTTCAATCCAGTCTGGAAAGTAAATTGTTGTATCATCAACTAAAATATTATTATGACAAAATAATGGCTCCGACAAAATTTCCTTAGCACAGTCAAGTCTAATTTTATCTTCCAGAATTTCATACGCCTTAAGAACATCATACCAGAATGGATTACAATTTTCTTCCATACACAATTTGTTACCAAGCTTATTAATTAATAATACCTTTTCATTTACAATTTCAATTATAATTTTCCATTTATGTTTAGTCTTCATCAACTTTCTGATCCAAGTTATTTTTAATGCGTTCATATAATGGCGTACATCTGGAATGCCAATACCTCCTTCAGAGATACTTTTCATTGAGGACTTTTTAGAAATCTTAGCATTTTTATTATTCCAAACAAACGTAAAAATACTTTTTTGAATAGAATTGACAATATCGTCTGGTGGATTAGGCAATAACAGCCATAGATACACAAGCAAGATCAACGATTTTAGCACAGCAACCTGACCAACTGGCGTTAACTGACGTTTTAACCATATCTTGTATAGTATCTTAATTTCTGAGAAATTTTGCTTCAAAATTTAATTTAACACAGTCTTTTAAGTCATTTGTAAAAATAATTCCAAGTATTTTAAATGTCTCTGGGTTCCATTCCATGCGCAGATGGGGCATGTAAACAATACGAGAATTCTTATTACTACCTAACCAGATTGCGCTACTCTTGTCTGTATTTAAAACTAAGCCAGAAAAAGAGCCAAAACATTCAATATTACTTATAGAATGTCTAAATGAATTTTCGTCTCCTTCTAACATTATTTCAGTATCATCTGCATATTAGTTATTATTAATTTTTATCACTTTTATTTCTGTATTTTGCTTGATCATAACTGCCAAAATTTCTACACACATAATAAATAAATAACATGAAATTGGGTCTCCTTGTCTACAGCCCCTCTGCACATGAAACCATGGCGTTAGATCTCCATTCACAGTTACTGCGGATTTAATGTTATAATAGAAGGTAGCAATCCATTTACAGAAGTCAGGACCACATCCAAAAGCATTTAGCACTTTAAACATAAAATTCCAACTTAAAGAATCAAAGGCTTTTTCGAAGTCTAGGCAAAGAAGGCCAGGTTTATTATGTATTTGTAAATAATCGATAATATCATAAATTAAACGAATGTTGTCACCTATATATCTATCCCGCATAAAACCAGTCTGGTCTTCAGTAATAATAGAAGGTAACACTATCTTAAGTCTGTTAGCAATGCACGATGAAGCAATTTTAAATATTACGTTAAATAAGGAAATAGGTCTCCAGTTTTTTATGAACTCCTTAGACCTATTCCCCTTCGGTATACAAACTATTGCTCCCTCTTTCTGTGTTGACGATAATTCTCCCTTCCTAAACCCTTCATTTAGTGACCTAACTACAAAATCCCTTAGACTACACCATAAAAATTTAAAGAACTCTACAGTAAACCCGTCACTACCTGGACTCTATCCTGACATTTTTGGCCTCCTATCCCCCTCCCATCCACCCACCCACTTAATTTTATTGCGCAGTATGTTCTTTTGTTTATGGCTATGCACAAATGTTTTCTGTTGTGATTTTATAGGATGCAGATGACCCCCAGGAATCAAGTAGGCCTACATGCTCCGATGACGACTGCACAAGCTCGGTAAATCCAGACGAACACAAAGATCCCTCTCAGACCCTCGACTACAGAACTGGTGATGATCCATCTTCTCCAGCAGTCACCATCTTACAAGCCACTGGTAAAGGATGGGATAAAAAACATTGCTGTGTTTTTTGTCAGAGATACTATTCTAAAATAGCTAGGCATTTTGAACAAAAGCATGCAAAGGAGTCTGCTGTTGCAAGAGTTCTGCTTCTACCCAAGAAAAGCAAAGAAAGGAAGAAAATGTGGCTTGAATTGCGAAACAAAGGTAATTTCAGCCATAACACGAAGGTTTTGAGAAAAATGTCTGTACTAATATAAAACCTGAAGTTCTTATTTTGGTTGCTTTCTTCCATCAATTACATATGTTGATGCATTATTCATTTGTGATTTTTGATTTTCATTGGATTAAAGGCTTCTCCTACTTCGATTCATTATTCATTGCTCTGTACTCTATAATAATGCATCGAAGTAGGAGAAACCTTTTATCAAATGAAAACCACAAATCAGGCCAATATTTAATCAACATAGGAGCAACATTACACTGACATTGGATAGATATTGGAATCAATACTAAATCCAATACAGACGCAATATTCAGCTTATGTTAGAGCAATATTGTTGCAGTGTAGATGCAATATTGCACTAATATTGGGTATACATTGGATACAATGTAAAATCCAATATTGCTCCAATAATAGGGCGATTTGCGCTTCCAACATTGCAGCAATCTTAAACTCCAATATTAGGGCAATGTAACAGTCAATATTAGGGCAATATTGCACCAATATTGCCGTGCTGTCTGGGTTCAAGTGAAGCCGGAAAGACATCATCACAAGATCGTGGTCACTTTCGATGCGTGTCCTGCCAATGTTGATGCTTGATCTGAAGCGTTTTTTGACCATCATTAACATTTACCAAGTAAGTCCCTTTAATAGAATTTTGGAAACCCTCCCCCAAAAACTAACTGATCTGCCCCTGAATCCTGACTTCAGCAAACTATTTTGTGATTGCTGGATATTACGGGCCAGCGCCTTTAGAAGATCTCTGAGTTTGTAAGTGCGCTATATAAGAGAAATCTCTTTCTTTCTTTTAGAGCAGAAAGCTTCAACAAGGAGACAAGGCCATCACTTACCATTTGAACTTGAGTCAGAGACTTTTGCAGGACGAGGTGGACGATCATCACCAGCTCTGTCCTCACTGGTCAGGGAGAGATCTTCACATTCATCTGCAGATGACCTTGTGTAGTCGTCATCAGAGCTTGTACTGCATTGTGGGACAAAATCAGGGTCCTCTGTGTCATCTAAAATCGCAACAGAAAAAAAAGCATAAACAAAAGAACATACTGCAGAATAAAACCAAGTTGTACTCACTAATGAAACACACCCCAATAATGTGCTAGTGTGCTTCAAAGATGCAATGACTTCTGAAATTTACTCAAGAGATTTTCACCGTCAGAGTCAGTGTGATAGGTGCGTTCTGAGACTGCCGCGAAGACTAGTGGCTCCTAGTCAGAACACACTGGCCCAGTATTCGTGGTACAGAGGACTACAAGGGCAAAGCCCACATCACTCCCATGATCCTCATTGAACTCAAAAATGAGTGCCCAGAAACATGGGGGGAGTGGTGGGGGGGGGGATAAAATAAAATAGTGGCATTAAAATGCTAATACCGACTTTCATCTTTCTATGTTCTTGATCTTGAGACAACACTGACTTCCGGCTCCAAATACACTCATGTACTAACAAATAAAGTACACCAAAGCTTGTATCATGCCAAAATGTGGTGACCTTGACCTTCAGTGACCTCGACTCTCACATGATCTCTTGTGCATGTCTGATCAAATAACCCTATGTTGTTGCATACTATGGGTTAAACAGCCATTCCACTGTACGATAACCTTTTTTTTTTTTCTACATTCACTAGTCCTTTATTTATATGTAGCAGAGTTTTTCAAACCAAATCAAGATCAATAATAATAATGATGGTTATAAATACAATTGAAAGAATAATACTTTGTCATCGCTGCCAGGTAACATCAGCTTGACTGGGTATAATTTTATTCAACTCATAATTTACAAACCTCCAGGATGGTGACTTTATATGTCAGTTTACAACACAAGCTACCAGCATATGACTAAGAGTAAAAAAAAGTCATAGGTATATCTTGCATTTGACAAATAAGCTGCTCATACCCGATTCATGTTCTACTTCTAGATGAAGAGGACTGGGAGATGAACCTTAGCTATCCAGCAAATTAGTACACATGCACTCCAAATGTTCTAGATGAAGACAAAGGTGATGATACCAGATATCCACCAAAACAGTACTTCAAATGTTATGTTTACACTGTTGACTGGTGGGTCACTATAATAGTACCAAGCAGTTTTGATACTGATAGTTTATGACAATACCATAGTCTGCTTTTAAAGTGCTTTACATTGTTTTCACTGTTGCCATGTTGGAGGCTACAAAACAAAAACAAAAACAGCAATATTTTCAACTTTCAGAAACCTGACACTGTCAGTCACATCACTAAATGTCAGTGTTACTGTTAGAATCTGAAAAATTAAAATGTGTATTAATGAAATGACATACTTCATGACCAAAGTAAACATCAATTTGTAAGGTTAATGCAGTTTATAGTACAGGTGGTGCACACTGCAGGTTGACAGGGCTGCAAGACACTCTTTTACCCAACATCCACTGCATGTGTGCTTGTAGGTATTTCTCACAATAAACTATACACACACGCGGTAATACAGGACTCTTTTTGCATGGCAAATTCTGCAAGGTGGAACTACACACACTGTGTGTCACTCGTCTGTGTTTGTCAGTAGCTGCAGACGAAAAAGTATGCTTTTTCTTTGCACTATCTACCAAGAATCCCATCTGCAGTCATTTACTCACTGCCTGCTCTACGGTCTAGCCCTTTCCAACTTGAGGCGAATTAAATAACCCTAGCCGAACAAATATCAGTAAAAGGCTTCGTAAATTTATCTCGACTAGTTTTCCGATTGCAATTTGCATATAGAAGCCATGATGGAATACTGCAGCGAAGTACTACGAATTTTTTCATAGGTCAAAAATGCAAATTAATAGCCAATCAGAAAATAGGACAATTGCTAGCCATGAGCGCGTGACGTCAAAACTCCCACAAAGCATTGCCCGGCGACTTAAGTAGGCCTACTGTCTCACTCTCGTCTCAGTATGTTTTCTTTTTTTTTTTTTTTTTTAAATATAAACACAACTGGGACTGCAAATTATCTTGAAGCTATAATTAATAACACAAAAGTATCTTACTCTTATACATTTCTTTGTTGTGTGTATGATATTCACGTTTGTTGATAGTTATCATTACCGTATCCGTAAGGGTGTAATATGTATTGTATCATGCATGTCTTTTTACACCATAACTACAACTAAGTCAAGTGCTGGGACATCAAATTTAAAGTAAGCGTAGTGCTTCTAAACGATTTTTAAAAATTTCTTTTGTCCCTTCCCTTCAGTTTTTTTTCCATTTTTTGAGGACACGTGCGCGACTTTTTTATTTCTTCTCTATGTCCGGAAGTAAGCGTCCCTTGAAAAGATGTCCAACAGGCCTGTTGCCACCACGTGACGCACGAAGTCTATTGTCTTTCGTTGCAGTCATTCGCCGAAAAAGGCAATCACCGAGGTCGAACGAAGCTCTCCGATGTGTTACAAAAATGATGCTTGCATGACTACAACTAGTTACACATTAAAACTGAGCGCTGTCGCTTCTAATTCTGTTAGATTTACACAGATTAGCATTTCGCAACAGTATCTACTTAGTTCAGATGAGAATAATTATTATCGACCATATTTAATAGCTGCGTCCCTTGATTTGCATTTTGTTATTTCTCATCAGTACGCTAAAATTAGCATTCTCCATTTCCTCCCTAGAACCAAAGACTCTTTGCTAGAACCAAGTAGACGCTGTTGTATACATTTTTTTACCTTTTTTTTTTTTGGAATAAAATTTACGTCCCCTGACACATTAAGCGTATAGGGGACGACTGATTATATACATCGGCCTAATCTACATTATAGTGTATGTAAGTCAGTCTCCGCGCATGCACGAAAAGAAGCGTCACTAGCCGAATATAATTATTAGGCCTGTATTGGTTTGTTTGTTTTTTTATTTATACGTAAATAAATGTTTAAACTATTTCTATTCTAATTAATAATAATTAGGCATATGCTTTATGATATTTGAATTTTTACATTTCCGGTGAAGGACGAGTAGGCTAAGCGAAACCTTTTTTTCTTTCACAACTCGAGATCAGGGTTAAATTAATAGTTTGTTATTGGAACATTGCTTACATGGTCCAGCGGACTGCAAAGAGCCGAATCAGGACCACAAAATCAAGACAACTGAAGATCAATTAAATTAATAGTTAGTTATTCATTGCTTAAGGGTCCAGCGGACTGCAAAGAGCCGAATCAGGAAATTCGCGAAAATGCTCCTTCTCAAACCTGGAGCCAAACCGACCATCAAACCGGCATGAGTAGTCATACACCAGCAGTCGACCCTTAACCCTAGCAGTGGTGCCACACCAAGAAGAAAGAGAAAGAGAAGTTCCATTCTTATGACGCTAAACCTTGCGAGAGAGCTTATTTATTTATTTATTTATTTATTTATTTTATTTAATCGTTCTTATGTAGCGCTTTTCCACCTCAAGAGCTGCCCAAGGCGCTGGTCGATACAGGATCTAACTCAACCCGCCCGAGACGCCCACCCGCAGCCTTTGGGCGCATGGTCTGACGCCCGGACAACTGAGCACAATCCTGGGCAGCCATGGATTGGGGAGAAGGACCTAGGTGCATGCTGGGTGTGTTCTTGTCACCGGCACTCACCCGTCTAGGGATAGCATCACACTCTACATAGTTTAGATACACAACAGTGAAAATTGTGTGCGGGAGGTTTGGGGTGCTGGAGATAGAGTAAATCAGAGATCACTGATCAGATAGCATTAGCAGTGCCAGCAGTTTCAACCACAATTACTTCAATCAGGCCTACGGCAGTACTAAGCTTACTAATAGTAGCACTATTAAGTACATTATTGTAACTTTAAAAAAATACTTTTTACGTAGGACTGTATTGTAGACCTAAACCATATTTCAGGTGCAGAGAATTGGTATTCATAATTCAGTCACTCTTAGTTTTCCGTTTGTAATGTACGAGTGCATCATAATAATATCGAAACATTATTCTGCATTTACTGGAAATACAGTTTTTCCTCTGCTTATCTTTGTTAATTCCATTAGGCATATCGTGTCCTATTGTAATGCCCATTTTCAATTTAACAGATCAATCGAAAAATATGAAACTTGAAATGTACATCACCAAAACAATAAAATTATTATTATTATTATTATCATCATTACCAAGGCACAGTGCAAGGAGGTAGAAGAAGAGGGAGAACGAAAAAACAGGTGGTAGGACAACATTCGAGAATAGACTGTTTTGACACTGAGCGAAACTATCAGGGTTGCCGAGGAAAGGGGAAGATGGAGTATGCTGGTTAAACGATCATCTGTGGTGCCCCTACGACCTCCGAGTTACGGGATAGGATAGGATAGGATAGGATAGGATATGTTTTCTAACTTTGGCATATTTTGGGGGGGATTTTCTTCAAATTTTTTCCAACACAATCCCAAAATAGGTTTAGGGTAGGGCCACAAACCTAGTGTCGGTCGGGATACATTATAACAAACCATTTTTTCTGCATAATAATAATAATAATAAATAATAATAATAATAATAATAATAATGCAGTATGCTATATACGCGTTTTTACCCTAAATCACCTATCACGATCCAAACATACACGCTCACTTGCTACACACTCTCATGTACATAGCAAGAACACATTTATCACTGCAACATCAGGTGTAAAGGCAGGGAAATCACTATTAGAAGACGAGTTGGGAAGAAGAAACCTCAAATGACCAAACATAACAGAAATAGGTTTGCAGAAAGCATACTGTACCTTCATTGTCACTCCAGCCTTTGAATTTATCCATGATTAGATGCCTCCACTGTGTCAAGAAACTGAAAGTAAAAGGAACAACTATAATAATACTAATAATGATGATATTAACAGTAACGTTATCTACATCAGCATTTCAACGTGTTTAATAACTAGTTCTGAGGAAATGGTCGCCAAAGTTTGAACACCATGAAGCCACATTTTACTTTGTTGCCCTCCATTGTTCATTCACCAGAATTAACACAAACACTTCATATTCATTAACACAAAGCTAAAGGTTTTGAAAAGATTAATGATCATATTTTTTTTTTATTGGATAAGCAAGCAGGTCAGCTACTGCTGCTATTTGAAATTATCTTTCTACGTTTAAAAATATAGTTTGATAAGTTGTAGAGGGTTGTGTTCTTCACTCAAGAGGAAGTTCAATGTTTTTTCTTCAGAAAAAATGAGACACTATGCCTGGATCCAACTACTGACCCTCATTTAGCTGGCTTAAGCCTAGGTCTAATGACGAACGTTTTAACGGCAATCATAAATTAATGACAGTAGGCCTACATGTTTGCGAGTCAGAATTTGAATGGGAGGATTGACGCTGCGAGTCGCCAGTACTCGCGTTTGATTTTGGTAAACATGCGCACAGTCACTGTGCATAAACAAAAGCACAAAAGTTATTATCCTTGCTGCGCTTAAAGTCAAAATGTGTGAAAAGCAGCGACGAAGATTTTTTTACATTAGGCCTAACGTTAGCAATTCATTTGCCAAGTTCAGCAAAAAAGACAACATCCCGTAAACATTAAACTGACTAGGCTTTTAACAAAGACGAAAGAAGAGACTTCAGAGCCTGTGCCTGAATGCCGAATTAAAACACTTTGACTGGTTTCAAAATGTGTAGTGCGAAGTTGCGTTTTGCGGGAATTATAAACTGCGTAGGATTTGAGCCGTTTGAATTCATGGCGATAAACGCAATCATCTGAATCCATGCTTCCACAATATGTTTTTGAATACTAATTAGCCAGGTTTAAAAACTAATGGTCAATGCATATCTGTGCAAAAAAATAAACAGTACATACATTTTCAACACCAAAATAGCCACAACTTACCTGAAGATTGTTGCCTCGTTCAAACCTCGCCCTGCACTGCACACTTGTGAAAATTGCGCGGCAACCGAAGACCTATGACGCTACATGATTGGCTGTTCAAATCATGTGACTTTGCAAGCGCGTTCAAAAAAAAAAATCAACGCGGCCCCCCCTCTCTCCCTCTCTCTCATTCTTCCTCTCTCCTTCGTTTAACAGAATATTCCGTCTTTCTCTGTCCTCAGCAGCCCTCGTTGCTTCGCACAGTGTCAAACCAGTCCATTCTCGAATGTTCTCCTCCCATATGCTATCACCCATCACATAGCTCGGGGGTCGTTGGGGCTCGTTTAGTTTCTTGCCGTACTATAGGGTGTGCCGCGGAATCAGCATTACGGGATACCAGATACAAGATACAACATACCTATCCTATCCTATCCTGTCCCATAACCCGAAGGTCGTAGGGGCACCACAGATGATCGCTTAACCAGCATACTCCATCTTTCTCTGTCCTCAGCAGCCCTCATGGCTTCGCTCAGTGTCAAACCAGTCCATTCTCGAATGTTGTCCTCCCACCTCTTTTTCGGTCTCCCCCTTCTTCTACCTCCTTGCACTGTGCCTTGCAGAATGGTCTTTGCAAGGCCTGATGATCTGGTGACGTGGCCATACCATCGGAGTTTCCGTTTCTTCACCACTGTGAGCAGGTCATCGTGTTGTCCAATGGCTTGTGTGGTGGTCTATCGGACTTCAACGTTGGTGATGTGTTGGGTATAGGAAATGCACAGAAGTCTTCTGTAGCACCTCATCTCCATGCTTTGTATTCTTCGTTGGAGATCTGCTGTGAGGGTCCATGCTTCGCAAGCATATAGGAAGATGGAGATGACCAGAGAGCGCAGCAGTCTTACTTTGGAATGTAGACTGATGGTTCTGTCTTTCCAAATCTCATCTCCATGCTTTGTATTCTTCGTTGGAGATCTACTGTGAGGGTCCATGCTTCGCAAGCATATAGGAAGATGGAGATGACCAGAGAGCGCAGCAGTCTTACTTTGGAATGTAGACTGACTCACTACGCACCCCATCGCCAGCTGTCTCTTGCATATAGTGTCTGGTCTGTTTGTGGTATGAGTATATTTGAGTGAATGTATTTTTTGCGTAATTGTTACATGTGTCATTGTCTAAAGCGTGCACATGCGTGCGTGAGTTGTGAGTGCGCGCTTAGAGTTATAATTATTATAAGATAAGCGCATTATAAATACAGTAATTATTATTATTATTATTATTTAAATGGGCTTCAACCTTGCCAGGGCAGCAGTTGTTTGTGCGATCCTGGAGAGGACTTCCTGTCGAGACCCATTGTATGACACAATGGCTCCTAAATATTTGAAGCTGTGCACTGTGTTGAGGGATTGGCCTTGTACTTTGATGTCCGTGTTGATGCCATTGGTGTTGTTGGTCATCATTTTGGTCTTCTCTGCACTTATTTCCATTCCATAAGCTTTGGAGGTGGTGTCAAGCCTCTGTACAAGCTGTTCAAGTTCTTGTTCCTCTCCAGCCAATCCATCAATATCATCCGCAAAACGAAGTTTGGAGATTGCTCTGCCCCCTATGCTGACTGTGCCTTCGTGATCTGCAAAGAGCATCTGACATGATGCGCTCTAGGAAGATGTTGAAGAGTGTTGGAGAGAGTAGGCATCCTTGACGCACACCGATTGTTGTTCTGAACCAGTTCCCGATGACGCTGTTATGGAGGACTGCACTGGTAGCCTTGTCATACAGGCTTTTGATGACTTCTATAATTTTAGGGCTGATGTTGTACACTTTCATGGTTGCCCATAGAGCTGCATGCCAGACTCTGTCAAATGCCTTCTTGAAGTCTATGAACACATGATATAGATGTTGTTGGTGCTGTAGGTATTTCTCACAGATTATTCTGAGGTTGAAAATCTGTTCAGTGGTACTTCGCCCTGCCATGAATCCTGCTTGTTCTTCAGCTATGATTTGTTCAGCTTGTGGTTTCAACCTGTTGAGTATTATTTTCAGGAGGACCTTGCTGGGATGGCTGATGAGGCTGATGGTGCAGTAATTTTCACACTCCTGAAGGTTACCTTTTTTGAGAAGAGTGATGACAAGCGACTGGGTCCATGGTGTAGGCCATTCCCCACTCTGCCAGATCTTGTTACAGATAATGGTGAGAGCATCAGTCATCGCTTCTCCTCCTGCTTGTAGCAGTTCCGCTGGTATGTTGTCCACTCCCGCTGACTTCCCTTTCTTCAGCGATTGCACTGCTGCCTCAACTTCTTCCCGGAGAATTGGGAGGATTTCTTCTTCTTCTCTGCTCTCGGGACATGCTAGAACTGATGGGTCTCCATTTGGTGTATGGTTGTAAAGGTCAGAGCAGTACTCTGTCCATCTGTCCAAGACTTCTTGTTCTTCTGTAAGGCAAATGCCAGACTTGCTTTGGATAGTGGAGACTTTGGGCTGTTTAACACTTGTCAGCCGCTTCACAGTCTGGTAGGCCTTCTTGCTGTTGTTCTTGTTCAGATTGTTCTCTATTTCCTGGCATTGATCTTCTATCCAGTTCTCCTTTGCTGTGCGCATGCCTTTTCGGATGTCATTGTTGATTTTTCTGTAGACATCAGCTCCCTGTGAGCTGTTCTTTTTCTTTTTTAACTCTCTTCGTTTATCACACAGATCCAAAAGTTCAGGTGTGATCCACGGCTTCTTCTTTGGTCGGTGCTTGCCAAGGATCTCAGTGGCGGCATCTGTTACAGCTGAGTTGAAGGTATTGGTCATGGTGTTGACATCTACTTCGCCTGCCCCCAAAATAAGCAGTGGTGCAAATTTCCCTCCAATTGTGGCCTGAAATATTTTTGCCACCTCCGGGTCTTGCAGTTTGTCCAGGTCGAACTTCAGCCTAGTGCACTTTGCTGTTACAACATACAAGAGAATTGTATTATCTCACTCTCAGAAATGAACATAATCAAGACACACAAAACATAACACCTGTACCCAGATACAGTTGGCACTTTACATTGTTCCTGGACCTCTATCTATCAATACAGATCAAGCTATCACCAGTCCCATACCTCGGGGGTCGTATCCCATCCCCCATCCCCCTAACTATCTTAATCTTAACCAAACAGTCACCTCTGCCTCAACCCAAAGAGCTAGGCTATTGCTTATTCCTATGTGGACAGTGGCTGTGATGCTGCTTTAGGGTTAGGGGTTTGGGTTGTGATCCATCAACTCTTCTTGAGATAGGTGAAGCATTCAGGGGGTCCTCTTGGGGATGAGCCCAATATGGACCGCCTGACTGGATGGGTTGAGGAGAAACTTCAGGTTCTTAGAGGTCTGTACTTTGAAAGGGTTCCAATCTCCCAATAACGACCGGACATTTGGGCGGGAAACCGTCTGGCGCCCAAAATACTGCCAAAGGCACCATTCAGGTGCACCAAGTGGGTACAGCACACATACCCTGACCGAACAATGTTGGAAAAGCAGCCAAATTCATCCCCATGAGGTGGCCACTTTGGATCGAAAGTATTAGGTCATTTTGTACAAGGATTTCAGGACGGTCAGATCAATCAAATAGTCACCTCTCCCCAACGCGTTCTTTCATTCTTTCCGTGTTGGGGGGACTATATGCAGGGTTGGGGCTAGAACATAACTGGTAAATGGGAACAGACTGGGTGAAGTGGTTCTTGAGGTATTGAACTTATACGACGCAAATCGCGCAACGATTGTACACACTTTCCTCTATCAACCCATGCCATCATCACTTTGGGAGCTCCTATCGTATCACCCCTCCCCTAACTTGGGGCTGGTTTTGTTTCTTGGCGTACTATAGGATGTGTCTAGGACTCAGCATCAAGGGATACCAGATACAAGATACAACAGAGCTTTATTATCTGACTGTGAGACATGAACTGGATCAATACACACAACCCATAACACATGGACCCTACTCTGGTTGCACTTTACATTGTTCCTGGACCTCTATCTATCAATACAGATCAAGCTATCACCAGTCCCATACCTCGGGGGTCGTATCCCATCCCCCATCCCCCTAACTATCTTCATCTTAATCAAACAGTCACCTCTGCCTCAACCCAAAGAGCTAGGCTATTGCTTATTCCTATGTGGACAGTGGCTGTGATGCTGCTTTAGGGTTAGGGGTTTGGGTTGTGATCCATCAACTCTTCTTGAGATAGGTGAAGCATTCAGGGGGTCCTCTTGGGGATGAGCCCAATATGGACCGCCTGACTGGATGGGTTGAGGAAAAACTTCAGGTTCTTAGAGGTCTGTACTTTGAAAGGGTTCCAATCTCCCAATAACGACCGGACATTTGGGCGGGAAACCGTCTGGCGCCCAAAATACTGCCAAAGGCACCGTTTAGGTGCACCAAGTGGGTACAGCACACATACCCTGACCGAACAATGTTGGAAAAGCAGCCCAATTCATCCCCATGAGGTGGCCACTTTGGATCAAGGTATTTGGTCATTTTGTACAAGGATTTCAGGACGGTCAGATCAATCAAACAGTGACCTCTCCCCAACGCGTTCTTTCATTCTTTCCGTGTTGGGGGACTATATTGAGGGTTGGGGCTAGAACATAACTGGTAAATGGGAACAGACTGGGTGAAGTGGTTCTTGAGGTATTGAACTTATACGACGCAAATCGCGCAACGATTGTACACACTTTCCTCTATCAACCCATGCCATCATCACTTTGGGAGCTCCTATCGTATCACCCCTCCCCTAACTTGGGGCTGGTTTTGTTTCTTGGCGTACTATAGGATGTGTCTAGGACTCAGCATCAAGGGATACCAGATACAAGATACAACAGAGCTTTATTATCTGACTGTGAGACATGAACTGGATCAATACACACAACCCATAACACATGGACCCTACTCTGGTTGCACTTTACATTGTTCCTGGACCTCTATCTATCAATACAGATCAAGCTATCACCAGTCCCATACCTCGGGGGTCGTATCCCATCCCCCATCCCCCTAACTATCTTCATCTTAACCAAACAGTCACCTCTGCCTCAACCCAAAGAGCTAGGCTATTGCTTATTCCTATGTGGACAGTGGCTGTGATGCTGCTTTAGGGTTAGGGGTTTGGGTTGTGATCCATCAACTCTTCTTGAGATAGGTGAAGCATTCAGGGGGTCCTCTTGGGGATGAGCCCAATATGGACCGCCTGACTGGATGGGTTGAGGAGAAACTTCAGGTTCTTAGAGGTCTGTACTTTGAAAGGGTTCCAATCTCCCAATAACGACCGGACATTTGGGCGGGAAACCGTCTGGCGCCCAAAATACTGCCAAAGGCACCGTTTAGGTGCACGAAGTGGGTACAGCACACATACCCTGACCGAACAATGTTGGAAAAGCAGCCAAATTCATCCGCATGAGGTGGCCACTTTGGATCGAAAGTATTTGGTCATTTTGTACAAGGATTTCAGGACGGTCAGATCAATCAAACAGTGACCTCTCCCCAACGCGTTCTTTCATTCTTTCCGTGTTGGGGGACTATATTGAGGGTTGGGGCTAGAACATAACTGGTAAATGGGAACAGACTGGGTGAAGTGGTTCTTGAGGTATTGAACTTATACGACGCAAATCGCGCAACGATTGTACACACTTTCCTCTATCAACCCATGCCATCATCACTTTGGGAGCTCCTATCGTATCACCCCTCCCCTAACTTGGGGCTGGTTTTGTTTCTTGGCGTACTATAGGATGTGTCTAGGACTCAGCATCAAGGGATACCAGATACAAGATACAACAGAGCTTTATTATCTGACTGTGAGACATGAACTGGATCAATACACACAACCCATAACACATGGACCCTACTCTGGTTGCACTTTACATTGTTCCTGGACCTCTATCTATCAATACAGATCAAGCTATCACCAGTCCCATACCTCGGGGGTCGTATCCCATCCCCCATCCCCCTAACTATCTTAATCTTAATCAAACAGTCACCTCTGCCTCAACCCAAAGAGCTAGGCTATTGCTTATTCCTATGTGGACAGTGGCTGTGATGCTGCTTTAGGGTTAGGGGTTTGGGTTGTGATCCATCAACTCTTCTTGAGATAGGTGAAGCATTCAGGGGGTCCTCTTGGGGATGAGCCCAATATGGACCGCCTGACTGGATGGGTTGAGGAGAAACTTCAGGTTCTTAGAGGTCTGTACTTTGAAAGGGTTCCAATCTCCCAATAACGACCGGACATTTGGGCGGGAAACCGTCTGGCGCCCAAAATACTGCCAAAGGCACCGTTTAGGTGCACGAAGTGGGTACAGCACACATACCCTGACCGAACAATGTTGGAAAAGCAGCCAAATTCATCCCCATGAGGTGGCCACTTTGGATCAAGGTATTTGGTCATTTTGTACAAGGATTTCAGGACGGTCAGATCAATCAAACAGTGACCTCTCCCCAACGCGTTCTTTCATTCTTTCCGTGTTGGGGGACTATATTGAGGGTTGGGGCTAGAACATAACTGGTAAATGGGAACAGACTGGGTGAAGTGGTTCTTGAGGTATTGAACTTATACGACGCAAATCGCGCAACGATTGTACACACTTTCCTCTATCAACCCATGCCATCATCACTTTGGGAGCTCCTATCGTATCACCCCTCCCCTAACTTGGGGCTGGTTTTGTTTCTTGGCGTACTATAGGATGTGTCTAGGACTCAGCATCAAGGGATACCAGATACAAGATACAACAGAGCTTTATTATCTGACTGTGAGACATGAACTGGATCAATACACACAACCCATAACACATGGACCCTACTCTGGTTGCACTTTACATTGTTCCTGGACCTCTATCTATCAATACAGATCAAGCTATCACCAGTCCCATACCTCGGGGGTCGTATCCCATCCCCCATCCCCCTAACTATCTTAATCTTAACCAAACAGTCACCTCTGCCTCAACCCAAAGAGCTAGGCTATTGCTTATTCCTATGTGGACAGTGGCTGTGATGCTGCTTTAGGGTTAGGGGTTTGGGTTGTGATCCATCAACTCTTCTTGAGATAGGTGAAGCATTCAGGGGGTCCTCTTGGGGATGAGCCCAATATGGACCGCCTGACTGGATGGGTTGAGGAGAAACTTCAGGTTCTTAGAGGTCTGTACTTTGAAAGGGTTCCAATCTCCCAATAACGACCGGACATTTGGGCGGGAAACCGTCTGGCGCCCAAAATACTGCCAAAGGCACCGTTTAGGTGCACGAAGTGGGTACAGCACACATACCCTGACCGAACAATGTTGGAAAAGCAGCCAAATTCATCCGCATGAGGTGGCCACTTTGGATCGAAAGTATTTGGTCATTTTGTACAAGGATTTCAGGACGGTCAGATCAATCAAACAGTGACCTCTCCCCAACGCGTTCTTTCATTCTTTCCGTGTTGGGGGACTATATTGAGGGTTGGGGCTAGAACATAACTGGTAAATGGGAACAGACTGGGTGAAGTGGTTCTTGAGGTATTGAACTTATACGACGCAAATCGCGCAACGATTGTACACACTTTCCTCTATCAACCCATGCCATCATCACTTTGGGAGCTCCTATCGTATCACCCCTCCCCTAACTTGGGGCTGGTTTTGTTTCTTGGCGTACTATAGGATGTGTCTAGGACTCAGCATCAAGGGATACCAGATACAAGATACAACAGAGCTTTATTATCTGACTGTGAGACATGAACTGGATCAATACACACAACCCATAACACATGGACCCTACTCTGGTTGCACTTTACATTGTTCCTGGACCTCTATCTATCAATACAGATCAAGCTATCACCAGTCCCATACCTCGGGGGTCGTATCCCATCCCCCATCCCCCTAACTATCTTAATCTTAATCAAACAGTCACCTCTGCCTCAACCCAAAGAGCTAGGCTATTGCTTATTCCTATGTGGACAGTGGCTGTGATGCTGCTTTAGGGTTAGGGGTTTGGGTTGTGATCCATCAACTCTTCTTGAGATAGGTGAAGCATTCAGGGGGTCCTCTTGGGGATGAGCCCAATATGGACCGCCTGACTGGATGGGTTGAGGAAAAACTTCAGGTTCTTAGAGGTCTGTACTTTGAAAGGGTTCCAATCTCCCAATAACGACCGGACATTTGGGCGGGAAACCGTCTGGCGCCCAAAATACTGCCAAAGGCACCGTTTAGGTGCACCAAGTGGGTACAGCACACATACCCTGACCGAACAATGTTGGAAAAGCAGCCAAATTCATCCCCATGAGGTGGCCACTTTGGATCGAAAGTATTTGGTCATTTTGTACAAGGATTTCAGGACGGTCAGATCAATCAAACAGTCACCTCTCCCCAACGCGTTCTTTCATTCTTTCCGTGTTGGGGGACTATATGCAGGGGTGGGGCTAGAACATAACTGGTAAATGGGAACAGACTGGGTGAAGTGGTTCTTGAGGTATTGAACTTATACGACGCAAATCGCGCAACGATTGTACACACTTTCCTCTATCAACCCATGCCATCATCACTTTGGGAGCTCCTATCGTATCACCCCTCCCCTAACTTGGGGCTGGTTTTGTTTCTTGGCGTACTATAGGATGTGTCTAGGACTCAGCATCAAGGGATACCAGATACAAGATACAACAGAGCTTTATTATCTGACTGTGAGACATGAACTGGATCAATACACACAACCCATAACACATGGACCCTACTCTGTTTGCACTTTATATTCTTACAGGACATCTATCTATCAATAGAGATCAAGCTATCCTATTAACCATCCCATAACTAGAGGTGGTTGGGCCCCCTCCTCCCCCACTCTTACCCTTATACTAACACTTTACCCCATCCATATCATATCACTACATCACCTGTAGATGAGACAGGTGAGCGTGTATGTTGGTTCAGATCGCCGCCCTTTAGCCACCCTCACCACAGATAACCCTATTGCACGATGGTCTAATGGTAGTGCGTTAGGTTAGGAGATCAAAATCATTGGCATAGCTCAATTATTGAGTTCAGAGTGACTGTTTTAGTGATCCAACCCCCCAAAAGAACATGTCTCCTAAACCACCTTCTGGAGATTTGTTCAAAAACGGTAGCTACGATTTCCTTTTAATTTCGCACATTAGTAGGGTTAGGGTTAGTGGCAAATGTATCAAATTTTATTCTGATGAATACAATTGTGAATAAAATTTGATCCAACAACAATAGCTAGACTCCATTTCGTTTGCTCAAATAAGCCTACTCTAACAAATAGTTGTCCAAGGTTTTGAGTTGCGGCTTTCCAAAACCGCTTTGATGTGCGTAATTTGTTACCAGTGTGTGTGTATCTGCAGCCACACGCACACACACACACAATCTTCAGCTTAGGCTGTTTTCACGTTCGCACACATACAATCACAGCTATAAGTGAGCGTCACAGTAGGGAGTCTTCGACTGTCCTATCCTGCCACAGAGTACCTGTTCCTTTTCCAAGTAAAGAGCGATAGTTTAGCTATGTTTCTGGTTAAAACACGCTGAGCATTGACACTAAAATGTTGACCGTATGAAGGGTTACAGACATATTTATTATTTATTTATTTATTTAATCGTTCTTATATAGCGCTTTTCCAGCTCAAGAGCTGCTCAAAGCGCTGGCCGATACAGGATCTAACTCAAGGCGCCCGAGACGCCCACCCGCAGCCTTTGGGCGCATGGTCTGACGCCCGGACAACTGAGCACAATCCTGGGCAGCCAGGGATGGGGGAGAAGGACCTAGGTGCATGCTGGGTGTTTTCTTGTCACCGGCACTCACCCGTCTAGGACATGAGCGTCAGGATCTTTAAAGTCCGAATGTATGCGATACAGACTCAATAGCGCGAACATTTTTCAGTGAAAATTTTTTGGGGATAATAAGATACAACGGAGATATAGCATAACAAAGGAGCCAAGTACACCTAATTCTTGACCAATTTTAATCGGGTTTGTGATCCGGTCCTGATTTGGCTCGGAAGAGTCCGCTGGACCTAAAGCATCAATCAATCAATCAATCGGGTTTGTTGCAAAATGACCAGCTCCATCTGCCAAGACAGATGGTGGTTAAAACCACATCACCTCGGTGGGGGGTAGGTGGGGTGGGGGTGCCTCCATGAGGTGGGTGATGAGATAAGACCCCCCCCCCCCCCCCCCCATTGTTGATGGGATAGCTTTTTCTAATGCAGCTGCCGCGTATCCCCCAAAAACAAGAAAACAGCCCCAACGATCTGCGAGTTATGGTATTGGTGATATAAACACAGTTTAGACTAGTTGCGCGATTCGCGTCGTATAAATTCTATATCTCGGGAACCACTGCACCGATTTGGATCATGTTTACCAGTTTTGATCACGGACCCGTGCACCTAAAAAATAATGTCAGGTTTGGCTCACAAAAACTAACTCCATGGTCTCGAGCTGTGTGTGTTTTCCCATATAGACCAAAAAATTGATGGCCTTTCTAGGAAGCCTTCATAGCTAAGATAGTAAAACTTCCGCCTACCGTGCAGGAAGACCCAAGTTCAAACCTCACGCGGACCGTTTTTTTTTTTTACACTACAATATGGATATTTTTCTTTTTAATATAGGCTTTTTACCTTTAATTTATTATTATTATTATTATTATTATTATTATTATTATTATTATTTTTATTTTTATTCACTAATAATAAATTATTATTATTATTATTATTATTATTATTATTATTACTATTACTATTATTATATCTTATATCAAATTTTCTTTTAAAACCTTGGTGGGTTTTTTATATTTCTATTTGTATTATTCTATATCAGGGGCGTCGCACACGGGGGGGGGGGGGGGGGGCAGGGGGGGCACCCGCCACCCCAATAATTTGGCCAAAAAAAAGAAAGAAAGAGAGAGAGAAAGAAGAAAAGAAGAAGTAAGAAGAAGAAGAAGAAGAAGAAGAAGAAGAAGAAGATTTCAAACGATAGAGGAAGGCAGGAAGAATCAATAATTAAAAAAATCACCATATTTTTAAACCGTAGTGTAAAGGGCTAACGTACGAAATAATATTACAATAATCTATTAGCATGTGCCTGTGTTTCACAACAAAATATTTCGTGGCCCTAACGCAATCACCGGGCTCCTCTCTGAAAATCCTAATCGGGAAGAGAGGGGACTATAAACTGATATATCATCAATCACCGGGCAGCAGAGCTGGCTTTCGCTGTTTGAAAGAAGTGTCATTTCATCACGCAAAGAGCAAAATTAACAAAACAATGGAATCGTCTGTTTTCCAGGTTTGTTGATATCAATTATTTACTTTAGTCTGTAAAATGAGTAAGGCAAGGGTGAATGTGCAAGTGTCAATAAATAGTTGAGGTGCGCGATATTTTTTAATTTAGATTTAGTTTGTTGATAGGCCTACACGTGCACGTGCTTTGATCGCAAAAGGGGAAAAAAAAGGACCCGTTCGCTTTTCTGGGGACAGATAACGTGGTCTTGACTGCTTTGATTATTACACCACCACCCCCACCCCCCACTACCCATTATAGGTTTCACTTGGTTGGTTTGTTTGTTTGTTTGTTTGTTTTGTTTGTTTATGTGTCCGCGAATAGATCTCCGATGTTTGTGGACTGAACTAGCTGAGATTTTGTTCATGGACTACTAGTAAGATCATCTCGATCCTTCCCAAAATCCAAGGTCACAGCTAGGTCAAAAAGGACAAAACCTGACCTTTGGCTCCTTTTTTGGTCTGTAAAAAGATCTCTGGTGTTTGTAGACAAAATGACGTCCCGCTTGTCAGCCCCCCCCCCCCCCCCACCTCCCTGTCGACAGGGTTGCCCCCCCCCCCCCCCCCCCAATATTTTGGACCGTGCGACGCCCCTGTATATTCAATATTATTATTATTAGTATAAGTATTAGTATTAGTATTATTATTAGTATTAGTATTATTACCAAGGATCGGGATGGGGTGGTACGTGTAGGTAAAAGGGGGCTACGGGTAGGTTTAAAGGGGCATGGGTAGGCATAACGGGGATACGTGGGGCCGGGTAGCTCAGTTGGTAAGAGCGTCTTGCTAGTAACCGAAAGGTCGCTGGTTCGAATCCCGGATTGGTCAACGTGTGATCATATTATTTTCCCCTTTACCAACAACTGGCCCGCTGGTGTCAGTATAAATCGGTCCAGTAGTCACCTATATGCGAAAGTGTCGTGTGACTATAATCTACAAACAACGGGGATATGGGTATATATGTTACCGGCAATCTGTGTATTCAGTCAATACGTGTATTGTCTAGAACAATCAGTCAGTTCGTGTTTTGACTGTGACCACTAGGCAATACATGTAATGACTAAAATTTCCAGTCAATACGTGTATTGTCTTAAAAAATGCTCTGGTCAATACACGAATTGACTGAACTGTCATTCGCATTTAAATTGGGACTGGTTATAAATATTAACACATGAATGACCACACAATCATTTGTTGTTCTTGTACTTCAATACGCACACTCGCAGGGACACATCCACACAACTAAACCATGTTAAGTAGAAGTTAGTAAATACTAAAATTAAGCTTAACATGTAAACACTTCAATTTGAATCTCTCTCTCTTTCTTTGTCCTTCTCTGTCTGTCTGTCTCTTTATTTCTTTCTCTCATGCAAAGTAAATATTTTTTAAAAGCTTAAAATGTATACACTTTTTTTTTTAAAATTGTAACAGGGTTTTATTATTTAATCGTTCTTCTTATATAGCGCTTTTCAAGCTCAAGAGCTGTTCAAGGCGCTGGCCGTACCAGGATCTAATTCTATCTTTATCAGTTTTTTCTTTCTATGCGCGAAGCAAGTACATTAGTATGTTGTCAAATGTACTTGGAGCCAATAAAAAATTGAAGTTGAAGTTAAATTTAAAACTCTCTTTCATTGTTCCTCTCTGTCCATCTCTCTCTGTCTCTATATCTCTCTCATGCCAAGTAAATATTTTTTTAAAAATTTAAAATGTACACATTTTAATGAAAAACTGTCTCTCTTTGTCCCTCTCTGTCCCTGTTTCTGCCTCTTTCTGTCTGTCTTTTTGTTTCACTCTCAATTACATCTAATTCTTGAATGCAATCGGGGAGGCCATACCATTATGTACGAGAGAGAGAGAGAGAGAGAGAGAGAGAGAGAGAGAGACAGAGAGAGAGACAGAGAGAGAGACAGAGAGAGAGACAGACAGAGAGAGAGTTCGGTGTCATTGTTACTATTGAGACGCGCACGATAGTTCTGAACGTTTTATTTTGCACCGCACGTAATGATAACGTGTATTTACCTTTGATTTGATTATGCGTTGTTGTTAGAAAAAACTTTGTATAATGTTGATAATCAATATTGTTGTAGTATCGTTGATAATTTTCCAACCGCCGTAGCTCAAGTGGTAGAGCGTTCGCCTGGCACACCGATGACCCAGGTTCGAATCCCGTGGTGGGCGATATAAAATGTGGCTATTATCACTGTCCATTTTAGCAATATGATTGCTCTGGTGGTTCAGTGTTGATTCAACAGGGATAGATTTAACCGGAAATTACCGGTATTTTACCGGTTTGAGAATAAAAATACCGGTTGAAAAATCAGTAGCCGGTAGGGCCTACCGGTTCTTATTTTGTTTGACTGGTTTCAAACATAAGGAAAAGAGAAAGAAAAACAAGAGAAATGAAGAGAGAGAGAGAGAGAGAGAGAGAGAGAGAGGAGAGAGAGAGAGAGAGAGAGAGAGAGAGAGAGAGAGAGAGATAGCCAGCCAGCCAGCCTGAATTATGATACCGCGACGGAAATAGGTAAGAAAGGCCTCTTATTTACTTTTATGTTTGGTAAACATCGTTTCAGTTATAGTTAGTAGGCTTTACGGTGAGCAATAAATTAATCACTGCATTCGTCGGCATATTTTCGGTGGCAAAAAATAGTGACGCATTATTAAGCTTTGCGATGGGTCATACCGGTTTCCGTGACTGGCCTACCGGTTTGCGTTCGAGTGGGTTTGTTTACTGTGACGTCGTGCCGGTTTTGCAAATCCCTAGGACGATCACTGATTCAAGTCCCTACCCCTCATTCCCTGGGATGGTTATCCCCGTCTGCCATATCGCCAATGGTGGGTGTAGACGTTAAACCTCAATGTTCGCTCGTTTCTATATTTTTCCGGAATTACTTGTTTATTGTCGATCGAAAGTTCCAGACCTATCTGGTAATAGCTAGGTAATTCTTCTAAACTGAGGAATGTTCTATGTCGTAAGACAGTTCCGGTGATTAGTTTTTTTTTTTTTGATTGGGTGTTATTGCGTCACTCTGGAATGTTTTAAGCTTTACTGGATTGCAGAGAGGCTATATAAGTAATGCATTGTCTACTTGAAAATGTATTTTGGAATAATTTTCGGAAACCGATCTTGTATGCAGTTGTTGGTGTTGCGGAATAAAGTTGAAAAAATTATAGTTGCTGAGTGAACATGCATGCTGCGTGGATAAACGAATTCGAGTTACACATATCAAGATTCAAGCATCGGAGCTGAATCGATTATTAATAAATACAGTACGTGTAACAGTAG
Source organism: Oncomelania hupensis (assembly GCA_036898135.1). Taxonomy (NCBI): domain Eukaryota; kingdom Metazoa; phylum Mollusca; class Gastropoda; order Littorinimorpha; family Pomatiopsidae; genus Oncomelania; species Oncomelania hupensis. The sequence continues at coordinate 6,867,153 of CM072517.1, forward strand.
TAATATTTTGCCTTGGTCAACAGGCAACTGGAATCTTTCGTCGCTAGAATTTCGGCCAGCTTGTTTAAAACGTTTTGTTCGTTTTCATTCGTATCCATCACTTGTGGCGAGGCAAGTCTAGAATGAAAGATCGACCGTGGTATTGTCGCGATTTGCAATCACAATCGTCACCACAAGATTTTCGCTGAAGTCCTAGTGATTTATTTTCAAAGAAGACACTGGACCTTATCACTTAGAGTAGGTGTCCTTTTAGTGCAGATTTTATTCTCATCTGTCTTAGGTCTGTCACTTCCTATCAATTTTTATTTTTTTTATTTTTATTTTTTTCCCACGCAAACCCCGTTCAGTACGGCAGAGTAATCAACCTGATGATTGAGGCCGTCTAATGGATGAAGAAAGATGAAGAGTTACATGCCGATTAACACATTAATATAAATAATGCTGTGCGCTCGCGTGTGCTCTGAAATTGTTAGAAGACTTGACACGCATTGACTAAAATGGACATTCAGTCAATGTGTGTTTTGAAGTGGATCAAAATTAAGACAATACACGTATTGACTGGAAATTTTAGTCATTACATGTATTGGCTAGTGGTCACAGTCAAAACACGAACTGACTGATTTTTTTTAGGCAATACTCGTATTGACTTTATACACAGATTGCCGGTAACATATATAAGGGGGTATGGTGATGGTCCCCTATACGCCTATGTGTCCGGGGACGTTAATCTATATAACTAACTAACTAACTAACTCGATTCCTTTCATCCATACCTGCGAAACGATCAACGGGGAAGTATCAAGGAGGGTACAGGTAGGTTACAAGGGGGGTACGGAAGGTATCAAGGGGGTATGGGGAGGTATCAAGTGGGTTCGGGAGGTATCAAGGGGGTATGGTGAGGCATCATGGAGTGGGGGGAGACTAGGAGATATCAGAGGGGGTGGGTATGGTGAGGTATCAAGGGGGATATGGGGAGGTATCATCGTCCAAATGAAACTCGCTCACAACAGTTGTCTCTGTCTACATTTCAAACAGCAACCTGTTGGCTTGCCAGGGTACAAAAACCACTAGTATGTATATATTCTACTTCACTTTGTCAACAGTTTTACTGTCACTACATCACCTGTGTGAATGAATGAATGAATGAATGAACATTGAGGTTTAACGTCTACACCCACAATTGGCGATATGGCAGACGGGGATAACCATCCCAGGGACAGAGGGGTAGGGCCCTAAATCAATACTGAACCACAAGAGCCATCATACTGCTAAAATGGACAGTGAAAATGGCCACATTTTATATCGCCCACCACGGGATTCGAACCTGGGTCATCGGTGTGCCAGGCTAACCCTCTACCACTTGAGCTACGGCTTTGCCCCTCCTCCCCCCCCCCTCCCACCTGTGTGAATAGGAAAGATGAGCTTATAATTATGTTGCTACAGCTCACAAGGACATACGATTTAGCCTTACATAGGCAAGAGGAAAGAAAAAAATTGACGAAAGCAGCCTCCATAACTCAGAATAGTTGAAGCCACAATGTATGTGTGAAGTGAGACAATGCGAGGGTCGCAAGCTGGAGGGGTGGAGCCCTTGAACACCTTATTGGGCAGAATAGTTCATGTCACAATTCATTAATGCAGTGGTGAGCCAATTGCAGGCTCGCCAAGATGTAGGGTGGAGTCTATGTAGCTCGCAAAGCCATAGGGGTGGAGTCAGGTCTCTAGTTGCGCGATCCAACGCGACACACTCGGCGACATGGTCATGTGACGCTACGTGTGACCAATCGTCTTCAAGATATGAGTGCGGAAATCTGTCAAGTTGGACTCCCTCTCTCTCCTTCTTAGTAAAAATGTGTTTAGCCCAATACGCACACGCACAGTCAAGTTTATAATTGCATATTGGTAAGGACTATGCTCAAACTTAGCCAAAATAGTCTAGGCCTCACGTAGACAGCGTTTTTGCAATAAAATTGTGAGGACTATGGTTGTAAGCCCTCAGAGCGGAAAAAGTCCTCACAGCGTGGGTGTGCAACATGGCAAAGTCCTTACGAGGGCGTAGGTTCAAACCCACACACACACATGCGCGCGCCTGTATGGATATCGTGCAGAGTTAAAATGTAATCGCTAATGTAATCGCTAAACGGTAATCTCTTTAGCGTGAATTAGATTAGATTAGATGTTTTTAAAAATCCCAATTTATGATCTCTCATCACCTGGGACTTGGAGACCTGCTCCGTATACAGAAATTCATAACAGGCTCCAGGTTTCAGTTATGCCGCACTCTTCTTAAAGGCCCCCATTTGGAAGGTTTTGTTTACCTCTGGCCGAAAAGGGGTTTACCCTAAAATTCGCATTGTTATCGGAAAGACAAGTAGAAGATTTGAAAGAGGTAGAACACACCAGATACGAAGTTCCTCTACACCTGCATTTGGCTAAAACGCTTGGTCAGGAATGCCAAGCCAACCCACATCAACCAATGATGACGTGGCTTTTCCTTGCTGACACCAACCGCTAAAGTTTGAATTTTTGACAGGGAGTTATTTCCCCTGGTTTAACGGTACAGCCCTGTGATCTTTGACCCTAAGTCTGAGTGGACCACACGGCTTGGAGAATGCTGTTTGGTGTCAGCATGGGGTAGGGTAGGGTCTCTTTTATCAACCTAAAACGAACCACTTTACCAGCAATTTTTTTCACGGGTGCTGTCTCTTACCGGATACGGCAGTTGCTATTTTTAGCTCCAGAATGGAGGCTGGCTAGCCAACGGCTGTTGCTATTAATAGACATAAAATCTGGGGGAATGTATTCGTTTTAAAAAAATAACTTTACTTTTGAGAGAGTTTTCTTTCTATTTTTTGTGTGTGGTAAGTTTATTATTTTCAGTAGAGCAACACTCACTGTGAATGTTAAAAGAGTCCGTCCAGGGGACGTAATCAGAGTGGGTCTCTTTTAAAAAACAAGAAAAAGAAGTAAAGGAGGCTTTGATTAAAGAAAAGCCACAACTTACCACCGACCCTTTTGCACAATGGAAGAGGGTGTGGTAGGGGGTGTGAAGGGGGGTGGGGAGGGGGGGTGGGGAGGGGGATAAGAGCAACAGTTTCAACAACTTCGATTGTCCCTCTTGTCTTTTGCTCCTCACGTGTTGGGGTAATGGATGACGTTTGCAAAGTGTCTCCATCTTGTTTACTGCACGTAATCCGCTCTCTTCGGCTTTACATTTTGGTTAAGCTTAAGATGACTTTAAGATGCATTTACTTAGAAAGAGGTGAGAAGGCTGTTAGATTGAAGGGAGGAATGTGGAAGAGAGAGAGGAAGGGAAAGAGAGGGAGAGAGGGGAGAGAGAGATGGAAGAGAGAGAGAGGGGGGGAGAGAGATGGAAGAGAGAGCGAGGGGAGAGAGAGGAGGGAGAGAGATGGAAGAGAGGGGAGAGAGAGGGTTTTTGATTGATTGATTGATTTATTGTTGCTTTAGGTCCAGCGGACTCTTCCGAGCCAAATCAGGACCGGACAACCCCCGATCCGCATAAAAGATCTGCTGAAACAACCCTAGTGGGAAAATTGAATGCCCTCCAGCGGCCAGTCACTTTACAATAAAGACATCCCACGCAGGGGACGGCTGAGGGTTTACCTCAACTACGCGAACCCCCGGTTACAAAAACAAAATAGAATACAAACATCATAATATATTATCAACAAAACACATACATATAAAATGCCTATATTGCTAAATAATAACATCATAGGAAGCCCTAGTGACCACCCAGCAGAAAGCGTCCAACACTCCCAAGCTGATCCAACAGACCTCATACACAAACAAGGAGTCTTGTCCAGGAAGAGTTTTCAAGAAAAAAGGTATTTCATTGATCTAGCGAAGAAGAAGATAGTATAGCAGAGTGATAGGACAGAGAAGGAATAAGAAAGAGTAAATGAGGAAGATAGCAACAGTGGGAATTTAAAGCACTAAATTTCCATAAAGTGGGGATACTATTTATACTGAAACCCCCGGCACTCCAACGGGGGTACTGTTGCCGCAGTGAATCTGTCATGCCTACAAAGGCAAGACAGGTTTTCAACTGGGGCTTTCACTTTTCCCTTTATAGGTTAGAACAATCTACAGTGACAAGATTGCTCATGACCCCAAGGTTTTCAAATGGCGGCTTTCACTTTTCCCTTTATGAGGTTAGAGGGTGAGAATCTACAGAGAGAGATGGAAGAGAGAGAGGGGGAGAGGAGAGCGAGGAGGAGAGAGAGATGGAAGAGAGAGAGAGGGGGGAGAGAGAGAGGGAAGGAAGAAAGAGAGAGAAGGATGCTAAGAGGGGAGAGAGAGAGAGGGAGAGAGAGGAGGGAGAGAGAGAGATGGAAGAGAGAGAGAGGGGGGGAGAGAGAGGAGGGAGAGAGAGAGATGGAAGAGAGAGAGAGGGGGAGAGAGAGGAGGGAGAGAGAGAGAGATGGAAGAGAGAGAGAGGGGGGAGAGAGAGGAGGGAGAGAGAGAGATGGAAGAGAGAGAGAGGGGGGAGAGAGAGGAGGGAGAGAGAGATGGAAGAAGATGAGAGAGGGGGGAGAGAGAGGGAGGGAGAGAGAGAGATGGAAGAGAGAGAGGGGGGGAGAGAGAGGAGGGAGAGAGAGATGGAAGAGAGAGAGAGGAGGGAGAGAGAGAGAGTGGGAAGAGAGAAATGGAGAGAGAGGGGGAGAGAGAGAGAGGGATGGAGAGAGAGAGATGGAAGAGGGGGGGGAACGTGAGGGAGAGAGAGAGGGAAGAGAGAAATGGAGAGGGGGGAGAGAGAGTGAAAAGGAGAGAGAGAGTGACAGTGGGGAGATGGAGAGTGAGAGGGGAGAGAGAGAGGGGAGATGGGGAGATAAGGAGAGGGAGGGAGGAGAGAGAGACAGAGAGTGACAGAGAGAGAGGGGGGGAGAGAGAGGGGGGTGAGGGGATAAGATCAGAAGAGGAGGTGTGGGGAGGTGAATTGGGTGGGAGGGAAATAAGGAACGAAAAGAGGGAATCAAAAGAGAAAAGAGAGGGAAACAGACAGAGAGAGAGTACCACAGGAAAGACAGGCTTGGGAGACGGAGATACGGAGTTGGTTTAGTGATGGTATTAGGTGGGGTTGCGGTGGTTGTTTTTTGGGTGGATTCTCTCTTATTTCCCTTCAATTAGAGAGAGAGAAAAAGGATTGTAAAGTACAAGAGAGAGAAAAAAAGAGAGTAAGAGCAGAAAACGAGAGAGAGGAGGAATTAGAGAAAAAAAGATGAGAGCAAGAAAAAACTCATCATACGTGAACTCGCAACGCGAGAAAAGCCGCGCGCACACACGCACGCATCTCCCCTCTCTCTCTTCCATCTCTCTCTCCTCCCCTCTCTCTCTTCCATCTCTCTCTCCCTCTTTTTCTCCCCCCTCTCTCTCCCATCTCTCTCTCCTCTCTTTACCTTCTCTCTCTCTCTTCCATCTCTCTCCCCCACCTCTCTCTCCCTTCCCCTCTCTCTCCTCTCTCTCTCTTAACTCCTCTCTCTTCCATCTCTACTCCTCCTCTCTCCCCCTCCTCTCTCCCCCCTCGTCTCTCCCCCTCCTCTCTGCCCCTCCTCTCTCAGCTAATGTCATTTCCTGCACAATATCGTTCTGAAAAGTACAGACTTCCAAAACCACGTATTGACATTTTTAAATCTAGCTTCTCTTTTAAAGGCCCCCTGTTATGGAACACTCTTTCTTTAGAACTAAAGAAATTCACATCGCATTAAACAGTTTCAAATACAAGATTTTTTACATATTCCTTAATAATTTCAAAAATCATACATTATAGCATGCATCAATTGATTTTCCTCTTTCACCCCCCCCCCCCCTCCCACTCAGTCCGTCAAGCCTCTCTCTCTTTATTAAATTAAATGGTTCCAGTGAAATGTATTCTATTTAGTATTGTTAGTTTCCTTGTTACCAAGTTAGCTTGTTTATTCCTTTAATTTCAAATCAATGTTTGTCTTTGCATGAATGTGGATGATTGATTAAACTAAATGTGTGAGTGATTGAAAGAAGGACTGATTGTAAGATTAGTACATTAATGCTAAAATCATTTTCTTTTTGTATTATAATATTGAATCCGAATCTGAATCTCTCTCTCTCTCTCTCTCTCTCTCTCTCTCTCTCTCTCTCTCTCTCTCTCTCTCTCTCTCTCTCAATCTCAATCCTGTCACACTCCAAATCTCTGAACGTTGTATATGAAGTAAAGGAAGAAATCACAAATAAGGAAGATTGCAGTCTCATTACATTAACTGTACAATAGCTTGACCGATTGTTGTCATCGTATTATACTAATCAATTCTTTTTGGAAATTTGTGTGTGTATATTTAATTAGAAGGAAGGCGACACGTTTGCGTGGTTAGTCGTTAAACTGTGTAATCAATTATTTTAAATGGTGTCTTTCCGCTGTGCAGTAGAGTTTCCAACAATAATTATTATTAGCAATTGGTTGTCTAATTGCAATCGGCTAATTGTCATTTCGCATTCCAATAATGACCCTTTGTAATCGGTAAACTGGGCTCAATCATTCATTTAAATTTCCAAGGTTTCGGTTTCCTACGAATTTCATTGGTTCGAGATATTGTCTGTATCGGCCAGTGAAATCGTCTGCTGCTTTTACCTGTTGCTGGAATGACGGGAAATTAAGCAGTGCGTTGGTTGGTTGTCTTGGTTTGTTGGATTATGCGTGTTGTATGATAATGACCACAGCCACTATAATGACTATGCCACGATGGACATTGTAATGTTGGAACTTCGATGAGATGTGAAAATGGCCTCTTTAGGTCAGTTTCAAGACTGCTACTATTTCAATAAACACACGCGCGTTCTCGCATGGACACAACGCACGTTCGCACGCGTACATTTCTCAGCATGTACACACACACAAACATACACACACACACACACACACACAAACAAGCGAACAGCGGACGCACGAACACGCGCACGCGCTAAAGATATCACCTTTCTTTGCAAGATTACTCTCAGGTTAAAGGAAACAGGAATTTACAAATAATTACATTGATAAAGTGCTATCCAATATAATTCTCCGTCTGCCCATCTCCTCTCCCTCCAACGCTTTCCCATCCTGCCCCCCCCCCCCCCTCTCTCTCTGTCTCTAAAATCTACTTGTGAGGACAGGATGCTCCCGTCCAACATCGTCCACACTACAGACCTATCCAGTCGTCGTCCACTATTAGGTGTTCACTATATCCGCAGCTTATTGAGCCAGTTTTTTTTTTTCGAGCTTCAAGCTGTTAAGCCTGGCCTTGCAGGCTGAGCTTGAATCTGAAATCATCTGTAGTCTGGGCTATTAAGCAGTAAGGGTCCATTTTCTGTTTGTTTCCATATAAGCCACAGTTACTTTGACAGGATTACAGTGTGGAGGATGTGTTGTGTCGTGCGCCTGTGGATGGTGTCGGTTGTGTGTGTGGGGGGGGGAGGTAGGGGTGGGGGGAACTGGGGAGGTGTTTGCATGCGGGAGTGTACAGTGTGGAGTGTTTGGCGTGCCTGGGAATGGTTGTCGTTTACACTACATATTACATCATTATTGCTTTAGGTCCAGCGGACTCTTCCGAGCCAAATCAGGACCGGACAACCCCTGATCCGCATAAAAGATCTGCTGAAACTACCCTAGTGGTAAAACTGAAGGCTCTCCACCAGCCAGTCACTTTACAATAAAGACATCCCACGCAGGGGACGCTGAGGCTATACTCTAATTTATCAAACCCCCGTTTACAAAAACAAAATAGAATACAAACATCATTATAAATTATCAACAAAACACATACATATAAAATGCCTACATTGCTAAATAATAACATCATAGGAAGCCCTAGTGACCACCTGGCAGAAAACGTCCAATATTCCCAAGCTGATCCAACAGACCTCCTACACAAATAAGAAATCTTGTCCCGGAAGAGTTTTCAAGAAAAAAGGTAGGTGACTGGTCTAGCGAAGAAGAAGATAGTATAGCAGATTGATAGAACAGAGCAGGAATGAGAAAGAACAAATGAGAAAGACAGCGACAGTGGGAATTGAAAGCACTAAATTTCCAGAAAGTTGGAATACTATTTATACTGAAACCCCCGGCACCTTAACGGGGAGGGGAGGGGGAAGGGAGGTTGTCCTTTTACAATAGAATAATATAAATGTGTTGCATTATTTGTTGCTTTTTTTGTGGGTCGTTTATACGTATAGCGTTCCTTTCAAAACTTACTTTTCATTTTACGTGGATTGTGTTCGTGCAGTCGAAAGGCGAATTTCTATGGACGGTTAAAGAGTCTTGGTTTTTCAGTCTGTCTAGCTCTCAGTCCCAGTCTCAGTACAATACAATGCGATAGGATACAATGCAATACAACACAACACAACACAACACAACACAACACAACACAACACAACACAATATAACACAACCTACGTTTATTACCTCAAATGAGGAATTCACACGAGCGTAGATCATTTTACATAACAAGGAAACTACTTGGAAAACAACAACAACAACAAAAAGACATGTGTGTTAAATCAATAATGCATTAACATCACCCCTTAATGCTGTAAACAACAACAAAAAAAAACCAAAAAAACACACAGTAACAACATAATATAATCCAGTTATAAATACATTGATGCAAGCAACTATCCCAGTTTGTACACAATCTCACACCTCATCAATACAACACATTTATGCTATTACTATCCCAGTGCCGTAATTCACAATGACATTTGTATCTCGGATTGTCTCTCGTGCTCTTGTGGCTCAGTAAACGATGTCCAATCTGGTTCCATAAGGATGTATCTCAAGTTGACAGTTTTTGTCGACAGTTTTTGACCTAGGGAGACGCAAAGTTTACATTGACAATTCATAATTGTTTCATCAAACAGACCGCCGCCTTGGAGAGCAAAATTAGTGTCAACACGCATGACAAAAGAACGTCTCGATCTGAGAAAAAATATCGCTTGAGTATTGACGAGAGAGAGAGAGAGAGAGAGAGAGCGAGAGAGAGAGAGAGAGAGAGAGAGAGAGAGAGAGAGACAGACAGACAGACAGACAGACAGACAGACAGACAGAGAGAGAGAGAGAGAGAGACAGACAGAGAGAGACAGAGAGAGAGAGAGAGAGAGACAGAGAGACAGAGGTGGTCTTTGCTAGTGTGGCGAGGTTTGATCCATGGGGGACAACTCGTGGCTATCGTCATTGTCGAATTCCAACCGCTAATTACGTCCCGTGTTCGTAGAATGCGTCACTGCACTTTTCATCATCATCATCATCATCATCATCATCATCATCATCATCATCATCATCATCATCATCATCATCATCATCATCATCATCATCATCATCATCATCATTCCCAATGTCGAGAAATTCTTGCTGCGGCAAAACTACAAACTAAATTTAAAAAAAATGAAGTCTATCTTTTAATCATTGCTTCTGATAATACTTGGACGTCACCATTTTAAAAACAGTTACACTAGCACTCGGTATGCTCTTTGCCAATTGATAGTAGAACTGAGGAGGAGAAGAAGAAGAAGAAGAAGAAGAAGAAGAAGAAGAAGAAGAAGAAGAAGAAGAAGAAGAAGAAGAAGAAGAAGAAGAAGAGATTCTTTCTTTCTTTTTTAATTGTTACAGCGCCGAAACTACAAACTAAAAAAAAAAAAATTATCTAACTTTTGATCATTGCATTTGCTAATACCTTGACGTCACCATTTTAAAAAACCCACTGACTATGCTCTTTGCCAATTGATAGTAGAACCGCGAAGAAGAAGAAGAAGAAGAAGAAGAAGAAGAAGAAGAAGAAGAAGAAGAAGAAGAAGAAGAAGAAGAAGAAGAAGAAGAAGAAGAAGAAGAAGAAGAAGGAGAAGAAGGAAGAAAAAAAGAAAGAAAGAAAGAAAGAAAGAAAGAAAGAAAGAAAGAAAGAAAGAAGCAGAGTACCTATTGATCATCGCTTCTGCAAATGGCACGTTTCAATTTTTAACTACAGTTTTAATGAGTGCGCTCTTGGTTAATTGACATTAGTGGTAAGAAGAAGAAGATGAAGAAGAAGAAGAAGAAGAAGAAGAAGAAGAAGAAGAAGAAGATGATGATGATGATAATGATGATGATGATGATAATGACGATGACGATGATGATGATGATGATGATTATGAGAGTATAAACCGAGGTCTAATCTGTGCATGCAGGCATTCCATTGCACGGACTTTAAAGATCCTGACGCTCATGTCCTAGGCGGGTGTGTGCCGGCTACACAAATACGCCCAGCAAGTACTAGATTATCAGGATTGCGCTCAGTTGTATAGGCGTTAGACTATGCGCCCGAAGGCAACAACTGGGCACCTCGCCCCACTTGAGTTAGATCCTGTATTGGTCAGCGCCTTGAGCAGCTCTTGAGCAGGAAAAGCTCTGTGTAAGAACAATTAACACAAATAAATAAATAAATAAATAAATAAATAAATAAAGGTGTTGTTGTTGTTGATGATGATGATGATGATGATGATGATGATGATGATGATGATGATGATGATGATGATGATGATGATGACGACGACGACGACGACGACCTCGACGAATTTTTTGTTGTTTGTTCAATTCTTTCTTTGCGGTTTTTAGTCAGACTCAGGAAAAGGAGAGTTAGCGAGCAACGAGACCAACGACTGAATAGCAAAGCAGCTTTCTAATGAAGTAACATTGTGGCTTAGTGGGGAGACTCCGCTCGCCTAAAAGAGCAGGACAACATGGGTTCGAACCTTATTAGTGCCAGCAGCTATTTTCCTCACAGGAGACAAAGTGTTGTGGCTCATTTTCGACGTGTTGCCGCAGCATCTTGTGTAAGAACCCGATCAAGCGTATACCTTTCTTGTTAAAAAGGCAGACTATGGGTTCACATACAACCACAGCGTACGTCTTAGGCATATCCATCAGTGCGTGGCTCTGTTGTCCGTGGCGTCTGACAGCGCGCTTGAAAGCTGCAGGTTTGACGTCTTTTTGCCGGTTTGAATTGAGAATCCTGATTTCAGCCAGCGCTTTGAGTAGCTCTTGAAAGTAATAACTGCGCTCTACAAGAACAATTAGTGTAATGAGCTCTTTAGTCAACCTCATTTTTTACACGTTGTCAGTTTTATTTTCTGATGCTCATCCTTTACGACTGCCTGGTTTTGACTTTAAACTAACAGGCATTGAAAAGACTTGTTTGCTTTGCTTCCTTCAAATTGCTACGTCTTGTTGTTTTTTTCTTCCTTCGTTTATCTTTTCTGTTACGTTCATCCTAGCGAGTTCATCTTCTGAAAGTTTTGCAATTCTGTCTGAACCCCCACCTCCTACCCCCACCTCCCGCTCACATCTTCTTTTTTGCACCACCTCTTTTGAACCCAACTATCGCTAACGATGATTGTAATTATTGTTTTTTTTCTGCCTGTGTGTTTACTGGTCTTGTATTTAAAGTGAGTCAGAGGTCATCTTTTCTCAAACTTTAACACCAGGCAGTACGACCATAGAGGAGTTTATTTATCCACGTTATTGGGGTGAAAGCTTTCAAATAAGCGTGTACGCAGCTTAAGAAAAGACATTCGATCTCTTTTATAACGTCACCTCGCGAGACTCCTACTATACAGCACAGCCCTGACGCGTCACTCGCTTCAACCGGCCGAGAACCAGTCGCTATAGAAACCGCCACAGCAAAAGCTCTCCAACACACGTTTATAGCGTTGAGTCACGATCGGTAAATTTTTGTTTTATACGCGCCACCGTAGATATGTATTGTAAAGGGAGATAAGTCACCCGACGCATATTGCTACCCCAAACGATCTTTTGAACGCTCGGCCAGGAAGTTTAGATGCAATGTTCGCAAAGTATTAGACACACAAAGGTGTATGAACATACAAGTTATAAGCAAAAAAAACGTCATCCCTTATCGTGAATGGGACATTTGTATACCACAAGCTGAACAAATCATAGCTGAAGAACAAGCAGGATTCATGGCAGGGCGAAGTACCACTGAACAGATTTTCAACCTCAGAATAATCTGTGAGAAATACCTACAGCACCAACAACATCTATATCATGTGTTCATAGACTTCAAGAAGGCATTTGACCGAGTCTGGCATGCAGCTCTATGGGCAACCATGAAAGTGTACAACATCAGCCCTAAAATCATAGAAGTCATCAAAAGCCTGTATGACAAGGCTACCAGTGCAGTCCTCCATAACAGCGTCATCGGGAACTGGTTCAGAACAACAATCGGTGTGCGTCAAGGATGCCTACTCTCTCCAACACTCTTCAACATCTTCCTAGAGCGCATCATGTCAGATGCTCTTGCAGATCACGAAGGCACAGTCAACATAGGGGGCAGAGCAATCTCCAATCTTCGTTTTGCGGATGATATTGATGGATTGGCTGGAGAGGAACAAGAACTTGAACAGCTTGTACAGAGGCTTGACACCACCTCCAGAGCTTATGGAATGGAAATAAGTGCAGAGAAGACCAAAATGATGACCAACAACACCAATGGCATCAACACGGACATCAAAGTACAAGGCCAATCCCTCAACACAGTGCACAGCTTCAAATATTTAGGAGCCATTGTGTCAGACAATGGGTCTCGACAGGAAGTCCTCTCCAGGATCGCACAAACAACTGCTGCCCTGACAAGGTTGAAGCCCATTTGGAAAGACAGAACCATCAGTCTACATTCCAAAGTAAGACTGCTGCGATCTCTGGTCATCTCCATCTTCCTATATGCTTGCGAAGCATGGACCCTCACAGCAGATCTCCAACGAAGAATACAAAGCATGGAGATGAGGTGCTACAGAAGACTTCTGTGCATTTCCTATACCCAACACATCACCAACGTTGAAGTCCGACAGACCATCACACAAGCCATTGGACAACACGATGACCTGCTCACAGTGGTGAAGAAACGGAAACTCCGATGGTATGGCCACGTCACCAGATCATCAGGCCTTGCAAAGACCATTCTGCAAGGCACAGTGCAAGGAGGTAGAAGAAGGGGGAGACCGAAAAAGAGGTGGGAGGACAACATTCGAGAATGGACTGGTTTGACACTGAGCGAAGCCATGAGGGCTGCTGAGGACAGAGAAAGATGGAGTATGCTGGTTAAGCGATCATCTGTGGTGCCCCTACGACCTTCGGGTTATGGGACAGGATAGGATAGGATAGGATTATCTCTCTCGCAATGTTGATGTTAACCGCAGACGCACTTTAAAACTTATACACAGGCATTGCTGTAAAGATATTCCCGCGTTATTTTGTTTTCTTTTATTTGGACTTCACTATAGCTAATGATGATTTGCAAATAGATTTTATGCGGGTGCGATTTTTTTTTTTTTTTTGGGGGGGGGGGGGGGGGGGGGGGGGGGGGGGGTTTGGGAGACAGCGTTCGATGCCAAACAAGTTAATTGTAGGAATTATTCTCTTGTTTTGAACCCGACTTTTGCTAATGATGATGGCAAACAGTTTTGTAGTGGTTTTTTATTTGCGCACCTGTGTTTAATTTCGGTAAAAAGTCTTCAAAGCCTAAAAAGTACATTGTGGGAATGTTATGTTTTTATCCTGTAGTTTCCACACTGACTGTCAAAGGTACTGCTATGCAAACCTAGAACGAAAGGAAAAAAAAGGGGGAAAAATAATAAAACAGCGAGTGGGGAGGGGGGGGGGGGAGAGTGAAAGAGAGTGAGAGAGAAAGTGAGAAAGCGTGAATGAGTGAGAGAGTGAGAGAGAGTGAGATTGTGAAAGTGAGTGAGAGAGTGAGAGAGTGAGAGAGAGAGCGCGAGAGAGTGAAAGAGAGTGAGAGAGAGAGAGTGGGAGAGATGGAGAGAGAGTGAGAGTGAGAGTCCGGAAGGTAGGAAGGTAAGAAAGAAACAAAAAATCAATTAATGGAGAAATGGATCAATAAATATAAAAATGTAACCAAGAAAAAAAAAACAGAAAAAAGTAGAACGAAAGAAGGAAAGAAAGAAAGAGAGAAAGAAAGGAAAGGAAACAAAAACACCTGAGAGTTTTTTTAAAACACGTACAGCCACCATATTTAGCGTGCGGTATATCAAGATAATTGAAATGATTCATTGTGAGTACATCAATGTCATTCTGTCATTCAACAACATCCCGTCGACCATTTTCTTTTTGCAGATGACACACAACTTGAAGGTACTTGCGATCCTGCTGACATCGACACCTTGACTCAATCATTTCAAGACTGCACGACTGACATCAAACAGTGGATGACAGACAACAGACTTAAGTTAAATGACGACAAGACCGAAGCTCTTCTGTTCTCTGGCTCATGTTCCTCCTCTGATCTGCCATCAGCTGTCACTGTTTGCTCCAGTAGCATACCTTTTTCTAAGAGTGCCAGGAATCTTGGAGTCATTTTTGATTCTTCTCTTGACATGAAAGAACACATTAGTAAAGTTTGTAGCCAGTGTTTCTTTGAACTAAAGAGAATAAGTTCCATCCGTCGCTATCTTACTGTTGAAGCAACTAAAACCTTAATTACATCATGCATCCTATCTAGATTGGATTACTGCAATTCACTCTTGGCTGGCTTACCCCAATCTGCACTTGATCCCCTACAGAAAGTTCAAAACTTTGCTGCACGCATCATTTTCCGTTCAAACCTCCGTGAACACATTACTCCTTTGCTACACAGACTCCATTGGCTACCAGTTGCTGAACGCATAAAATACAAGATAGCTTGCCTTTGTTTCTCTGTTTTTACAGACACAGCTCCTGCTTATACTTCTGAAATGTTATCCATATACACCCCTTCTCGAGCTCTGCGATCGTCTGCTGACACACGTCTTCTTAGACAGAGCCGCTTCAACAGACGATCGCATGGTTACCGCTCTCTACCTGTCTTTGGTCCTCAACTCTGGAATTCCCTTCCATACAAGATTAGACATTCTTCCTCCATTTCCTCTTTTAAATCACAGTTAAAAACACACCTTTTTAAGGAATATTTTAATTAGTCATTTACAAGAGACTGTAAGCAGGTGTGCGTGCTTGTGTTTTTCATAGTTTAACTGTATTTTGTACATATGTATATTATGTATCTTTTGTCCAGTTTTGTCTGTCTTGTCTTCCCATTCTCCCAACCCCTTGCGCGCCTTGATCCTTAGGCTAAGGCGCCTTACAAATGACGAACATTATTATTATTAATGTAATTGAAATGATTGATTGTGATCACACTATGAACACCGAGTACCAAGTCTGACGTTTACTGGAAACGTATCCCCCGTTGGGGTGCCGGGGGTTTCAGTATAAATAGTAAATTCCCAGTGTCGCTGTCTTTCTCATTTGTTCTTTCTCATTCCTGCTCTTTTCTATCAATCTGCTATACTATCTTCTTCTTCGCTAGACCAGTCACCTACCTTTTTTCTTGAAACTCTTCCGGGACAAGACTCCTTATTTGTGTGTGAGGTCTGTTGGATCAGCTTGGGAATATTGGACGCTTTCTGCCAGGTGGTCATTAGGGCTTGGACCGCTGGACCTAAAGCAATAATCATGTAATGTAATGTAACTGGAAATGTAGGCTTATCTGCAGGTGGCTGGATCTGCACCTGTTGGTTAAAGGGGCCCCAAGTCGATGAATGTGTTTATTAGTTTGGGCGGAAAGGGTTTACCCTAAAACCCGCATTGTTATTACACTAAACGATAACAATCAACAGTGCTCAGTCGTCGCTCACACCGACCGCTCAAGTTGGACTTTTCCATTTCGGATCTGACAGGGAGTAGTTTCCCCTGTTTTAACGGTACGCCACTACTATAGCGCGTGTGGCCTTTGACACTGTTTCTGAGGGAACCACCAAGTCTCTTGGAGAGTGTGTCGTTGGGGTCTGGGGCAGTGTACAGGGTCTGTTCACAGGCGCTCGTATCTGGACACGCGAGCGACTATACACAGAGAAAAGAGACGCGTCATAGGTATTGATAGGCGCTCGCGTGTAAATAGTCACTCGCCTGTGCGGATACAAGCGCCTGTGAGTCCGTTGTATCAACCACAAAAAACAGAAGGAGAAACCTTAGGGGACCACTTTGTTGACAGTTCTGCTTCCCACCGGGTTTGGTAGATTATTATTATCGAGGAATTGTATAGCGCACATATCTCGCCGTACTTGGCGACTCAAGGCGCTGGCCGATACAGGATCTAACTCTAGCCGCCAGAAGCGCTAACTTGCAGCCTTTGGGCGCATCGTAATAACGCTCCAGACAACTGAGCACACTCCTGGGCGGCCAGGGATGGGGGAGAAGGACCAAGTGCCTGCTGGGTGTGTTCTTGTCACCAGCACTCACCCGTCTAGGACATGAGCGTCAGGATCTTTAAAGTCCGTTATGATGGAATGTATGCGACACAGGACTATACCTCGGTTTATACTCTCATCCGAAGGAGTAGGAAACGGGAGTAAAGTGTCTTTCCCAAGGACTCAACACAATGCCCCGGCCTGGGCTCGAACCTGGGACCTTCAGATCCGCATGATATTAGTTCAGCGCTAGAGCGATGTAGCGGTTACTATTGACATACGCACAACCTGCGGCATTTATTCACAACTTTCCGGCACCTCTCATAAAAACTCGTGGGTATCGCCATTATAAATTAAAACGAGGTTAGCATGAAACCAAGTTCCGGTCTAGCTTGTTTTGCTTTTATCAAAGCTTGATGCGTGACTTTTAAATATGGCAAATTGCCGAAAACGACGATTGTTAGAGCCAGAAAACGAGTGGGATAAGTATAAAAACGGTGGAGGAAGTACATGCTCAGTACATGCTCAGTTGAAAATCCTTTCGGGAAGAGAGGGGACTATAAACTGATACACATACATACATACATGCTCAGTGAAAGGATGCAAAAAACAATCGTAGAGGCCTGTATTTGTGGCGACTTCGGAGGTGCGTCGATCATCGACAGAAAGTGAAACAGGACCTGAAGACTCTTGTAGTTTTCCATAGCTTCGCCGTCGCAACCTTCACAAAACACGAAGTAACTGACTATGTTAGGCGAGCGTTGTGGCCAAGTGGGCTAAGGCGGGACTAACTTGCCTTGTCCACAAGCCAGAAACCAATGGCGCCTGACAGGTGTGGGTTCGAGCCAGCATCTGGGCGTTATGTTTTTCCGAATATTTTTCAAAAATTCACAAATAATGTTAGGTAGGTAGGGTTTAGGCGCGCCACTGGCGATAGAAAGGGATACTAAACTGCAGCAAAAAAAAATAAAAATATGTGAGGGTACGATACAGGTGGCCAGTGACACATGTTATTATTCTTGAATATTTGGAAATAACTCACTAAAACACGCGGAGAAAAAAACCGGAAGTATGTTTCATTGAGGGGATTACCGTTGGTGCATAGGATAGCAGAAAAGTGTGAATTGATTGGGAAAAAACCCAACAACAACAAAAATACTATAGTTTTGAAAGAATTATTTTTTCTTATTTGTAGGCTTATTTTGTCAGTGGTACAACCGTCACTGTAAATTTTCAATGATCTGTGGAGGATGGATGAGAAAATTGGATCCCTTTAAAGACTGTACACCTATCATATGTCATGACACGCGGTGCAGCTGACAATTGCCGAAGGTTACGTTCCATTGTGCACTAGTGAGGAGTACTCGGCGAAGGTCGGCCGCGCTGTGTGATTTTAATGACAAATGAGTTAAACTACTACTACTACTACTACTACTACTACTACTACTACTACTACTACGACGACGACGACGACGACGACGACGATGACGGCGGCGATGACGATGACGGTGATGATGATGATGACGATACAGTTGCTGATGATGATGAGTCGATTTCTATCGCAATGTCAACAACAGCTTACTGTAAATGCTCTCCAATCCTTTGCATGGTCTTAAATCGGTTCATGGGCAGCCCGTCTTAAGACCCGGAAGAGATCGGTATACTGATTTGGGGATGAAGCGGCGAAGTTTCAATACTTCCGCAATAAAGAGCGCGAAGGTATTGCTTATCTCCCCTCTCTTTTTCGCGTAGGTGTAATTTAAAAGGACTCATTTAGACTCGGCCCATCGACAGATTCTTTTAATATTCACCGTGAGGGTTGTCCCAGAAATAATATAGCTTACGATAGTTTCGTTATGTTAATGAATACATTCCGTAGTTTTTTTGTGTGTGTGTGCATATTAATAGCATTGGCTAGCAAAAATTGTGGAGCTAAAAATAGCATCTACCAAAGCCGGCAAGAGACAGAACCTGTAAAAATAATTGCTCGTAAGGTTGATAAATTGACCCTACGCTACCTCAGACACACGCTTCAAATCAGAACTAGAGTCAAAGGCAATTCGGCTATGGTAATGATGTACCGTTAAAACAGGGGAAACCACTCACTGTCCGAACTTAAATGGAAAAGCTGGCTAAGGCGGGACTAACTTGCCTCTTCCACAAGCCAGAAACCAATGGTGCCTGACAGGTGTGGGTTCGATCCAGCATCTGGGCGTTATGTTTCTCCGAATATTATTTACTTTCGACTCGGGCGACGTATCGGGGGTTTTCTCCGGGTACTCCGGTTTGCTCCCTCAGCAAAATTTCAAAAATAACAAATAATGTTAGGCAGGTTGGGTTTGGGCGCGCCACAGGCTGCGACTACGCCTTCCCCAAGGGAGGCGGCCCAGAGTTTATTAATTAATATCGAGGATTTGTATAGCGCACATATCTCGCCGTACTTGGCGACTCAAGGCGCTGGCCGATACAGGATCTAACTCAAGCCTCCCGAGGCGCCAACTTGCAGCCTTTGTAATCGTAATAACGCTCCAGACAACTGAGCACAATCCTGGGCAGCCAGGGATGGGGGAGAAGGACCTAGGTGCATGCTGGGTGTTTTCTTGTCACCGGCACTCACCCGTCTAGGACATGAGCGTCAGGATCTTTAAAGTCTGTTATGATGGAATGTATGCGACACAGACTAGACCTCGGTTTATACTCTCATCCAAAGTTTCCCGATAGAAAGGGATAATAAACTGCAACACACACAAAATTCAATCTGTAGAGGTTGGTTTGAGCAGCGAAAACTCACTTCACCATTGTTTAACGTAACAACTACGCCAATTATTGTAAATCTATAAATTCTCTCGCCCTCCACCCCCTCGACTCCCTACTCTCCAGCCCCGCCAACCCCCACTCCCCATCCTACCTCACTACCACCCTCATACGCCTGCTGAGTCTAAAGGTTAAGAGAGAGAGAGAGAGAGAGAGAGAGAGAGAGAGAGAGAGAGAGAGAAAGAGAGTGAGAGAGAAAGAGAGGGAGAGAGAGAGAGAGAGAGAGAGAGAGAGAGAGAGAGAGAGAGAGAGAGAGCAGGTTTTGACTAGTTTGATGTCGCGGTTCACGTTCCGTCTCTCTCCAGTAGATGTAGTAGCGAGTGTCTGGATATGCATTTTGTGAACCTCGGCTGTTCTCAGTTAAGCAGTGTGTGCAGCGGCTGCCTTTGGGGACATCAGCATCCATTATTTCATTGTGCTGTCATTGTTGTGTGTGTGTGTGTGTGTGTGTGTGTGTGTGTGTGTGTGTGTGTGTGTTTAACGCTACACATGTCATCTATTCATTGTCATGCAGTGTATATAGGTGATGAGACTGTTTGAGACCTTGCCCCCTACACCTGTCTTGTTTTTTCTTGAGAAAGAGGGAGCTGGGTCTCCTCTATTTTGTGCTACGCTGCATCAAAGAGTGTATAAACATACATTCATACACTCTTTGGCTGCATGTAAGAATCGTGAGACAAAGAGAGAGAGAGTGAGATAGAGAGAGAGAGAGAGAGAGAGAGAGAGAGAGAGAGAGAGAGAGAGGGGGAGGGAGGGGAAGTCAGGGGGCAGACATGCGCAAATTAAAATCTCTGGAACTATTGTTTTTGGCTTTGCCGTCCGGCGTCCGTCCGACGTGGAAGTCTGCACCCCTTAGAGTCCAGCACTTGTTATTTTTTTGCAAATTTTAAAGTTTGCAACCAATAAAATACTTTGAAATGGTCTGGAGTCAGAACGAATCAGATGTCTTTGTCGGTCAGTGGACCAGTTTATTCCATCCGTCCGTCGTAAAATCACTATTTTGTTCAATCACTTCATTTTTATTTTTTTTTGCCTTTTCTCAAGTTTGAAGTACAATGTCGCATTCTTGTTTTCGGTACACAGAATTATAACATGTTGCACTTTAACAGAATAATGATTTGACTATTTATAAAATAATAATTTTGTAGTACTACATGTACATCCAACCCCTTTTTCACAAGTGAGACAACTCTTGCAGTAGTTGTGTTTGGTTTTGTGTTTTTGAGTGTGGTCCTTCGTTTATCGTCTGCTTGTTGTAATGGTAATTTCACAACGTTTATAAAAAAAAGATTTTTTTTTTTTGGGGGGGGGGGGGGGAGGGGGAGGGCGGTGTAGGACACAGAGAATCATGTTTCAGTGTGTAGAATAATGTTGCAGCGTCTTCTCAAACAGTCTGTCACCTAACAGCGAAGCCCAAAGGGCACGTGACTTGTCGTCCATTGCCCCCAGTGACCGCCGAGACGCCACGCGGCCAGATCAAGCCAAGGGAGGTAACGTCGTAAGCGCGTGCACGCATCTTTTGAGCCGGAGTTGTCGTTCGCCGTTAAGACGTGACTTCGCCGCGGTCGCAAGTCTCAGGAGCTTTTGGTTTTTCTTTCTTTCTTTCTGACTAATGTCGGTCTGTCTCTTTGTCTGTCTGCCTTTTTCTTTTATTCTTCTCTCCCCATACACCACCACTCTTCTTTTTCTTTTCAACTCTCTCTCTGTCTCTCTCTGTCTCTCTTTCTCTGTCTCTCTGTCTCTGTCTCTGTCTCTCTGTCTCTCTGTCTCTCTGTCTCTCTCTCTCTTTCTCTCTGTCTCTCTCTCTCTCTCTCTCTCTCTCTCTCTCTCTCTCTCTCTCTCTCTCTCTCTCTCTCTCTCTCTCTCTCTCTCTCTCTCTCTCTCTCTCTCTCTCTCTCCTGTCCCTCACTCTTCTTTAGCTGTTGGTAGCTGCCAATGGTTTACAACTTTCAGTGCTTGGCCGTTTTTAACTATTTCTCCACCTCCGTCCCTAATGCATTGTTTGTGTAGATGACAGTATTGTTCTAATACCGAGCTCTTAACAGCTCAAAGAGCTTCACAGGGCACTGACCATCGAGAAATTAGTTTGAAGTCAGAACTTTCTAGACGCGCTCTTGCTGCCAGCTTGTGCTCTGTTAACCCTGAGCCACTCACCCCCCTCCACCTGTAGCTTGCCCACTTCACCCTCCGCCCACCACCACCGCCATCTCTCCCTTCCTCTACTCCCCCCCTCTCTCCCCCCACCTCCCAAACGTCCAGTACCCTCCTCCGCGTCCCTTCACCCCCGTTTAGTTATGTTGTTGTTGTTGATGTTGTTGTTATTGTTGGATTTTTGTTGTTGTTTTTTATTATATGGATATATGATATGCCGATCTGGCAAGCCGCTCTGTGGGCAACCATGAGAGTGTACAAACATCTGCCCTAAACGTATTGAAGTCATCAAAAGCCTGTATGACAAGGCTACCAGTGCAGTCCTCCACAACAGCGCCATCGGGAACTGGTTCCGAACAACAATGGGTGTGCGTCAAAACTCAACATCTTCCTAGAGCGCATCATGTCAGATGCCCTTGCAGATCACTAAGGCACAGTCAGCATCGGGGTAGAGCAATCTCCATCCTCCGTTTTGCAGGATGACATTGATGGATTGGCTGGAGAGGAACAAGAACTTGAACAGCTGGTACAGAGGCTTGACACCACCTCCAGAGCCTATGGAATGGAAATAAGTGCAGAGAAGACCAAAATGATGACCAATAACACCAATGGCATCAACATGGACATCAAAGTCCAAGGCCAATCCCTCAACACAGTGCATAGCTTCAAATATTTAGGATCCATTGTATCAGACAATGGGTCTCGATTGGAAGTCCTCTCCAACTGCGGCCCTGACTAGGTTGAACCCCATTTGGGAAAAAGGACCATCAGTCTACATTCCACGGTAATGCTGATGCGCTCCCTTGTCATCTCCATCTTCCTATACGCTTGCAAAACATTGAGCCTCACAGCAGATCTCCAACGAAGAATACAAAGCATGGAGATGAAGTGCTACATTAGAACTTGTGGGCATTTCCTAAACCCAGCACATCTCCAACAACCAAGTCCGACAGACCCTCACACAAGCCATTGGACAACACGATGACATGCTCACAGTGGTAAAGAAACGGAAACTCCGATGGTATGGCCACGTCACCAGAGCATCAGGCCTGGCAAAGACCATCCTGCAAGGCACGGTGCAATGAGGCATAAGAAGAGGAAGACAGAAAAAGAGTTGGGAGGACAACATTCGAGAAAGGACTGGCTTGACACTGAGCGAAGCCATGAGGGTTGCGGAGAACAGAGAAAGATAGAGTACGCTGATTAAAGGATCATCTGTGGTGCCCTTACGACCTTCGAATTACGGGATAGGATAGGATAATGGTTGTTGTTGTTGTTGTTGTTGTTGTTGTTGTTGTTGTTGTTGTTGTTGTTGTTCTTTTTCTTCTTCTGTCTGTCTGTCTCATGGATTCTCCAATAAAATGGTTGGTTGTTCTTCCGTGGTGGTCTGTCTGTCTGTGACTGTATCTCTCTGTGTCTGTCTGTCTCTGTCTGTCTATCTCTCTCTCCCTACATCCTACCTTCTCCCATATACACCCTTTCCCCTCTTTCCCCCGCCCTCCGGCCCCCAACCCTCTCCACGCCTCATCCGATCAGCATCTACTAACAAAGAGTTACAATGTTGCGAAAAAGAAAAGCAGCTTTCAGTGTTGAAGACAATGGCCAACGGGCTTATGAAGTTTCACTTTTGACTGAGTTCACGTCACCTTATCGCCGCACATGCTAAGCGTCAACTTTTGTGTGCGGACCTCAGGTTAGTCTAACAATGTCAAACGTGTTTTAGCCCATTGCCAAAACTGTAAAGAAAAAAAAATAGTGCAAGAAGAATATGATGTGAAGAAGAAGAAGAAGAAGAAGAAGAAGAAGAAGAAGAAGAAGAAGAAGAAGAAGAAGAAGAAGAAGAAGAAGAAGAAGAAGAGGAAGAGGATGAGAAGAAGAAGACGGAAAGAAGAAGAAGAAGAAGAAGAAGAAGAAGAAGAAGAAGAAGAAGAAGAAGAAGAAGAAGAAGAAGAAGCAGGAAAAGAAGGAGGAGGAAAAGTAGAAGAGAATAAGGAGGAGAAGAACGAAAATTAGAGAAAACGAAGAAAAGTAAGAAGAAGGAAGACAAAGAATCGTGAACAGGCAAAACCAAACATTAGAAAGAAGAAGAAGAAGAAGAAGAAGAAGAAGAAGAAGAAGAAGAAGAAGAAGAAGAAGAAGAAGAAGAAGAAACCACGGTGCCCTTTAATCATCGCTTCTGCAAATGCATGGACTTCTCAGTGTTTTAACTTTTGTTCTAATGAGTGTGCTTTTTGCTAATTGACAATAGTTTCTTTTTTTCTTTTTCTTTTTTTTTCTTTCTTTTTTTTTTTGGTAAAATATATTTCTCTTTGTAGCCTACTCGTCGCTCAGAGGTTCCGATAAAATGTGTTGTCTGTAAACAACCAAACATTTTTAGGCCGAAGTAAGCACAATCAAACGTTAAATAGAATAGTGACACATATCAGCATGCTTGATAGCATCTCTCAACCCTTTTTACTGGCATTATTATTGCTGTAATAGAAAAGTGCCTTTGAAACTAAAGTAAGCGGAGCTAAATTTAAACATTTAAAAGTTCGGTGTAGTTTTGTTGACCTGCCTTTTAGCGTAAATGAAGCAAAATATCATTTTAAACATTTACAAAAATGCAGAGTTAATTGTTTTGTTGACTAACCTTTAGAAAATTGTTTATAAGCTCAAATTGTGTCGTATGACGTGTTGGCGTCTTTTAGCATAAATTAAGCAGAAGAATTTTTCTTAAAAATAATTTCACCAAAAATATGCGGGGGTTGTTTGTTTAACTAACTTCCGAACATTCAAATTTTGTGATATAACGCGAAACTGCCTTTTAGCATAAATTAAGCAAATATTTTATTATTTAATTTTTTTACATTTGCGGAATTGTATATTTAACAAATTGTAAAATGGGTAATTGTCTTTTAATAAAATAAAGTAGGACTAATTTTAAACATTAATAAAATTGAGAGTATGTTGACATACGTATAAACATATTTTTATTTAACTCTAATATTACAGTAAAAACGTGTATAGTTATTTGTAAGCAGAACATTTTTACATTTTGAATTGTTTTGAATGGTTTTCTTGACCGAAATTTGTCTAGTTATCGTATAAGTAGAACTGATTTCTTTACAATAACAAGATGTGGTTACTTTACAAACATTTTGAAAATTGCTTTGAAACTCACTGTAGCTGTGTTTTAGGCCCAAAAACATAATATAAAAAACATGCGGACAGGCCGGCTGAATAATTTATAGAAAACTAGAAGTTTACAAATTTCCAGTGCTTGTTTTATTTGACGTAGAAAATGATTGTTGGGCCATGGATCACATTTTCACTGCTATGGATTTTGGTAAGTGGATTCTGGATTACGTGTTAACAGTTATCTCTTGTGAGTTTGTCTTTTTTAAATATGGATTTTGGCAAATGGGTTGGTATTGTCTTTCTATTATTTGTAACAACAGTATTTATTTGCTTCGTGTTTTTCTGTATTTTTCTGTATTAAAGGAGGCAAGAGAAAGAAAGAAAGAAAGAAAGAAGGAAAGAAATTCAAAAGAAAAAACTTTACTTGGCATATTTATTATGTAAACTGTTTTTCTGTATTTAAAGAGACAAGAAAAGATAGAAAAAAAGAAGAAAGGAAGAAAGAATAAAAATGACAGAAAGAATTTTTAAAATGCGGGAGAAACAAACACCACCACCCCACTCCCCCCCAAACAAACAAGCAAACACGAAGTCGTTTTATTAAACATTTGTTGTTTTCCTTTCTTTCTTTCTTTCAGCGTTTATGTTATTTATTTATATATTTTTTAATGAAATGCCTCGTCTTCTTTTTGCGTTTCTATCAAACTGTCTTTCGTTTTTTTCCCTGGATCTGGATTCTAACCGTAAATAGCGGGTTGTCTCCTCCTCCTCCTCCTCCTCCTCCTCCTCCTCCTCCTCCTCCTCTTCTTCTTCTTCTTCTTCTTCTTCTTCTTCTTCTTCTTCTTCTTCTTCTTCTTCTTCTTCTTCTTTCTGTCATTCCTATTCGTTCTTTCTCGTTCCTAATCTGTTCTATCATTATGCTATCTTCTTCGCTAGAACAGTTACCTACCTTTTTTCTTCAAAACTCTCCTAAAACTCCTCGTCTGTGTATGGGGTCTTGTGGATCAGCTTGGGGATATTTGACGCTTTCTGCCAAATGGTCACTAGGGCTTTCTATGGTATTATTATTTAGCAATGTAGGCATTTTACATGTATATGTATGTGTTTTTATAAAGATGTTTATATTCTCTTTTGTTTTTGTAAACGGGGGTTCGAAAAATTAGAGTAAAGCCTCAGCGTCCCTTGCATGGGATGCCTTTATTGTAAAAGTGACCGGCCGGTGGAGTGCCTTCGGTGTTACCGTTAGGGTTGTTTCATCAGATCTGTTATACGGATCAAGGGTGAGTCCTCTTTCAACCAAGTTGTGGTCCTGATTCGGCACTTTGCCATCCGCTGAACCCTATAAACAATGACTAACTAACTTCATCATCATCATCATCATCATCATCATCATCATCATCATCATCATCATCATCATCATCATCATCATCATCACGCCTCAGCATCCCGTCCTTCGACTTGGGATAATAAAGTTATATCTTATATCGTGTATCTTGTAGTCAGTTAATAATTTTATTCCTAAAAGAACAACAATAACAATATCACAAATATCTTAATCAAAATTGACACGGTCACTCACGTTCAACTTGTAGTGGGTAGATCTGGATCCGTGGTGGCGCATGGGTGTCATGGCTGGAGACTAATGAAGCGTTTTGGAAAGGGGCGCAACCTATGCATTGTTGCGCGATTAAGAAAAATGCTTATTCTTACTACCTACTTGATTCGCTCCCTTGGTACTCTCTCTCTCTCTCTCTCTCTCTCTCTCTCTCTCTCTCTCTCTCTTCTCTCTCTCTCTCTCTCTCTCTCTCTGTCGCTCTCTGTCGCTCTCTCTCTTTCTCTCCTCTCCACCCTCTCTCTCTTTCTCTCCCTCCTCTCTCTCTCTGCCTCAAACACACTTTCTCTGTCCGTCTCTCTCTTGCTCTGCCTCAAACACTCACACACAAACTATCCATCTCTGTCTGTCTGTCTGTCTCTCTCTCCCCACCCTCTCTCTCTCTCTTCTCCCCCATCTCTCTGTGCCTCAAACCACACAACTATCCATCTCTGTCTGTCTGTCTGTCTGTCTCTGTCTCTCTCTCTCCAACTACTTCTCGTGCACTCTAAAGTCTAAAGCAACATGTCCAGCTTCCATCCCTCTTTCAGCACACAATCCATTTCAAACTGACAGACAGACATTTTCAGTACAGTCCAATTAATAATATCATAACCACCATTTGTGCAAAAAAAAACACACTTAAGCTTATACGTCGTTGGTCAATTTGATTGATTCCAAACATTTGATTTTCCACGGACACAGATAAGGCCTAAGTGATTACATACAAACCACTGACACAGATAAGGCCTAAGTGATTACACACGAACCACTGACACAGATAAGGCCTAAGTGATTACACAAACCACTAACACAGATAAGGCCTAAGTGATTACACACAAACCACTAACATAGATAAGGCTTAAGTGATTACACACAAACCACTGACACAGATAAGGCCTAAGTGATTACACAGGGGTGGCCTCGTGGCGCAGTGGATAAGTCGCCGGTTTCCTATGCCGAAGGTCGCGGGTTCGATTCCCGCAAGGGGCGAACGTATGTGACTTAGGTACGATTCAATAATGGTACAGGACGCAGTCAATATAAAAATTTCAAAAATTTCAAAAAAATTTCACACAAACCACTGACACAGATAAGGCCTAAGTGATTACACACAAACCACTGACACAGATAAGGCTTAAGTGATTACACACAACCACTGACACAGATAAGGCCTAAGTGATTACACACAAACCACTGACACAGATAAGGCCTAAGTGATTACACACAAACCACTGACACAGATAAGGCCTAAGTGATTACACACAAACCACTGACACAGATAAGGCCTAAGTATACAAACCACTGACATAGATAAGGCCTAAGTGATTACACACAAACCACTAACACAGATAAGGCCTAAGTATACAAACCACTGACTCAGATAAGGCCTAAGTATGCAAACCACTGGGCACCCTGATGTTCCGGCATTGCACAAGTTGAAATCCCAAATATTCTTCAAAGCCGAACTGAGATTGACTGAGACTTTATTCGTCTATGAAACGTACATAGAAATTCGCCTTACACACATACAGTAAATGTTAAATGTAGAAAATGTTGGCTTTAAAAAAAATGAAGTGGGCAAACAAATAAAGTCGGTAGTGCAACACGTTAATATAATAACCCCCCCCCCCCCCCCTCCATCAACAGGCTCATCAACACCTTAATCATAATACTTTCTTGCTGTAGACTCCTACCTACGCTCCTACACACCACCGCAACTAAGGCCATCACGCACAAACTCCAACGGCAAGAATGTCCATTACTGACCACATGTTTTGTAGAGATCACGGTTCCTATCCCCTATCCTATCCCGTAACTCGGAGGTCGTTGGGGCACCATAGATGATCGTTTAACCAGCGTACTCTATCTTTCTCTGTTCTCAGCAACTCTCATGGCTTTGCTCAAGCCAGTCCATTCTCCAATGTTGTCCTCCCACCTCTTTTTCTGTCTTCCTCTTCTTCTGCCTCCTTGCACCGTGCCTTGCAGGATGGTCTTTGCAAGGCCTGATGCTTCTGGTGACGTGGCCGTACCATCGGAGTTTCCGTTTCTTCTCCACTGTGAGCATGTCATCTTTTTTGTCCAATGGCTTGTGTGATGGTCTGTCGGACTTCGTTGTTGGTGATGTTCTCGGTATTGGAAATGCCCAGAAGTCTTCTGTAGGGGAACATCTCGTTACTCCCCCGTATCACTACTCCCCCGGCTCGTTACTCCCCCAGCTCGTTATTTTGAACAAAGTTCGACCTATTTCGTCGCCTATAGGAGACGAACTAGGTAAACTTTTTAGGGTAAGGGTTGGTTGCAGAGCTATCCCTAACCCTTGCCCTAACCCTTTTCTCTACAAAAATCACTTTCCGTTTCCTAAAGTCTTAAAATAACGAACTGGGGGAGTAACGAGCCGGGGGAGTAGTGATACGGGGGAGTAACGAGCTGACCCCTTCTGTAGCACCTCATCTCCATGCTTTGTATTCTTAGTTGTAGATCTGCTGTGAGGGTCCATGTTTCGCAAGCGTATAGCAAAATGGAGATGACAATGGAGCGCAGCAGCCTTACCTTGGAATGTAGACTGGTAAGGCTGCTGCGCTCCCTTGTCATCTCCAGATCACGGTTAATGACATCATAGAAAATGTACAGTTTTTTGTTATTTAATTTCTTTAACGTCCATTCACCTATTCAAATGATTTTAAAATGTAATACCGAACTACTATAATTTTTATCCACTCTAAACGAATGAAACGACGACGACGACGACAAAAAAGACGAGACGAGCCGACAAAAACTGTGAAGACGAATGATGACAATGATTATTTTTAATGAATCATTTCCATATTTGTTCTGCCAGAGCCTTCCAAACTATAAGTACAAAAGACGAATCCCAAATACTACTATTCTACATCTTTATAACTACCCAACTTACAAGTTCAGTTCAAAGAAGATGAAAGGATGCGATTGGCTGACAAGAATGATGAGAAGATTAGAAGAAACAACAACAACAACAACAACAACAACAACAACAACAACAACAAAACCACAAAAAATTATGACAGCGATGACAACAGTGATGTGAGATTGTCACGTTTAGACTAGTATAGGTCAAACCAGTGTGGTCAGGTGCGAAGTCGAAGCAGACGAAAAAAAAAAAGGTCTAGGTGATGTGATGACACCTGGCTCTAAGTGTGAACATCAAAAAGGTGTGAGACGTTATTACCTCAGGCACAAACACTCTCCCTCCCCCACCCCCCACCCTTCCTTCCCAATCTCCTCTCCATCTCAACTGAACCGTGATTGTGGGACTCGGGTGAAGAAGCCAACGCCGACAGTGCACAGGCGCTAGCCCGTCTGTCGTTGTTGAAACGTCTGTGTACGCACGATAGGTTGTGTGAAGTCTGTGGTGTGACATGGCGTTGCCCCTTGCTTCTGCCATGCTGTCGCTGGGAAATCAATCCTTGTTCCTCTCGCATGGGTGACCAAATTATAATCCAAAAGTCTTTTTTTATATCAGAAAAATCCCCGAAATAATCCCCCCATAAATCCCCAAATCCTAAAAGAATAAATTAAAAAAATATATGTATATCAAATCCCAAACCCTTTTTCCCCTCTCCCAAAAAATAACAATAAAATAAATAAATAAATAAATAAATAAATAAATTCCAAAGGAAGGCCTCAAACAACTTGGGCAGGAGAAAGGAGAGTGAAGACTGTTAGATCACATGTACCTGTAGGGTAAACAGACTAAAGGTAGTCTATATTAAAGGGCCCCAAATTCACACATTTCAGCTTCACACATTCCTTTTTTCAAATTCACACACCCACACACACACACACACACACACACACACACACACACGACACGCACACAACACACACAATACATGCATAAAGCCATTTATATACTTATTACATTAAAGAAGAAGGAAAGTGGTGATCCTATCCTCTTCCTATCCTATCCCGTAACTCGAAGGTCGTAGGGGACACCACAGATGATCGTTTAACCAGCGTACTCCATCTTTCTCTGTCCTCAGCAACCTTCATGGCTTCGCTCAGTGTCAAGCCAGTCCATTCTCCAATGTTGTCATCCCACCTCTTTTTTCTGTTGTCTCCCTTTTCTTCTGCCTCCTTGCACCGTGCCTTGCAGGATGGTCTTTGCAAGGCCTGCGGCTCTGGTGAAATGGCCATAGCACTCGGAGTTTCCGTTTCTTCCCAATTATGAGGATGTTTTCGTGTTGTCCAATGGCTTCTGTGATGGATGGTCTGTCGGACTTCGTCGTTGGTGATGTACTGGGTATAGGAAATGCCCAAAGTCTTCTGTAGCACCTCATCTCCATGCTTTGTATTCTTCGTTGTAGATCTGCTGTGAGGGTCCATGTTTCGCAAGAATATAGGAAGATGGAGATGACAAGGGAGCGCAGCAGCCTTACCTTGGAATGTAGACTGATGGTCCCGTCTCTCCAAATTGGTTTCAACCTTGTCAGGGCAGCAGTTGTTTGTGCGATCCTGGAAAGGAATTCCTGTCGGGACCCATTGTCTGATACAATGGCTCCTAAATATTTGAAGCTATATAGCTATATATTGAGGGATTTGCCTTGGTCTTTGATGTCCATGTTGATGCCATTGATGTTGTTGGTAATCATTTTGGTCTTTTCTGCACTTATTTCCATTCCATAGGCTCTGGAGGTGGTGTCAAGCCTCAGTACCAGATGTTCAAGTTCTTGTTCCTCTCCGGCCAGTCCATCAATGTCATCCGCAAAACGGAGTTTGGAGACTGCTCTACCCCTTATGCTGACTGTGCATTCGTGATCTGCAAGGGCATCTGACATGATGGGCTCTGGGAAAATGTTAAAGAGTGTTGGAGAGAGGAGGCATCCTTGGCGCACACCGATTGTTGTTCTGAACCAGTTTCCGATGGCGCTGTTGTGGAGGACTGCAGTGGTAGCCTTGTCACACAGGCTTTTGATAACTTCAATAATGTTAGGGCTGATGTTGTACACTCTTATGGTTGCGCATAGAGCTGCATGCCAGACTCGGTCAAACGCTTCCTTGAAATCTACAAACACATGATATAGACGTTGTTGGTGGTGTAGGTATTTCTCGCAGATTATTCTGAGGTTGAAAATCTGTTCAGTGATACTTCGCCCTGCCCTGAATCCTGCTTGTTCTTCAGCTATGATTTGTTCAGCTTGGGGTTTCAACCTGTTCAGTATTATTTTCAGGAGGACCTTGCTGGGTTGGCTGATGAGGCTGATGGTGCGGTACTTTTCACACTCCTGAAGGTTACCGTTTTTTTGAAGAGTGATGACAAGTGACTGGGTCCATGGTGTAGGCCACTCCCCACTCTGCCAGATCTTGTTACAGATAATGGTGAGGGCGTCAATCATCGATTCACCTCCTGCTTGAAGCAATTCCGCAGAAAAAAAGTGTTGATAAGGGGGCCAAATCTCAACACACACCACATTATTAGTAGGAAAACGAATGGTAAAGTAAAGACGACAATGATACGTACGTACGGCAAACCATAAAATCTGAAAGTCGTAATAGGTGCAAGTGCAGGGCACAACGTATTTTAGCTGACGGCGGATCAGACATAAGGTGCGCAGAGTGTCCGGGGACTCTGTCCCGCAGCGGTACATCGTGCCTTGATGATGGGGATGCGCTGTCGACTTGTACGGGGACCTGTCCGGCGGTGCGTCTCCGGTCGTCGAGGCGGTTGCCTCCGACTGTGGGAGATTCCGACGCGCTACGCTACCTCAACCTTCAACCTTCATCTTCACCTCGTTTGGGCTACGGCGGTTTTGGCGTCGGTGGTGTTGCGTTGAGGGCCCGCTTCGCTTGGCCTCCGCTCGCCTTGCCTACGGATGCCCACCATCTTCTTTTACTATGATTGGGCGGCGCAGGGTCCCCTGTGGAGAGTGGCGACCTCCGGACAGCAGGTTTATACCGCCAGTGGCTTCCTGCGTTTGCCTACCCACTCTCCTTCGGCCTTCTTGGGTATCTTTTGGCGGATCTCCATGCGAACCATAGCGGCACTTCAGGATTGGCTCCGCGTCCTGTTCGGCGCTCTTATTTGTTCTTCGCGCATCCATGCGCTCCTTCATTCAGACATTCTTATTCAACGGCCTTCTGATTCAACATGATCTTCTTATCTGGCTGTAGTAGCTGCCTCGGCGCTCCACTTCATGCGATTTTCTTATCGTCAACACGACTTTTTCCTTCATCGACTTCATCTTATTTTGAGAGACTTCTTATATTATCGAACTTTCGTCTTCACGTCCCCTATATGCCAAGGTGTCCGGGGACATTAATCTATCCAACAACAACAACAACCGGGGACTCTAATCTAGCAAGCGAACGAAGACATACTTAGGCTACTTATGCAAAGGAAAGACGCTAACAATTCAAAGCTTGGAAAGTTCGAGCAACGATTACTACGGCATCTACCGCAAATTCCCAAGTAATGTCGATGTCACACATACACACACAAACACACACACACACACCCACGCACACAACCGTGTAGAAACGCCGTTGTGATGACTTTCTTAAAACTCTACATACGTTACTTTGACATTTTTACAAATGTGTCCATTTTTTTTAAAGATAACCCTAACCCAAACTCTAACCCAAACCCTAACCCTAACCCTTAACCTAACCCTAAGCCTAACACAACCCTAACCCTAACGGAACACTGTTTTGACGTCAAAATAACGGGGCCCGTCTAAAGAAAGTACGTAGAGGTTCAAGTGTATGTCAGAATAAAGGCGTTTCTACCTAGCCACACACACACAAACACACACCCACGCACACACACACACGCACACACTCACACAACACACACACAACTCGCACACACACATCCGTGATATTCTGGCCCTTTAAGTCATAGCATAGCCTACATAATCATCGTAGTTCAAGAATGTTGAAAGTTTTAAAGTTTCAAGTTATCTGGGTTACTGTTTCGCGATCTAGGGTCACGCAATACAGTTGATTGCAGTTCGGCGAACAGAAGAATGTGTCAGATTGCTGTTACCTGTACGCTTTATAATAAATAGCTTTAGGGCAATCGCAGGAACTGGAGAGTGTGGCTTCATATTGTGACGTCATTACCGGGCGCATTACCTCAAGGTTCACCGCTCAGACAGATCCAATTTTGCACGGTTAACGATAAAAATAAATATTAGGTTATTGATGACTGAAAACTTTTGACACAAGAGATAGACTATGTGATTTCGTTCACATAATCCTACTGTGATAAACGTTTGTTACATTGCGATCAGGCCACACATTTGAATGTTGAAATAATATTCATAGTTTTGTTTACATTATTATTATTATTATTATTATTATTATTATTATTATTATTATTATTATTATTATTATTATTATTATTACTCTATTAATATTTGTTATGTAACCAATAAACACTTTTTTGGGTTATTAGTATAATTTTGGTGTCTGCTATAGAACTTCGTCATTGCCTTCTTCAAGCAATTATTTCTGTTTCTGCGTCATAGGAGTAAAAATAAGAGATATAAGTTTCCGGCTGATAGGATCTCTGATTTTCACTTGACAGTGTCCAGAGCAGTCCTAATAATGGCTCCTCGCCTGGCACTCCGTCTTATGTCTTGTTGTCATCAGGCGACGGCAGACTATGTTCTGCTCTAGTCACTGTCAGATGAAACCCCAGACCAGCAAATAAACTCTCCAACCTCAAGGATCAAACTACATTTTGTTTTAGGCCAAATGCAGTCTTATTTACCAGTGTAAACAGCCATTTTTAACAATGAGATATACTCTCCAACCCTCCTGTGCAGAAAAACCCTTTGGACGTACGTAGACCTCGGTAGGCTGTCAGTGTCCAGTACGGGTCTCTGCGCTCCGTCATGCTTTGCTACGAGGTCAGCATTACATTACATTACATTACATTACATTACATTACATTACATTACATTACATTACATTACATGATTTTTGCTTTAGGTCCAGCGGACTCTTCCGAGCCAAATCAGGACCACGAGGTCAGCCAGGTTTTCGACTAGCAAGGGGCGTTCAATACAATCAGGGAGTCCATTGTCGTTAAGGTATAGATGAGAGCCAGTACACCCAGGTGGGCATTCCAACACCTTAGTGGTGTCTGTAGGAATAAGAAAAAGATAGTCATGGTCGTACTGACTTTCCCTAGTCACGAAGGATGTTATGTGATCCAGATCCCTGTTTTTTGTTAATCCTGGAATAAATTTGGGCTTTTATTAATAGTGCACTTACCCGTTAAAAGAAAAAGAAAAGGAAATGTGCAAGGCGTGGGCCAGAACAGGATCTAAGTCAAAGCCATCTTATAAGCCAACATTCAACATCAGGGGCGCTATCATGTTTCACACCATCCCGAACATTGGAGCGAGCCTGATCGACGTTTATGTGAGCCTGTCACCTTCCCTTGTGACGACATTACCGGGTCTTTTAGTGTGCCGCTGTGTCAAACATGCGGGGGATAGGAGGGAGAGAAAGAGGGAGGTTAAAAGGGAAGAGGGAAGGTAGAGGATGGAAAAAAGGATAGCGTAGGGAGAGAGAGAGAGGGGGAGGGAGACGTAAGACGTAAAACATTTTATCGCGTAAACAATGTTCATTGCAATGGGGGGGGGGGGGGAAGGTAGAGAGAGAGAGAGAGAGAGAGAGAGAGAGAGAGAGAGATAGAAAGAGAGAGAGAGAGAGAGAGAGAGAGAGAGAGAGAGAGAGAGAGAGAGAGAGAGAGAGAGAGAGAGAGAAAGGACACATTGTAAGCTTAAAAAGAATCAAGACAGAAAGTTGACTCTTTTGTGAAAACAAATTTCCGTCACCACACCAACCTTCATCAAGATTTGGTTCCATGACGTGCCAGGCGACAGTTTACACACACGCACACACACCCATACACACACACACACACACACACACACACCCACACACACACACACACACACACATCTCAGCTTCTGCGCTACGCTTGTCTAAGAATTGTGATGTAAGCCTGAATGCTTCAGTGGGTCTTTAACTCCCGAAAACTGTACGTTGTATTGAGAGCATTAGTTAGCCTTAACCTGTTGCTTTTAATCTCCTTTGTTGCATTTTATCGCGTCTTCTGGTCTAAGATAGTATGGTATCGGCGCGTGAATGGAGAATCCCATGAATGAGGATACAGACATCAAAACCGCTTTCTATTCATCCGAGAATTAGCCGGTTTTTTTTTTTTGGTTTGTTTTTTGGACAACGATAATATCATATGGACTTGAATGGAGAGTCCCAAAAATGAGAATATAGATTTGATCATGAAGGCTTTTGATCATCCAGATCAGCCGTAAAAAACAATTTCAGAGATAATATCATATTGAATTAATTCCAGTCCAGGAACTGAGAATAGACATCCATCGTGAACGTTTTTATCATCCGGATCAGCCGTAAAAGTGTGTTTGAACCGCGATAGTTTATAATATTGATTTGAATGGCGAGTCCGCTTCTATCATTCAGATCAGCCGCAACGTTTGTGTGAACCGCGATAATTATAACAATTTGAATAGAGAGTCGCCTTCTATCATCAAGATCAGCCGTAAAAACGTGTGGTTTTTTTTGTTTTTTTTACAGCGATAATATCATATCGCATATCGACTTGAATGGAGAGTTCTAGAAATGAGGATATGCCTCCAGCAACACGTCTATCATCCAGATCATCCGTAAGCAAACAACAAAATTAAAAAAGAAACCCGCAGCTTATACCGCGATAGATATAATGTTAAAATCTTGAGGTGTAATAAAGTTTAAAAACAAAAACAAAAAACAATTAAATAAAAATCAATTGGCTTTCTTTTATTATTTAAAAGAAACAAAACAACTCCATTGGTTCCTTTTTAGTACTTTAAGATTTTAACATTTGACTTCAAGGCTGCAGCGGCCATGCCGCCCTGCGTTGGTTTAAATTGTGTTCTTTTTCCAAAATAACCTTGTTAATAAATATCATTATTGAGTTGAAGCGAGGAGACCAGTTGTAAAGGATAAGTTTAGGTCATTGAGGCGTTAGGGTTGCGGTGTGGATAGATCAGCCACCTGCACAACGCCTCGGAGCCATCGAGATGTCTGCCCGATAACGCTAAGGTGAGCAAGGTCGTACCTTTGCCGATCACCTTCTTCCCTTCCCCACCTTCCCCACCCTTCCCCCTCCTACCACCATCACCTCCAGCACCACACCCTATTCCCACCCTCCTCCCCTGACCCCGCCCAAAGGGAGTCGAGGCCTGAGCGTGAATAAAATAAATGAATGTAAAAAAGGGTGGGAAGTAGCTATGAATGGCTAGACGAAAATGGGTAGGAAACGACCGAATGAATGAATGATTGGCACTGAGGTGAGGTGATCAACGGTGGACAAGG
>CM072517.1:6908474-6910974 GCA_036898135.1 Oncomelania hupensis
GACAATCGTCAAGCGGATGTACATAGCGAAAAATTGTCAAGTAAACGCATTTGTAACTTTGTTTCTCTATTCTTTATCTCTCCCCCCCCCCCCGCCCCCTCCCTCCTTCGCTTGTTCTGATGTAGGTCAGAAAAAAACAGAAGAAGGTATTTCACGTAAATCTGTAAATCGTTGTGTTTCCTTGTTTTTCTTTTTTTATTTTCTCTTTCGCTCTTTTGTTTTTGTTGTTGTTAATATTGTTTTGATTTTCTACTTCTTGTCTTTTATTTTGTTTCTGTCTGGGTTTTATTTTATATTTATTTTATTTTATTTTAAGTCTTTGGCGCACCCAAACCGAGCCTATCTAACATTAGTTGTGTTTTAAAAATTTTGCTGGTGGAGCAAACCATAGTACCAGGAGAAAACCCCCAAGACGTTGCCCGAGTCGAAAGTAAATAATATTCTGAGAAACATAGCGCCCAGATGCTGGATCGATCCCACACCTGTCAGGCGCCATTGGTTTCTGGCCTGTGGACAAGGCAAGTTAGTCCCGCCTTAGACCATGTACCACTTGACCACAACGCTCGCTAATTTTAACTTTAATTTTGTTTCTTTTATTTCATTACTTTTATTTTTTTAAATTATTTATTAATTTTATTTTATGTACCCCACCCATGTTTAGTTTTTGTGTAGGTCAACATTGTTTTCCTTTTTTTTCTTGATCCCTTAAAAATTAAGTAAGTACTTTGTTCTTTTGTCTTTTACGTTCATAAAAAAAATAAATGTTATATTCTTTTCTGTCTTTTTGCCCGTTCTCTTTTTTTCTTTCAGAATTGTATGAACATTCACTTCTAAAAGCTATCTAGATATCTTCGCTCTTCTTCTGACCCCCTTTTGCTACAAATACCCGCTACAAACTCTCCTCTGCAGGCTGTCGATTCTTCTCAGTGCTTGGTCCTTCAACTTGGAACTCTCTTCCCCTCTCTCTTCGCAGCTCTCCGAACATAGTCACTTTCAAGTCCAACTTGAAAACTCATCTCTTCCCTAAAAATGTCTGATCTCGTCTCCTATCACAATCATCATTCCTTCTTTTCTGATTCAGACCACCGCCGTCACACATCACGCGCCCAGCCCCCTCACTCCTTAGCTGCTCTCCTCCTCCCCCTTCCCTCCCTCGTCTTTTATATTTTACTTGTAAATATTCTGTTTCATGTTTGTATTATGTTTTTGTATAATGTATTAGTGTCTCGGTTTTGTTTCACTTCTTTTCGTATGTGTTTCGATGTTAAGAGTGTATGTGAGTGGGTGTGTGTGAGTGTATGTGTGGGTGTGTGTTGTGTGTGTGTGTGTGAGTGTGTGTGTGTGAGTGTGTGTGTGTGTATGTGAGTGTGCGCATGTTTACACGGCGTTCTTTGGACAAACTAGTGCACATCTACATACGTTCTTTGGACATACCTCCTTGTTGGGACGTCCATTTAGTGATCCATTAGGGTTAGGGTTTGGGTTAGGGTTAGGGTTAGGGTTAGAACACTTAAAAGTACTTAAAAAGGGGGTCGAAAAACGACCCATTGTCCACACAACGTATGTGGCGTTTGGAGAAAGTCCAAATAACGGTGTCTGTGCAAGTATGTTTGTGTGAGTGTGTGTGTGTGTGAGAGTGTGGGTGTGTGTGAGTGTATGGGTGTGTGTGTGGGTGTGGGTGTGGGTGTGGGTGTGTGAGTGAGTGTGGGTGTGTGTGAGTGTGTGTAAGTGAGTATTTCAATGAGTGTGCTGTTGCGTGTATTTATTTGTGCGCATGCATCTGTATGTGAGTGTGAATGTGTTTGTAAGAGAGTGAGAGAGAGAGAGGGAGAGAGAGAGAGAGAGAAAAAAAAGGAAAGAAATAAACAAAGAAAGAAAGGATGGAAAAGATATCTGGATAGGAAATACAGTTGTTGTTTTTTGTAAATTTTGCTCTCTCCCTCTACAGCCCTCTTTCTGTCCCCCCCCCCTCTCTCTCTCTCTCTCTCTCTCTCTCTCTCTCTCTCTCTCTCTCTCTCTCTCTCTCTCTCCGGTCCGCCTCTCTTTCCCTCCATGTCCCCCGTCTCACTCTCTCTCACTCTTGTAAATCACAGCTACGCTGTGTGCCCACCGCCCTCCCCTACCCTGTCACCCACCCTCACTCCACTTCTTTAGCCCTTTGGCCTTGGCATGTGATATGAAAAGCGTGTCTCGCTCCCGTTATTGTCATTGACAAATCGTGCACGGTCCTGTCGGAGGCCGAAGTGAACCCTTCAGCCACAGCCTGGTATCAGCCAGACCCTGGAACGGAAATGTTGAACACCCAACCACCCCACCCCACCTTCCCAGCCTCCTCTCTCCTCACCCCCCAACCACCCACTTTATGATGCAACCCGTTCCCCCCTGTCTTCTTCCTAACCCCTCTCCGTTAAAGCTTCCTCACTTCTTCCGCTCTTCCTTATTCATTATTTCTACTCTATTTAACCTCCCAACTACTTCCCTCTCTCTCTCCTCTCCGTCC
>CM072517.1:6915974-6919669 GCA_036898135.1 Oncomelania hupensis
AGAGAGAGAGGGAGAGAGAGAGAGAGAGAGAGAGAGAGAGAGAGAGAGAGAGAGAGAGAGGTGGAGAAAATAACTAAAGAGGACAGGAAATGGACCGTGGTCTAGTGTTGTAGGATTGATTATGCTTAGCCAGAAATAAATACCTGTACTAAGCAATGTTGAGGATGATGGGCAGTTGTTGATGTAAGGAAGAGCCTGTATCGGTTGCTCATTTAACGTGCTACTTCTTTCTTCTGGTGTTTACCGCTTTAAATACTTCGTTAACCTCGCATGATCCGCACAGAAACCACACACCGCAATGGAGAGCTTACGCTTATCCTTAATACTGATCCATAGTGCTGATACATAGTACTGATATAAAGTACTGATACATACTGATTGGAGGCACTGTGGTCTAATGGTAGTGCTTCGGCTTGCGGATCGGAAGGTCCCGGGTTCGAGCCCTGGCCGGGCCATTGTGTTGTGTCCCTGGGAAAGACACTTTACTCCTGTTTTCCTACTCCTTCGGATGAGAGTATAAACCGAGGTCTAGTCTGTGTCGCATACATTCCATCATAACGGACTTTAAGCTCGGGCGGCTTAAGTTAGATCCTGTATCGGCCAGCGCCTTGAGCAGCTCTTGAGCTGGAAAAGCGCTATATAAGAAACGATTAAATAAATAATAAATAATAAATACATAATACTGATACATAGTACCGATACATAGTTCTGATACATAGTGCTGAGACATAGTACTGATACATTGTTCTGACACACAGTTCTGATACATAATACTGATACATAGTACTTCATCCACATAACCTGTACTGATACATAGTTCTGATACACAGTACTGATACAGCCTAGTACAATTCCCCCTATCTTTCATTTAAGGTGCGTTCCCCCCTGAGGTCTAGATTAAAATTGCGCAAAAACTTACAAATATCTCCTTTCTAATATTGACCTTGTGTGTAAAGCTTTACCTATGAACAAACTCCAGTATTAGAACACTTAAAGCAAGAAAGAATACTACTGAGAACAGTAACTGTAGCTTCTTCAGCACTACCGATGTTTGTCCAACTGATCATGAAATCAGTTTTGAAATATGTGAACTGTTGCTAATGATTCTTAGCCGCTTTTACTTAATACAAATGCGCACTGAAAACGTTACTTTAGTTTCTTGAAGTAGTTGAAGCAACCACAACAACTATAATGAATGGTAGAATCGATCAGGTCTAGTGTTTTGATGTCCTCGAAAGCAAAAAGATGATAGAACCCAGCAGGTTTATTTTTAACTACCAAAAGAAACTGTCTAACAACAGAGATAGAGATATACATTTATGTGAATACAATCACCACATCAAATGCAAAGCACGTGTGCATGTAAAATAACTTAAAATTATTACTGTGATGATGATGATGATGATGATGATGATGATAATGATGATGATGATGATGATGATGATGATGATGATGATGATGATGATGATGATGATGATGATGATGATGATGATGATGATGATGAACCAGTTTAACACACCTGTCGGTAACACTCAGTGCATACCAAAATATTGGACGTCGCGTTCCACCTAATGTGCGTGCTTTTGTTTTCAATAAGTATCTCTTTTTCCGCCTAACTTATGTTTTTAGGAAGACGTTTTTTGCATATTGCACCTGTACTGGTTAGCCATGGTTAACAAGCTCCATTAGAACTGCTAACATTTGGGACCTGGAATCTCCGACCACTCAAATTATTTCATTGTATTTAGATTGGAGTGCAGTGAGGGTTGGGGTTGGGGGAATGTTCAGGGGGTAATGATATAGGGGGAAGTGACCGCAGGGAGGGGGGGGGGGGGGAGAAGTGGTCACAGTGGAGGAGGGGGAGGGAAGGTAGCCGGGGAGGAAGCGGGCTGGGGCTGGGGGTGGGGGGAAAGACTGGGGAGGACAAAACGGGGGAAATGTCGGAGGAGGAAGTGAAGGCCCACCGCCGTAGCTCAATTGGTAGAGCGTTCGCCTGGCACACCGATGACCCAGGTTCGAATCCCGTGGTGGGCGATATAAAATGTGGCCATTTTTACTGTCCATTTTAGCAGTATGATTGCTTTGGTGGTTCAGTGTTGATTGAGGTCCCTACCCCTCTTTCCATGGGATGGTTATCCCCGTCTGCCATATCGCCAATGGTGGGTGTGGACGTTAAATCTCAATGTTCATTCATTCATTCATTCATTCATTCGAGGAGGAAGTTACCGGAGGGTGAAAGGGGGGGGGGGGGGGGTGAATGTCGATCGGACTCCCCTACACATCAACCTTGAACCTTGACCTTGGTAGCATGAAGCCTACAGCCTACACATCAACCTTGACCTTGGTAGTATGAAGCCTACAGCCTACAATCAACTTTGACCTTGTTAGTATGAAGCCTACAGCCAACCTTGACCTTCTTAGCAAGCCTACCGCTTACACAATCAACCTTGAAATTGTCGGTAAGACAATAGCCTATACATCAACCTTGACTTTGAAAACAGTTTTACGTAATATGACAGGTCTCCATCATTGTAAAAAAGACAGTTTGGGACGGAAATGCCCCACATAATTGTAATGACTTCTTTCAGGCTCAAGAAGGAAGACGTGTTGAGTTAGGCTCTCAGTTCAAGGAGGGTAGCGATGGCAGGCTTTGTAGCCCAACGCGACCCGCGGTTTATCTGGTAAAAAGCCGGTCTCTAGCTTAGCTTTGCCCTAATTGCGAGGGGCGAACACTAAAATATGAAGTAACGCAAAACTCCGCGACTGCAGCATGAGAGATGGGATCTGTCAAAAGCGTTGTTCTACTTTTTTGTTTTGTTTTAGGGGACATTTGTCTCTTGTTTCCCCCCCCCCCCACCCCCACCCCCAGACCACACACTCATCAGCCTTTAGTTCATCATGTACGTGCCCTTTGTGTAACAGAGGTAAATGTCCTGCCTTTCCTTCAAGCGTACAGTTTTTTTCTTTTTACGAGTTGTTGAAAAGTATCTCCCTATTAAAAAAAAAAAAAAAAAAAAAAATAGTAAACAATGTTGTAAATGAGACTGTTTTTGCAGGAAACAGAATGTACTGTGCTGCTTACAGCAGTAGAATGTAATCACTATCCTTGGTTTTTATATCACAATGAAGAGAACGGCTGGTAATGGCCCGTCGCTAGACACTTGGTCTTTCATCTTCTTAGGTGGCCACGTATGTCAGCTGAGCTCGTTTACGCTGTGTCAGGCAATGGGCCATTACGGGCGGCTCTTATCACTGCAAGTTGAAATCAAAGAGCAGCAATTAAATTTTACTCCTGTAAGGATGACACTACACGTTGTTTGATGCCAAATGCAGTGCTATTTACAATAACATGTTGTTTCGTGCCAAAAGGGGCCGGGTAGCTCAGTTGGTAAGAGCGTCTTGCTAGTAACCGAAAGGTCGCTGGTTCGAATCCCGGATTGGTCAACGTGTGATCATATTATTTTCCCCTTTACCAACAACTGGCCCGCTGGTGTCAGTATAAATCGGTCCCAGTAGTACCTATATGCGAAAGTGTCGTGTGACTATAATCTACCAAACACAACAAAAACGTGCCAAATGCAGTGCTATTTACACAGTGGCGGAGCTAGGGATTTGGGGATCCGGGGGCTTGGCCT
Organism: Oncomelania hupensis; assembly: GCA_036898135.1. Classification (NCBI taxonomy): domain Eukaryota; kingdom Metazoa; phylum Mollusca; class Gastropoda; order Littorinimorpha; family Pomatiopsidae; genus Oncomelania; species Oncomelania hupensis. The sequence continues at coordinate 6,919,610 of CM072517.1, forward strand.
CTTTGGGGGCCCCTGCATTTTGACATTCGAAGTCATGACATGAGATAATGTACTTAATAA
>CM072517.1:6920169-6957669 GCA_036898135.1 Oncomelania hupensis
ACATAGTGTTATGTTGCATCAGAAAGTACATTTTTAACACACATGTAATATTGAAAAAATGTGTTTCAAACAATCACAGAAATGTAACATACATTAAACTTGAAGATAAATAAAATTGAGGATTGAACCGATTATACAAAAACATATGTGAACAGTTCCAAGCATGATGCACATTCCTTCTTAGTCTTACGTTCAATTGTACACTCTATTCATGTTCCATGGTCTATCTCTTCTATACTAGGGCTTCCTATGATGTTATTATTTAGCAATGTAGGCATTTTATATACGTGTTTTGTTGATAATTTATAATGATGTTTGTATTCTATTTTGTTTTTGTAAACGGGGGTTCGATAAGTTGGGGTGAAGCCTCAGCCGTCCCCACGTGGGATGTCTTTATTGTAAAGTGACTGGCTGATGGAGGGCCTTCAGTTTTCCCACTAGGGTTGTTTCAGCAGATCTTTTATGCGGATTGAGGGTTGTCCGGTCCTGATTTGGCTCGGAAGAGTCTGCTGGACCTAAAGCAACAATTATGTAATGTAATCTCTTCTATAAATTGTTTATAAGCTGCCCATTTTTGTGTGAACTTGTCATAATTCATGTTAATCTAAAAAACATTTATCTACTTTATATGTTTGAATAATAACTCTTAAAAATAATGGCAATAATGGTTTTGTTTTGTTTATTCTGCATTTGTATATAAAAAATTTTGCAAGCATTAAAATATGTGAAAAACCTTCATCAACCCTCGTTTTGACATCCTGTCCAAAAAGTACTAAGATCGGATTCAGTGCAAGTCTGTCACAATTACCACATTTGTCCTTCAGAATTCGTACAAAGTCGTTTCAAAACATTTGGGCATGCAAGCAGTTCCACAAATAGTGAATTGCTGAATCTTTTTTTTCATTACAAAAATTACACAAATTGTTTGGTATCACTCCCATCTGTTTCAAAACAGTTGGTTACAATAATTCGATAGTTGATTTTTATCTGAAACCACTTCAGTTTTACTTCTTTAATTTGTTTTGTTGCCATGAATACATGCGACCATTCAATATCAGTTGCCAAAATGTTCTCTCAGTTTTTAGAGGCATTAGACTGCAATGGTTTACCCAAAAGTATTTCATAAAAGTATTTTGTTCCTGCTTGGAGTCCTTAATAATGCACCATAGGTTTTACTATAATGTTAAACATTACAATCATTATTTATTAGCTGAATATTATTTTCCTTCATACACTTTCTAATGGAACAAACACATCCAAAATACGTTTAAAAAAAAGGCACATCTATATTAAATTTGCTTCTAGATTCTTGTTTTGTTAAAAAAGTGCCGTTATCTGTCACCAAATCCTTTACAAAATATATGTCTTTTTTGGTCCAGTCATCAAAATATAACATCTCACCATCAATTTTAAACTTTTTATTTAAAAATAATGGCTCTTTTAACATCTCTTGGTCAGTGCAAATGTCTACTTTATCGTACAAAATATTATAACTATTAAATACATCCTTCCAAAACTGATTTACAAAATTCTCCAGTTTTAACACACCTGCACCATATTCCTTTAGCATTTGTATCTCTGGACATATTTCTTTCAAGCTGATTTTCCATTTAGGATTATGTCCCTGGATACATTTTTTTCAACCAACAAAGTTTTACAAATGTAATTTGCGTTTCTATATTTGGCAAATTTATACCTCTGTTCTTGACACTATGAATTGCTATTGCCCGTTTAAATTTATCTCTTTTTTTTGTCCCATCACATTTTTTGTATCCTGTCTATTATCTCGTTGGGAGGATTCGGTAATAAAATCCATAAATAAGTGAGTTTGGATAATATCAAAGATTTTAATACTGCAACTTTTCCCAATGGAGTGATAGATCTTTTTGACCAAATATTAAATTATTTTTTTGTCTCATTAAATTTGTCTGTTAAATTTTTTTCTGCCATTTTAGTAAGATCGCTTGTAAACCAGAGCCCTAGGATTTTAAACTGTGCTGGATTCCAAGTTTGTTACGCAAAAATGTAATGTCACTATTTTGTTTACTACCAAGCCATACATTACAGGTTTTTTTCATAATTCAACTTTATGCCGGAGATGTTCTCAAAATTATTTAACGTCTGAAATAGATTTTCATAAGAATTTTTGTCACCTTCTAAAAGTAATGAAGTATTGTCGGCAAACTGACTCACTTTACATTTCGTCTCTGAAATATTTATTCCATTAATTTCTTTGTTGTCCCTTATTTTATTTGCCAATAATTCTGCACATAAAATAAATAAATATGGAGAAATTGGATCACCTTGTCAACATCCTTGTTTAATCTTGAAACTAGCAGAAGCTTTACCATTTACCACCACAGAGGATTTTATGTTATTATAGAAGGCTGATACCCAACGACATATGTCTTCTCCAAAGCCAAACAATTGTAAGACCTTGTGCATGTCACGCCTGTATATCTCTACCAGGGGATGGCTTTTCTGCCTAACACACTAGGCCAATTATAGCGCGCAGCGCGGAGCCAGCCTAACAGCTTGCATCCTGCTTCCCGCCTAGCCAACGCTTAACACAGCAGACAAAGCTAGTGGCGGACGACTGATTTCTGACTTTGTGCTATAGAATTGATCATATTATGTGAAATATCGTTTGTATTGTGGTAGTCCTTTTGCATTTTAGTTACTTTCATATCTGTGTGTTGTGTTAGCATAAACTAAATCTCAGAATACCATTTCGTTTGTCTTATATTTTAGTTGATTTGACCGTGTGTACTGATCGGCCCTTCTCTTTCTTGCATCGGACCGGTTTACGATCTAGTGTATATACGCGTTTTAATTACACATTTAAATCCTTTTTACAATGTTCACCATTTGAAGTCACTTAGTACACAGTTTGAACTTTCTGGTGATGTGGTCGACATTTATGAATACCTTCTTGTGTTTGGCTGATGGCCTCTGTAATTCTAGCGAATTTTAACTTTTTTCTAGCGGTAATGGTGGTAACAATAGGCACACGCACATAATTGTTGCATTGCCGCCGCGCCGCGGCCCTGTACCTACCACTAACAGTATATAGTGAAGCTTGGTCAGTACACAGTGTGCCCCTTTTGTGAAAGTGACATTTATGATGGTCATTCAATGTACTGTACCTGCATAAACATCATTATAAAATATCAACAAAACACCTACTTCATGACTCAATCGCTTGATCAGTGTGCCGTGTTGTGTGACAATGACAGGTATAGTGGTGATTTATTCCGGATATATCCCTATCAGCATAATTACAGAATCGTGGGTGAGTACAATAAATTTTTTTAATGTGATGTTTCCTACACGCACTAGGTTATATCGAAAAACACACAACCATTGTACAGTACATGCACTGCATAGGCATGCCTAAGATATGTTATTAAATGTTGCATATCTCTTCCCTACCTTCTCTCTCTCTCTCTCTCTCTCTCTCTCTCTCTCTCTCTCTCACACACACACACACACACACACACAAGTGAATGCATGTCTCCATAGAAAAAACAACACGAACACATAACATTTCATTACGTGTTATTTTCCCCTAGTCTTGTAAATTGTTGTACTTTGAAATTTGCTTAAATAAATGTCTCAATTGTTTGTTGCTTTGTTTTGTGAAGTCCTTTTAAACTTGACTGTATTTACTCTTTGTTTGATTGTGTGTTTACATTCAGATTGTGTGTTTGTGTCTACTGTGTGTATCATATCGATTGTGTGTCCATGTAGTGTCTCTCTCTCTCTCTCTCTCTCTCTCTCTCTCTCTCTCTCTCTCTCTCTCTCTCTCTCTCTCTCTCGGCTGTGTGTTATAGGTCTAGCATGTCTTGTAAATTGTGCTGTTTTGGATGAGGTTTTAAATGTAAATGTATTTTAAATGTTTGTTTGGGCTCTCTCGTGTATAGTAAATAGTGGATGAGTTTTTAAAATACATTCAGTTTCAGCAGGTATTTTTGTTAGGCATAAAATACCTAAGCACAGCGAACAAAAGTAGTTTCTAATAGCGTGAGGGGCAATTGTCACGTATTTCTAAAATGTATAACAAAATCATAAGAGAGGGCGCCGGCGGTTCGTTAAGGTCTGGCTACAGCAATGCAGTGGGCCCCAGCGTCTCAGACCTGGTTACGGGCGGTTCAGCCAGCGTGAAGCGAAAGAAGAGGCAAAAGAAGGGTTGAATTTAGCAACCGTCTCAGAGTACCACTTATAAACAGGCGTGATGTAATTCCAATTCACAGTCAAACGCTTTTTCAAAATCAGTTGAGACTAAAAGACCAAGGAACGCCAGTTTTTAAGGAATTCCCGAGGTTTATCTCCTTTTGGAAGACAAATTATAATACCTTCCCTCTGTGTTATAGACATTTCATTATTTACAAACCCCTTCGTTCAGAGAGCGTACTACAAATCCACCTAATTGTTTCCAGAAAAATTTTAAAAAGTCAACAGTCATTCCAACTGTCCCTGGACTTTTACCATTACACATACTTTTTAATGCATAACTGGCTTCTTGAAGAGTTATTAATCCTTCCAATGAAGATGCTTCCTCGACTGATAACTTGGGAAGAGACGTATATGTTTCTATATCTGTATCTATTACTTGTTTTTCTGAATATAAATTTTGATAAAATTCTTTTGTTTCTTTTAACATATCAGTATTTTCTAAATATTGTCCATTTTTGGAGACTAGTTTAAACATTTGTTTACTTATAAAATGTCTTTTTTCTAAATTGCAAAAATACTTTGTTACTTTTTCTCCTTCAGCTGCCCAGCGAGCTTTACTGCGAATCATTATTCCTTCTATTTTCTTTCTCCTTATTTCTACAAGACTGTTTATTTTTACCTGTAATTCTAGTTGATCATATTCAGATTTATGTACTTTACTGTCTATTGTTTGTATTTCTTGTTCAAGTTGTTTTTCTAAATGCGCTTCTGTATGTTTCTTTTTAAAACTATATTCCATTGTTTTACTTCTAATTTCCATTATTAGAGTGTCCAAAAATAACTGGTCTGAAATTGTTAATTCAAGACAATCTATAGAAATATTAGCAATTTGTTCTTGATCGTATACCAACACAGCATACTGTTCCTTAACTTTATTAATAATATCATTAATTTCACTTACATAATTTTTGTCCCTTAAAAGTGATGAATGAAATTTCCCAAAAATTCCTAAATTTCTCATCTTTTTCAAATTCAAGTGTTATTGAAACAAGTGAATGATCACTTCTGTACCCTACTAAAATATCTGCATCTTTTACATAGGACAAAAAGTTTTCAGTGACTAAGAAAAAGTCGAGCCTGGCTTGTTGGGGTGGTGTTGGTCGTCTCCAACTGTATTGTAACACTTCTGGATTTATTTCCCGCCATACATCAACCAGTTCCAGCTCGTCCATTATTTCAATAACTTTTTCTTGAGCTTTAGCATTATTAATGTGTTTCTAATTTTGATAATCTAAAGTTGGGTTTAGTACCAAGTTCCAGTCTCCTCCAATTATAATTTCAGTATAGCCTAACTGTTGAATTTGATTTTGTAAATCCACATAAAACTGAGGATTATCATTATTTGGTCCATATAAATTTACCAATGCAATATCTTTCCCATGGAATTTATTACTGCAATAATATAGTTTCCTTGAATGTCTTTAATGGTTTGTTTTAACTTAAAATCAAAATTATTGTTAAATAAAATTGCAACTCCTCTCGATTGAGAGTTGTTCGAAGCAAAACAGCATTCATAACACCATTCTGCTCTCATGTACTTTTCTTGCTTAACGATGTGGTTTTTCTTAGTGCAGTTCAGTGTTGTAGTATTTAACAATAACGCATTGGAGTTACACCATTTTGGGCTTGTTTGTGTTCAAGTATTCTAAAAAGTAAAAAAAAAAAAAAGTTTCTCACTGTGATTGAAATTTTAACTTGTTTTTTTGTTATTTGACGCTAGTGTTGAAACCTTTGTAATTCACTGATGTCGTTGTGGCAATTTATCAGATTATTTAGCATTGATGTAGATGTGTTTTTTTTTTAAAGGGTTTTGTACTGTTGTTGGCGTTTTTCATTATTTTGTAATGATGTTTAGATTCTATTTTGTTTTTGTAAACGGGGGATTTGATAAATTAAGAGTATAGCCTCAGCGTCCCCTACGTGGGATGCCTTTATTGTAAAGTGCCGGCCGATGGAGTGCCTTCAGTGTTACCACTAGGGTTGTTTCAGCAGATCTTTTATACGGACCAGGGGTGAGTCTTCTTTCAACGAAGTTATATGGTCCTGATTTTGTGGTCCTGATTTGGCTCTTTGCAGTCCGCTGGACCCTATAAACAATTAATAACTATCTTATGTTATTTTGCAACCAAGCAAATTTAAAATAAATTTCACAATAACAGGCCACAGACACATTAACCTAAAAGAATGGATCATGGGAAAGTATTAGTACTATAATTATTATTATCGTTAGGCCAGATAGGCATAGTTTAGTTTAAAGTTAGGCTAATTAAAATTTTTATTTAATTTTCTATTTATTTCTTGAGAATATAGTACTTCAAGTTCAAGAATAATGAATACATCTCAGCAGGAAAGCCGCACCAGCTCAGTTCCTATGTGAGCAGAGCTGTTTAGCAGCGATGCTACAGGCTATTTTTAGCTTCCATACCCTCCATCGCAGAAACGCTTTGGCGGCCTGCTCTTTCACTGCGTGTAGCAGAAGTTTCTAGCAGTATGTATATTGATGGTTGTCGCATAATCTATATTTGTTACTTGCTCACGAATTTGTATTAACAAGGGCTAGGGGCTGAATTTTGGTGATGTTTGCCGCTATTGTTTCAACTATATTGTGGAGAAGTTTCATGGATTTTGTAGTTAGTTTATTTTTGGTGATTATTTTATTCCTTTCCTAGACGTGCAGTGATTGCAAATTACAGTATATTTCAAGCATTTTGACGACCTGGTTTATTCTGTGTTCGATTTGGGATAGTCAAGATGTGACTGTGTGTGTGTGTGTGTTTTTTGTGTGTGAAGAAACTTTATTAATTATGTGTACTTCAAGTTGACGTGATCTTTGAAAACTATCCTTTGCTGGAATTGTGTTTTTAGTGCGTTTTTCGACTGTGGTACGTTACTGGCAAATTGTATACAACAGGCGCCCAGTTCCTTAGAGTTTACTGCAGTTTTGTCTTTAATTCATGTGGAAAACCTAGTTTATGTTGCACTGGAAAGTTTCAGTTAGCTTTTAGTTTATTGCATATATACGGAAGAAGTAGGAGGTAGCACATATCACATTAAAATGGATAGTGAATCTCAAATAGCTCATACAGAACAGTATCACAGAGATAAGTGAAACTCTTTATGCAGATGGTGTGGAGAAAGATCGTAATTGTAGGCATTCAATGACTAAAAGACATTATCATGGGGAGCGTGCAATTTAAAATGCACCCACCACCCCTCCAATTAAAGATCACAATTCAGGTAAGATTTCATCAGCAACAACAGCCGGAGTGGTAGTAATAAGCCTACTAGTAGCAATAGCACCTTGTGCATGTAGTGAAGTATGTGCGCATTAAAAATTCTCGTATTTGTAGTAATAGTAGAAGTGGTAGTAGTAGTAATAGTGGTAGTGAATGTTGTAGCAGAAGTTGTTTGTCATAGTTTAAGTTAGGTATGGAATATGAAAATAGATAAAACATCTGTATCTGCATTCTGATGAAGAAATTCGCCATATGTTTTGGAATGTCCTCAACCATGCTTACTGTCATGTATCTATCAAAACAATTAGAAAACACAGACAGTTGCATTTCTGATTCTGAAAGGCTACCATAAACGCTTCCGCGAATGCCGGCCTTTGTCAGACGAGACACCAAAGCAAATTACAAAAGCTGCAGACGCTTAAAGTTAAAGATGTTACTGAGGCTGCTGAAAGATATCTCATCGCTCACGGGAAGGCGCTGGGGCCACCCAAGGCGACGAAACATTTTTAGAAGACTGGAAACCATGGGAACCAGATCCAGGGAAGTCAGACAAGCCAGAGACAGACGGACTCCACGCCACCTTTTAGGGAAGGGCATTCAAGAGGCCGTTCATCTGCAACGCTACAGACCACAGAGCTGCCAACTGTCCTCAAAACAAAAGTAGCGGACAGCAGAGCAATACGGACAATGCAGCGGCGGGCAACCGACAGAGGCGTTTCTCCAACTAGTAGCTCTGACCATCAAGTGTATGAATAAGTTATATGACGTAAGACAGTGATGAGGAACTTTATCCTGATTGGTTATAATTGCGTCATGCTGGAATGTTCGAACGTTCTGGTTATAATTGCGTCATGCTGGAATGTTCGAACGTTCTCTAGAGTATAGAGAAGCTATATATATGTGCCGCACTGTTTGAGAGCAGTGGTGTGAAAGTGAAAAGCGATTGAGCGATTGTATGCAGTTGTTGATGTATGCTGAATAAAGTTGGAAAACTTCACACGACGACTCCCGCCTACCCCCGTTGGGGTGCCGGGGGTTTCAGTATAAATAGTATCCCCACTTTCTGGAAATTTAGTGCTTTAAATTCCCACTGTCGCCGTCTTTCTCATGTGTTCTTTCTCATTCCTGCTCTGTTCTATCAATCTGCTATTCTATCTTCTTCGGAAGAGTCCGCTGGACCTAAAGCAACAATAAATCAATCAATCAATCAATTCTATCTTCTTCTTCGCTAGACCAGTCGCCTACCTTTTTTCTTGAAAACTCTTCCGGGGCGAGACTCCTTATTTGTGTATGAGGTCTGTTGGATCAGCTTGGGAATATTGGACGCTTTCTGCCAGGTGGTCACTAGGGCTTCCTATGATGTTATTATTTAGCAATGTAGGCATTTTATATGTATGTGTTTTGTTGATAATTTATAATGATGTTTGTATTCTATTTTGTTTTTGTAAACAGGGGTTCGATAAATTAGAGTACAGCCTCAGCGTCCCCTGCGTGGGATGTCTGTATTGTAAAGTGACTGGCTGGTGGAGAGCCTTCAGTTTTACCACTAGGGTTGTTTCAGCAGATCTTTTATGCGGATCAGGGGTTGTCCGGTCCTGATTTGGCTCGGAAGAGTCCGCTGGACCTAAAGCAATAATCATGTAATGTAATGACTCCTGCCTTGTTGCTGAGTGAACAGGTTGCGTGAATAAGCGAGTCAGAGTTACACTTATCAGGATTCAAGCATCGGGGCTGAATCAACTACTGATAAAAACCATCAACGAGTGTAACAAATTGTATACTCGTTTATTCTTCACATCTGTTTGTCTCTGATCCGCCAAGAATAAAGTAAACATCTTCTCCCCTAATTACACACAGCACAGAAGAAACTTCAATGGGACCCTAATGCATAATGATTTGAAACATAATTACTAGCAGCAGTATGCCACATGTTTTATATAGTGTCTTTCCAGTTACAATTAAATAAAAACACCGAAAATAAAGTTGTGAAACAGTGTTCAACTATAAATACACACTCACATCTCACCCTTTCCCCTGGTTTTGCCGTTTTACTCTTTATTTTTTATTTCAACGATACATCAGTAAACACTGGAAAGTATCATCGTGCGCCTGTGTGTGCGTGATTTTATTGTGTGTGGATGGGTGTTCTCCTCACTATATCCAAAGGGTAGGCTGCCTTATATACATATTTTGTTACAATGGAAGTTCATTATTACTTGAGAGCAGTAGGAAGCTGTTCAGAGGGTAATGGATAACATTCAAGATTTAAAAAAAAATAATAATAAAAATAAAATTATTTCAAAAACAAATTCAATTGAACCTTTTTTTGTTTTCAAGGTCTCATTCATTCATATTGTATTACAATAAATTTTCATCAACTAAGCCGTTTACTCACTTTTATTTTATACATTTTGCTCCAAAATAAGTGGAAGAGTAGGCTCCTATGGATAAACCAAAACGGAAGTAGCACGTGGATAGTAATGTCAAAATTCATTATAGAACAAATGGCTAATAACTATTTGTCCAGCTTATAAGTGCTGCTTTTAAACGTAATCATTTTATTAAATGCAAACGGCATAACTATGAGAGTTCATATTTATCTTTAGTGCATTTTTTTCATATTTTAATGGAGACAGTTTTGTTTGTGCTTTGTGGTTTACATTGTAGAGGTTTTGGGTATATAGATCGCTATCATGTGTGGGAGATTCAAGATGGACTATTCATGGGATTGTGCTGTATTTTTTCATGCTGCAAGCTGTTCAAGTGATGCGGATTACTTTATGAGAGAAAACTGAGAAGACACCCAGTACATTTTGTTGAGCTTTCTTTGTGCCTCTGTAATGTTCTACACTGCATCAATCCCCCCACTCGCGCACTCGCGTTCATACACTTAATTTTATTTCCAATTTTAACGAGTTGTATTAATGTCTATACCGTGTCTCAGGTATATGATTTTGTAAATACATGTGTGTGTGTGTGTGTGTGTTTGTAAGTTTGTCTGCGTGTGTGTAGGTGTGTGTGTATTTTTGTATCTTTATGTATGTGTCGGTGCGTATTGTGCTTGAGGCTTGGCTTGAGGTTATGTCCGTGTTTATCGGTGTTTCTGCGCATGATATTGCAACCTTGATCCATTCTTGTGTTCATTTTGGGTTGAAAGTCGTATTGCCTATTGTTTTTAGTGTGTAATGTTTTAATGTTAAGAAGAAGAGGGAGACAGAGAAAGAGGTGAGAGGACAACATTTGAGAATGGACTGGCATGACACAGCGACGCCATGAGGATTGCTGAGGACAGAAAAAGATGGAGTACGCTGGTTAAACGATCATCTGTGGTGCCTCAACAACTTTCGAGTTACGGGATATGATAGGATAGGATAGGTCTCCATTTAAGTGGTGTGAATACTTTGTCTTGCAGCCTTTGCCGCTTTGTTCTAGATTCGGGCAACAATGAAATGCTATTAGCATATAGAAAGCAGTTTGCGCAGCGTGCCCGAAAAAAAAACCATTGTCTGGGGACAATGGGTCCCAACCGAAGTCCTCTCCAGGATCGCACAAACAACTGCTGCCCTGACAAGGTTGAAGCCCATTTGGAAAGACAGGACCATCGGTCTACACTCTAATGCAAGGCTGCTGCGCTCCTTTGTCATCTCCATCTTCCGATACGTTTGCGAAACATGGACCCTCACAGCAAACCTACAACGAAGAATGCACAGCATAGAGATGAGGTGCTACAGAAGACTTCTTGGCATTTCATATATCCTGCATATCACCAACGACGAAATCCGACAGACCATCGCACAAGCCATTGGACAACACGACGATTTGCTCACAGTGGTGAAGAAAAGGAAACTCCGATACCACGTTACCTGAGCATCAGGTCTTGCAAAGTCCATGCTGCAAGGCACGGTGCAAGGAGGCAGAAGAATAGGGAGACAGAAAAAGAGTTAGGGAATGGGTTTGACTCTGAGCGAAGCCATGAGGGTTGCTGAGGACAGGGAAAGATGGAGTACGCTGGTTAAACGATTATCTGTGGTACCCCAACGACCTTCGAGTTACGGGATGGGATGGGGCATACGGATAGGCCCGAAAAGCTACGCTGACCCCAAAGTTAGTGTCAGAGGCACACGCCTACACACAGCCTATACTTGATAGATCTCTGATACTTAAGCTTATACTTGGCCAAGGTGAAGGTCAACCTAGTGGATATTGGCCTATTACTATTAGTTCCACCGTTCTTTTTTACCCAGGGTTAATGTTGACACGTAGCATTCAACGAAAGAATTAACATTAAAGTGTAACGTCTGCGCCATAAGACAGACGGGAGGATTGGCAATCCAAGGGACCTAAATCAACTCTGAACCACCAGAGCAAACATACTGCTAAGAGAAACAGCCAAAAATGGCCACTGTTGATAACGATCCCAGGGAAACTTTCAAACTTTGGTTGTTGATGTCATGAACTGGCTAGTTTTAACTCTGCTTATTACTATTTAGCCATGTGTAGTCTTTGTAACAGTAGAGAGTCAGTAGATTACACAGCAGCAATTAAGGCCACACACAGCGAGCTAGCCACACACAACGCAGTGAGTCAGCACTTGAGCTTTGAATCTGCCCGTTTTTAACCAATGGAAGCTCAGCCAAGCGGGTAGAGCAGTTCTGAATGTGTCAGAGCCTAACACAGTTTGAATCAGTCGTGTGTGAGACGAGGAAGAGTCAACATCTCCACAGTTAGAGAAATCTCTTCACTCATAGACCAGGAAGCAGGACTTTAGAATCTTAGAATTCTCTCAAGTCATCACGGGCCTGAACTTGTCAAACAGGTAAATGAACACCCTTCTGTTTCATCGTGATATATTTATATTATTGTTGAAATTATGTTTGTGGAATTTGCTATGCATAAATGTGAATTATTAATCCGAATTTGCCGTACCACGTGGAAGAGCCGACCACGAGCCGAAACACGACCGGTTGCGCCGCCATGTTGTATCCCGTACGGAACCACTGTTGTTTAACTTATATGTATGTTTGCAGACCAGTGGCTGTACCACTGAATGTTTATAATATTATTAATTCTGTATGTGTATAGTTAGACACGATTGATATTTATGTATGTATAGGAATTTAGAGTGAGATTACAGCGGACCCCGGAAGTAGCAGAATGTTCGTCGCTTATGTATAGAGATGTGGAGCTATCACTGAGGGCTTCTTTGGCTTTCAGTGAGACGCTCTGCACAAACCGATTATTCAGGGTTGTGCAGAATTTCGTCTCTTATATTACAGACGAGCAGGCGAGCTATCCTGTGTGCCCCACTCCACAGAAACGACTAGTTGGTTGAGGAGCCCTACCGCACAAGTCGGAAAGAGCTACCCGGAAAAACACCCTGGCAGACCCCACAGCGTGGCAAGGGAACCCAACTACACAACGACAAAGGTGTACCAGAAGCTACCTCACAGAAGGACTTCGACCGCACCATCAGAAAGTTAAGTGTAATCGACGAAGGTGCACTTAAACTCTTCAGAAACTGTAAAACGGACCACAGTAGTCCAACTCTTCAGAAACTGTAAAACGGACCACAGTAGTCCAAATCTACATGAGATATAATAGCAAGTGCCCGAGGAAGATATAACAGCTGCCTAGACTATCAGCGATCGAACTATTAGCAGTAACTGAGACTTTTTAAGTTAGATTAGTACTTAGAAAACCTTGTATAGAGTAGAATAAATAAATGTGTGATTTTAACTGTTATCAAGTGGCTGGACTACATATGATTCATAGCCGTGTGAAAGCTAGTGTGACAGTAATCTTTTACCATTTTTCTATCTATTTCTGTACCCCAACCTTAACACAGAACGAGCTAAACAAATAAATTTATTAAAGTAATTCATAGGGTGACGTACTAGCCGTTCCCACCGAATAAACGTGAGGGTCCATAATTCCATTGTGCAGAGCCCATAAACCCCACGTGACAGTTGAAACTTTCAAACTTTTCTTCTTCTTTGTATTAATTTTTAGAAAATAAAGTGTTAGACTAGAAAGTCGGTGAAGAGAAGGTTTTAGGGCCTTTAAACAAGAACATCGAACTACCAGAGCAATCATGTTGTTAAGATAAACTGTGGAAAAAAATGGCCACTAGTTTTAACACGGTGTACCAGGCGAATGCTCTAACATTAATGAGACAAGGAACGGCCTTCAATAGTTCTATGTCTTCTTCATGGTCGTGATGACTGTGTTCGGAGCGCCCGTGTTCGCGACGCACGTGTTGGTACGCGCGGTGAACGTGTAGCCATAGCACCGCGGGTCACGTGCGCATTGCGACGCACATTCCAGGTCACTGCGCGTGCGCCATGACGTCAGGGTCCCCGATGGCGCGTTCTGAGCTTGGCTTGCGGAGTGGACGAATCGCACGCTGTCTCCTGGGTAGAAAGAAATACGATTATTTATTTATTTGGAAATTGCGAGATCCAGACGAGTAAGTCATGAAAACGTGAAACAGACAAGAGCGGGGCATTTGATTTTAGGGACCCAAATGGAAGGTTTTGTTTCCTACAAGCGAACGCGGGTTTGCCCAACATTCGCATTGCTATTATCAATGATAAAATGAGTTTCCGGTGCTCAGATCAACCGTTAAAGTTTGATTTTTTCCATTTTTGTTCTGACAAGGAGTAATTTCCCTTGATTTAACAGTACACTAAGACATAACCGTGTTAGACCTTTGACCCTATTTGTCAATGAATCACGTGGTTTCAAGAGTGCGTGTTTGGTGTCTAGTGCAGGGAGGGTCGTGAAGCCATTCTAAATACACTAGCCCTTCATGGACTCCGCTTTTCACTGTTTGGGTCTGTTGGGCAATTCATTCACCTAGATACATGCCTGGCGCATTATTCGTCATAGAAGAAAAACACACATTAAAAAACAAAAAAGGTTTGGAAGCATTGCTAACGGGTTCTTAACTGAGTCAGTTGTTTGTGCACTTTTAAGTGAAAAAAAGATAGATATGGTAAATAAAACCACCTTAGTTAAACTAAAATAAAGAAAAAACATCAGTGCACCCAACTTGTTACAGTAACTTGGATATAATATTATAATTGCAACCAGTCAATTTACCAATCAACTGACACATAAATAAATAAATGCACAACCCCGCCACGTTCTGACCTACGCATTCTGGCAGCGTGTCTGAAAGGACTCTCTCCCACTGCCCTGTAGCGTTGCACACATGATCACCTTCCCCACCCCCCGCCCTCGCGAAGTGATTGGCGCAGCGGTAGTTCACGTGATCGCCGAAGTAGCCAATGGGTGCAGAAGGCCTCGTTTTGGGATAGGACGGAGGTGTTCCGCAGCTCACTCCTGAAAACAATGCACGGAGGATAGCAGGAGACATTGGAGTACATTGATACTGAAAAACCACAGATCATTGTTGTTGTTGTTGTCGTCGTCGTCATTATGATGATGATGATCATGATGATCATCATGGTTTTGGATCATCATCATCGTCATCATCGTCATCATCATCATCATCATCATCATCATCATCATCATCATCATTATCACCACCACTACCACCATCACCACCATCATCATCATCGTTTGGGATTTTGGATTCTTTAATTTTGGATAATAACATTATTCGCCGCGCAATGCGCGGGAATTGCTTTCTTATCGAAAGCACGGCAGCCGCAGAGCAGCAACGAGAGGATTATAGTACTTCATAGGCCGTTTTTTTTTTTTTTTTTTTTTTTGGGGGGGGGGGGGGGGGGGGTTCCTTTCGTGTAGTATCTGACACTCTCCTGTCGGATTTTTAAAGTCTGGGCGATAAAATCTGTAATGTCTGGACGATGGATCTTAAGTCTGGACGATGGACTTTTAAAGTCTGGGCGACGGACCGACTATACGCAGTGTGCAGAGACTAGACCTCAGCATATTCTTTCACATCCGAAGGAGCCGTCCTCGACTCACGCGTGCAGGTGAGTAGGAGCTGCCGGTCGGGGTCCTCCTCCCACTGCCCGTACTTGTTGCAAACCCTCCTCATGGGCTTGGTCTTATTAGCTGGGTTCTGGGCGGCGTAGCCTGGGTTGCAGTCTACAGTAGCCTCTGTCATGTAGCTGGCTGGGCCGGATGCCGGATTGCCATCGTATCGGAGGGAGGCATTAGGAACGGCCGCCATGGCCGGTTGTGAACAATTGACAGCTACGACACAAACATGTCATTATTATTATTATTATTATTATTATTATTATTATTATTATTATTATTATTATTATTATTATTATTATTATTATTAGGTCAACGTCAGACCACTGAACTAAATAGATCAGTGACGTCAGACGCAGCATTTTCCCTTCCTCCTCCTCCTCGTCATCATCACCATCAATATCTTCGTCATGTTATGTCATGTGATGATGTGTTATGAAATGATATATTATAACATGTTATTTTATGGCTTGTTATTATGCAATGGCGTGTTATGTTAAACAAAGGTGTGTTATGTTATGTTTTGCAATGGCGTGTTATGCTATACAAAGGTGTGTCATGTTATGTTATGCAATGTCATGTTATGTTATGCAATGGCGTGTTATGTTATACAAAGGTGTGTCATGTTATGTTATGCAATGGCGCGTTACGCTATACAAAAATGTGTCATGTTATGTTATGCAATGGCGTGTTATGTTATACAAAGGTGTGTTATGTTATGCAATGGCGTGTTATGTTAAACAAAGGTGTGTCATGTTATGTTATGTAATGGCGTGTTATGTTATACAAAGGTGTGTCATGTTATGTTATGCAATGGCGTTTTAAGTTATACAAAGGTGTGTCATGTTATGTTATGCAATGGCGTGTTACGTTATACAAAGGTGTATCATGCTATGTTATGCAATGGTGTGTTTTACGTTATGTTATACAAAGGTGTGTTATGCTATGTTATTCAATGGCATGTTATGATGGGTTAAATAATGGAGTTTAAGCAGACGGGTCTATTGGGTGATGGTGAGTTATGTTGGGGGGCATTGTGTAGTGGTGTGTTGTTATGCTAGGTTACGATGTGTTATGTTATGACATGTTTTGGGGTGCTGTGGTTTTGTAAGTTATAAGGTGTGGCTGTTGTGTTGTGTTGTGTAATGATGTGCTATGCTAGGTTACGTTGTGTGTATTGCGTTATGGTCATTTCATGTTATGGTGCATTGGATAATGGTGTGTTGCGTTGTGCTAGGTTATGTTGGGTATGTTAAGGTTATGTTGGTGTTAAGGTTAAGTTGGGTATGTTAAGGTTATGTTGGTGTTAAGGTTAAGTTGGGTATGTTAAGGTTATGTTATGTATGTTAAGGTTATGTTGGGTATGTTAAGGTTATGTTGGGTATGTTAAGGTTATGTTGGGTATGTTAAGGTTATGTTGGGTATGTTAAGGTTATGTTGGGTATGTTAAGGTTATGTTGGGTATGTTAAGGTTATGTTGGGTATGTTAAGGTTATGTTGGGTATGTTAAGGTTATGTTGGGTATGTTAAGGTTATGTTGGGTATGTTAAGGTTAAGTTGGGTATGTTAAGGTTATGTTGGGTATGTTAAGGTTATGTTGGGTATGTTAAGGTTATGTTGGGTATGTTAAGGTTATGTTGGGTATGTTAAGGTTATGTTGGGTATGTTAAGGTTATGTTGGGTATGTTAAGGTTAAGTTGGGTATGTTAAGGTTATGTTGGGTATGTTAAGGTTATGTTGGGTATGTTAAGGTTAAGTTGGGTATGTTAAGGTTATGTTGGGTATGTTAAGGTTATGTTGGGTATGTTAAGGTTATGTTGGGTATGTTAAGGTTAAGTTGGGTATGTTAAGGTTATGTTGGGTATGTTAAGGTTATGTTGGGTATGTTAAGGTTATGTTGGGTATGTTAAGGTTATGTTGGGTATGTTAAGGTTATGTTGGGTATGTTAAGGTTATGTTGGGTATGTTAAGGTTATGTTGGGTATGTTAAGGTTATGTTGGGTATGT
Source organism: Oncomelania hupensis (assembly GCA_036898135.1). Taxonomy (NCBI): domain Eukaryota; kingdom Metazoa; phylum Mollusca; class Gastropoda; order Littorinimorpha; family Pomatiopsidae; genus Oncomelania; species Oncomelania hupensis. The sequence goes on from CM072517.1 coordinate 6,937,617, forward strand.
TAAGGTTATGTTGGGTATGTTAAGGTTATGTTGGTGTTAAGGTTATGTTGGGTATGTTAAGGTTATGTTGGTGTTAAGGTTATGTTGGGTATGTTAAGGTTATGTTGGGTATGTTAAGGTTATGTTGGGTATGTTAAGGTTATGTTGGTGTTAAGGTTATGTTGGTGTTAAGGTTATGTTGGTGTTAAGGTTATGTTGGTGTTAAGGTTATGTTGGGTATGTTAAGGTTATGTTGGTGTTAAGGTTATGTTGGTGTTAAGGTTATGTTGGGTATGTTAAGGTTATGTTGGTGTTAAGGTTATGTTGGTGTTAAGGTTATGTTGGTGTTAAGGTTATGTTGGTGTTAAGGTTATGTTGGGTATGTTAAGGTTATGTTGGTGTTAAGGTTATGTTGGTGTTAAGGTTATGTTATGTATGTTAAGGTTATGTTGGGTATGTTAAGGTTATGTTGGGTATGTTAAGGTTATGTTGGTGTTAAGGTTATGTTGGTGTTAAGGTTATGTTGGTGTTAAGGTTATGTTGGGTATGTTAAGGTTATGTTGGGTATGTTAAGGTTATGTTGGGTATGTTAAGGTTATGTTGGGTATGTTAAGGTTATGTTGGGTATGTTAAGGTTATGTTGGGTATGTTAAGGTTATGTTGGGTATGTTAAGGTTATGTTGGGTATGTTAAGGTTATGTTGGGTATGTTAAGGTTATGTTGGGTATGTTAAGGTTATGTTGGGTATGTTAAGGTTATGTTGGGTATGTTAAGGTTATGTTGGGTATGTTAAGGTTATGTTGGGTATGTTAAGGTTATGTTGGGTATGTTAGGTTATGTTGGGTATGTTTAAGGTTATGTTGGGTATGATAAGGATATGTTGGGTTAAGGTTATGTTGGGTATGTTAAGGTTATGTTGGTGTTAAGGTTATGTTGGTGTTAAGGTTATGTTGGTGTTAAGGTTATGTTGGTGTTAAGGTTATGTTATGTATGTTAAGGTTATGTTGGGTATGTTAAGGTTATGTTGGGTATGTTAAGGTTATGTTTGTTAAGGTTATGTTGGTGTTAAGGTTATGTTGGTGTTAAGGTTATGTTGGGTATGTTAAGGTTATGTTGGTATGTTAAGGTTAGTTGGGTATGTTAAGGTTATGTTGGGTATGTTAAGGTTATGTTGGTGTTAAGGTTATGTTGTGTTAAGGTTATGTTGGTTTAGGTTATGTTGGGTATGTTAAGGTTAAAGTTGGTATGTTAAGGTTATGTTGGGTATGTTAAGGTTATGTTGGGTATGTTAAGGTTATGTTGGGTATGTTAAGGTTATGTTGGGTATGTTAAGGTTGGGTATGTTAAGGTTAAGTTGGGTATGTTAAGGTTATGTTGGGTATGTTAAGGTTATGTTGGTGTTAAGGTTATGTTGGGTATGTTAAGGTTATGTTGGTGTTAAGGTTATGTTGGTGTTAAGGTTATGTTGGTGTTAAGGTTATGTTATGTATGTTAAGGTTATGTTGTTGTTAAGGTTATGTTGGGTATGTTAAGGTTATGTTGGTGTTAAGGTTATGTTGGTGTTAAGGTTATGTTGGTGTTAAGGTTATGTTGGGTATGTTAAGGTTATGTTGGGTATGTTAAGGTTAAGTTGGGTATGTTAAGGTTATGTTGGGTATGTTAAGGTTATGTTGGTGTTAAGGTTATGTTGGTGTTAAGGTTATGTTGGGTATGTTAAGGTTATGTTGGGTATGTTAAGGTTATGTTGGGTATGTTAAGGTTATGTTGGGTATGTTAAGGTTATGTTGGGTATGTTAAGGTTATGTTGGGTATAATTTATAATGTATGTTAAGGTTATGTTGGGTATAAGGTTATGTTGGTAAGTTAAGGTTGTTTGTTAAGGGGTATGGGGTATGATAACCTGTATGGGTTATGTTAAGTAACAGAAGTTATGTTGGGTATGTTAAGGTTATGTTAGGTAACAGAAGTTGGTATGAACCTGAACTGTTGGGTATGTTAAGGTATGGGTAAGGTTATGTTGGGGTATTGGTTGGGATGTTAAGTGGACATTGGGTATTTACATTTATGTTGGGTATTTAGGTTATGTTGGGTTATTGTGGAAGGTTATGTTGGTGTTAACCTTAAGTGTTATAAGATGGGTATGTGGGTAATTGTAGTTAACTTAAGTTGTTGCATATGAACCGTGGGTATGAAGGTTATGTTGGTATAACCTTATAAGGTGTATGTTCAGAATTGTTAAGGAACCTGTGGGTTTTTTTAAAACCTTACAGGTTATGTTAACATAATTTACGGTTTGTATTATAACCTTAACAGAATGTTGGATGTTAACCTTAACATAATGTTTAACCTTAAACATAATGTTACATAATGATGTTAACCTTAACATAATACTTAAATGTTACAGAATTTACATAACCTTAACATAATGTTGAACCTAACATATGTACATAACCTTTAATTATAACGTAACAGGTATATTAACATAATTATTAACATTATGTAACTATATACCTTATGTTACGTTAAAGAATTTACATAACCTTATGTTATAACCTTAACATATGTTAGTTTAATGTTACATAACCTTAACATAATTTGTATTATGTTATGTACATATGTTAAGGTATTGTACCTTAACATAATGTTACATAACCTTATGTTTACATACCTTAACATAATTATGTTACAGATGTTTATTTTAAGGTTATGTTGGGTATTAAACATAATGTTGTTAACATAATGTTACATAACCTTAACAGTTAATGTTACATAACCTTAAACATAATGTTTACATAACCTTACATAATGTTACATAACCTGTATGTATAACCTTATGTTACTAACCTTAACATAATTTACATAACCTTATGTACATAACCTTAACATAAGGTTACATTTAACATAATTACATAACCTTAACATAATGTAACCTTAACATAATTACATAACCGTAACAGAATGTTTACATAACCTAACATATTTTAACCTTAACATAATGTTGAACAGTTACATTTTATTGGTTAACAGGGTAGTTAAGGTTATTAACATAATTATGTTAACATAATGTTAAGGTATGTTACATAACCTTAACATAATTTACATAACCTTAACATAATTTACATAACCTTAACATAATTGACATAACCTTAACATAATGTTACATCAATATGTGATGTGATGTATTATGTTTTGCCATGTTAACATTATGCTACATAACATCACTTTTTAATGACGGCTTATGTGTTTCAGTCCCAGCATCGTCTCCGTGCATAGACATAGACAGTCACACAGACGGGCAGGTCAACATATTCATAACAAGGTTATTTCACGTGTAGACTGATTCCACAAGTTGTTAGTTACCACAGAACTCTGCTCTCTCTCTTCACTCTCTCTCTCTCTCTCTCTCTCTCTCTCTCTCTCTCGATGAGTATCACAAAAGGTGTAAATGCACTAGCATTGAAGGGTAGAAGGGCTTGTTTTGAATGTGTAAGGAACCTCTCAAAGCTTAGAGAGATATCAAGAATTTGCTATTTTAAAATTTTTAATGCACAGGTTCAACCAATTTTGCTGTATGCCGCAGAGGTTTGGGGTCTTAACAGATTAGATAATATTGAGAGGGTTCATACTCTGGCATGTAAAAGATTTTTGAATGTACCCAAGGGAGTACCCAACAAATGTATTTATGGAGAGACAGGACGCTTTCCTCTGTATGTAAACAGTGCAGTACGCTGCATACGACACTGGCTAAAACTCTTGAAATTAGATGCAGATAGGCTACCTCAGCAGGCTTACCAGATGCTAATTAACTTGGATGAGAGAGGTCAATCTTGTTGGGTGACTAAAGTAAAAAACACAATTTTTTCTCTAGGTTTTGGGTATGCTTGGGTACAACAAGGTGTGGGGAGTGAGAATGTCTTTGGTAGCATGTTTAAGCAGAGGATGAAAGATCAATATGTACAAGAGTGGGACAGTTCTGTAATGAGAAAAGATACGTATCAGTATTATAGAACATTTAAAGATATTTTTCAGACAGAAGCCTATATTGATTTTATGCATATCAAACGCTTTAGAGACTGCTTAATTAAGCTCCGACTGGGAGTTCTACCTTTGAAAGCTTCATTTTTTAGGATAACCTTCAATGAAATTGAAGGAAATGGATTGTGTACATGTTGCAACGTATTGGAAAATGAAAATCATTTTGTAACCGAATGTATTCTGTATAGTGACCATAGAGAAAAATATTTAACTTTTCCTGTACATTCGTACATACATATTCTACAGAGCGAATCAAAGTTTCATGTTTGGAGATTAGGACTATTTATTTTTCATGCACTAAAAATACGAACTGAATTTTATTAGCAGATACACTTGAGCTGATGTAATAACTTAACGAAAGTAAACGCCATTGTAATTTTTGAGAGATCAGGTACAACACTTTTGTCAACCTCGTGACCAGCCATATTTTCTAGGGGCTGGTGGCCCGAAGAATTTGTGTTTGTTTTATTGTTTGTATGCTTTTTGGTGAATACACGGACGATGTCCAAATGTCAAACGTCTCTCTCTCTCTCTCTCTCTCTCTCTCTCTCTCTCTCTCTCTCTCTCTCTCTCTCTCTCTCTCTCTCTCTCTCTCTCTCTCTCGTCTAAATGGCATTTAAAGCTTTGACGCATCAGTACGGAACTCTCTTCCTCCCAAGTGCAAAACATATGGCACACTCTCTCTGCGTTTTAAACACACATTTTTCACTTCTTTAACCTAGTTCAAGATCAGGTGGTTTGTTTAGAGTGTGAATGTCGGTGTGAAACAGACCGAGTACGAATAGTTTGATGAATCAGTTTTTTTTTTAAAAACCCACATGTTTTCCATTATTAACATTATAGTTACTGTTATTGTTAATGTTGATTAAGTCACAGGACAGGTTGCAAGATTAGACTATGCCGAAAACATTTTCCCCCATTAAAGTTATTCAACCTCAACTTCTGTCTTATTTTGATATAACAGGGATAGAATATAGAGAAAAAGACGGAAGAGACTTCGAAGACTTTTTTTTTTGTTTGTTTTTTAAACCACGATCGTTCCCTAGATCTACTCACGTGATCTGAAACAACCAATGGATGAATGCGCGTGCAGGTGCCGAATAAATGACTGCGCGTGCATGCCGAATAAATGAATGAATCTCTGATGCAGACGTGAATATCCGGTAAACAAATACCAAACAATCCGGCAAAGAAACTGTTAGAAAAAAAAAAGTAATCCCATTCTACTTTCACACACGCACACTGGGTCCGTTTAATGGTTCAGTTTTTTTTTTATTCCTTGTGCAATGACGTCCAATAATTCTGATGTCAGATAGTTAAGACGTAACGGTGCGCTTGGATTGTGTCATAAATGTGTGGTGGTATTTGGTGTGTATTTGTGTGCTGTGTGTTATGTGTGGTGTTTTGGTGTGTTATGCGTACTGTGGTGTTTGGTGTTTGTTAGGTGTGCTATGTGATGGTGTGCTATGTCCTGTGTGGTTTCTGATGGTGTGTCCTGGGTGCTTGTGTTGTGCGCTATGTGTGCTTTGGGGAGCGTCCTGGGTGCTTCTTACGTGGTGTGCTATGTGTGCTGTGTGATACATGGTGAAGCTTTGATTGATTGATTGATTTATTGTTGCTTTAGGTCCAGCGGACTCTTCCGAGCCAAATCAGGACCGGACAACCCCCGATCCGCATAAAAGATCTGCTGAAACAACCCCAGTGGGAAAATTGAATGCCCTCCACCGGCCAGTCACTTTACAATAAAGACATCCCACGCGGGGGACGGCTGAGGGTTGACCTCAACTACGCGAACCCCCGGTTACAAAAACAAAATAGAATACAAACATCGCTATAAATCATCAATAAAACACATACATATAAAATGCCTATAGTGCTAAATAGTACAATCATAGGAAGCCCTAGTGACCACCCGGCAGAAAGCGTCCAACACTCCCAAGATGATCCAACAGACCTCATACACAAACAAGGAGTCTTGTCCAGGAAGAATTTTCAAGAAAAAAGGTAGGTCATTGATCTAGCGAAGAAGAAGATAGTATAGCAGAGTGAAGGACAGAGCAGGAATAGGAAAGAGTAAATGAGGAAGACGGCGACAGTGGGAATTTAAAGCACTAAATTTCCACAAAGTGGGAATACTATTTATACTGAAAACCCCCGGCACTCCAACGGGGGTACTGTTGCCGCAGTGAATTTGTCTTGCCTATAAAGGAAAGACAGGTTTTCAACTGTGGCTTTCACTGTTCCCTTTATAGGTTTGAACAATCTACAGTGGCAAGATTGCTCATGACCCCAAGGGGTATGGTGAAGCTTACAGTTGCAATCAGGCGTGGCACTGCAGGACTTGGAGCATTTGCAGAATATGGTGTTGTTCAGCGTGCAGTAATCAGCCCTCAGTAGTTCACTCTGGCACCAAGAATCACCTCCTTTGTTCATACACTCCGCCTCTGAAACAGGTATCCTCATCATCAATTTCATCACCATCCTCATCATCACAATCCTCATCATCAACATCATCATCATCAGCATCAACAACTGAATACAAGCTCTTTCCAAAACACACTACTCCGCAGCGTGCTATTTATATAGTCTATCAACGAATTAGAAAAAACGCGGAACGTTTCAGAATGACACAATCAGCCAATCAAAGTAAAACTCGTCACCGGAGTAACGCTCTCTCTTACGTCATAGTACTTTCTATATTCATCTCGAGGATTCGAACAAACAATCGCAACATTTTGACCGACGTAAAACAAATATACATTACATAAGGCCTCTCCAGCAATGGCTTAGATTATAGACAAGTAAACGCCATTATCGCAAGCCTCGTGACTGAATACAACCTCCTATCCTATTCTATCATTTCCCGTAACTCGAAGGTCGTTGGGGCACCACAGAGGATCGTTCAATCAGCGTACTCCATCTTTCACTGTCCTCAGCAACCCTCATGGTTTCGCTCAGTGTCAAGCCAGTCCATTCTCGAATGTTGTCCTCCCACCTCTTTTTCTGTCTCCTTCTTCTGCCTCCTTGCAACGTGCCTTGGAGGATGGTCTTTCGAGGCCTGATACTCTGGTGACGTGGCAATACCATCGGAGTTTCCGTTTCTTCACCACTGTGAGCAGGTCATCGTGTTGTCCAATGACTTGTGTGATGGTCTGTCGGACTTCGTCGTTGGTGACATGCTGAGTATAGGAAATGCCCAGAAGTCTTCAGTAGCACCTCATCTCCATGCTTTGTATTCTTCGTTGGAGATCTGCTGTGAGGGTCCAGGTTTCGCAAGCGTTAAGGAAGATGAAGATGACAAGGGAGCGCCGCCGCCTTACCTTGGAATGTAGACTGATGGTCCTGTCTTTCTAAATGGATACAACAGCCACTTGAAATCAAAGAGAGCGTGTCATTGGTAACACAAAGCAAAACATACAACGACATATAGGAATATTAGACTTGAAACGTGAAAGCTTACCATGAGAAGAAGAAATACCGGACAACAGAACCAGAAATACCAATCTAACCGCCATGATGAAATTTGTTCTAGTATATTAATTAATTAATTAAAAATATTGGTAAATGGTATAATGTTTTGGTCCTGCAGTCTGGAAAGAAAATAAGTTAATTAATTAATTGCTCCTTTAGGCGCCTGAAGCATGCTTCTGCGACATGGAATTGTAAACCATGCTACTGGATATTAGATGGGTCGGTTGGCTAGTCACTGGTAAATTACCTGTTTTTGGTTCTGTAAAAGTAGGAAGTTTGATGTCAACTTTTTAAAATTTGTTTCTCTAGTTGTTCTATTTATTTATTTATTTATTTATTTTATTCATTATATTTATTTGTTTTGCAGAGATAGTAAGTTGGGTATTCAATTTCTGTAGTATTTAAAAAACATTCTCTATTTATTTAACTACTTATTTATTTATTTATGTAAGCTTACTTTTTAGAGATTATTTTGAAGAAAGAGACAGATATTACGGTACGATAATGTTAATTCAGTTAATGCACATTAATACGGTTGTTCATCACAAAGGTTTAAGACTCAGTTTTTTTAAAATATTAAAGTTAGCACCACTTCCACCGATAGCTTTAGCCCAAATGCAACATCTGGAATGACCGTTTGTTTGAACTGGTTTCAGAAAATGGCAAATGAGTTATTCAGTCTTTACGCTTGGTTTGAATTGCGCCTTGTAAAAGACACACGGTGAAACGATTCGGTAACGATGACATTTGTATGTTCATTCCAGTCATGTCACACAAGCGCACCTCCGTGGAATGAGAGTATATACCGAGGTCTTAGATATCCTAGATGGGCGAGTGCCGGCTACACAAAAAAAACCACCCAGCAAGCCCTAAATCCCTTCCCCCTCCCCCCTCACCAAATAGCCCAGCAGTGTGCTCAGATGTCTAGGCGTCAGACTATACACCCAAAAGCTGCAAGTAGGCACCTCGGGAATCTTGAGTTAGAGCTTGTACCGACCTGCGCCTTGAAAAAGTTATTTTTTAAACTGGAAGTTTCTTTCTTTTTTTTGAGTGGGCAACTTTCACTATGAATGTTACAAGTATCGGTAGAGGGAGAGTGATCAAAAGTGGGTAACAAAAAAGAGCTAGACACAGCGCAGCTCAAACTTGCCGAGTGTTTACGCAATGAGTGAGACGTAGGCATTCTTCGTATGGTGGTGATGGCATCAGGCCCGGACTAGGGGGGGGGGTTACAGGGGTTACGTAACCCCCCCCCCCCCTGGCCTGACTATGTACCTTTTTTTTTTTTTTTAGGGGGCTACGTTACAATCATAAGTAAATCCGGGGAGAAATTTCAACCCTCTCCCCTAGGCACTATAAAAAAAATAAACCCTCTTCCACTTTACTCAATTTCAACCAATGATTCTTTTATCACAAGTAACTACATTCTGTTACCTGAGACACTGTGCTTCCCATAGCTTGAGTCTCTGCATTGTAAAAGCATGCGGCTTGCCTGCAGTGAAGAACATGATGGGAGCACTGAGGGAACTGTCACTGTTTTTCTAAAACTCTCCAAAGAGACAAAGAAAACTTGAAGATACCATCGAATCATCTCAGCCTGACACGACAAAAACAAAGTTTGTTGATCTGTGCAGAACAAGATGGGTAGAAAAACATGAAGCACTGGAGGTTTATACATCTCTCTTTCTGGTTGTTCACGACTGTTTGGGACAAATGTGTGAAGACAGTGACAATTGGGACAGTGAGACTCTGACCAAGGCAACTGGCTTTCTCCACACCTTGAGCAGCAGTGCTTTCCTCGTTGCATTCGTTGTCGTCCGCAATTGTTTGCGTTACTTAAAACCCTTGACAGTGAAGCTGCAGAAAAGGACAAAAGATGTTATCGATGCCTACAGGGAAATCAAAGCGGTCAGTAACTGCATGTCTTCTATTAGAAGAGATGTCGACACAGCGTTCGTTGCCTGGTTCGGTGAAGTCAGCAAAATGGCGAATGCTTTGACAACTGATGTTATTGTTCCTCGTCAAGCATCCCGACAGACTCTCCGTGACAACCAACCTGCGGCCACTCCAGAAGAATATTTCAAGATTAGCATTGCCATTCCTTTCTTGGAACACCTGTCAATCGAATTGGACTCGAGGTTCAAAAATGCTGACCTAGCAGTTGATGGTCTCTGTCTGGTGCCAAGCACTTTAATAGACAACCAGGATGGTTTCATGCAGGTTCCAGAAGGGGTGAAGACACTGGCAATGTTGTGGGAGTCTGATCTACCAGACAACGCTACCCTTGATGCAGAATACCAAAGGTGGGTTTGCAAATGGCGAAGTGCTGCTGAGAATGCGACAGCTATCATCCCATCCACGGCATCAGAAGCACTGAAACATCGTGACAGGGATTTTTATCCCAACCTGTTCATCATGCTAAAGAACCTTTGCACCCTGCCTGTCACTACTGCCGAGTGTGAGCGTTCAAACAGTCAGTTGCGCAACCTGAAAAACTACCTGCGCTCTACAATGGGGCAACATAGACTCAATGGACTTGCTTTACTGAAAGTGCACAGGGATGTTGATATTGACTTCAAAGAGGCAGTGAACTGTTTTGCCAGAAGATACAATTCACAAAAGGTACTAATGCCGAGGAACCTAGTGCAGCAAGACTGAAAGTGAAAGCAGGGCGGTGATGTTCATAAATTACAAGGTAAAGCTTTATACTGTTAACGATCAACAAAATGTAGTGAATAATAATACTATTAATAGTATACAAAACATCTCTGCTGATAAATAAATGTTCGTGTGTGTTTTTTTGTTGTTGTTTTTTTAAGGGACGGGCAGATGATTATTTTTGTACCCCAGAGTTTGTCATTTCAATTTGTTTAAAAAGCTCAAAGTCCCAGACCATCATAAATGGCTTTTTCAAGGTTCAGATTGCACCAGATTGCACCATTTTGCATCCTTGAAAAAAAAATTCGCTGAATCTGTAACCCCCCCCCTCAACTTTACCAGGTCCGGCCCTGGGCATCATAGGTGATTGATCAGTACAACTTATGTTAATCTGATGAATAAAAATTGATGCAACAACAACAACAAAGCTATCACCGACCAAAGCCTTTGGCCCTCTTGACGTGCAATTAAGAGCAAACATATTTAGGCTTGTACTTGTCACAATGGCAGGCTTTCTACCTTCAGCTGTCTGATGAATTTTGCATACCAGAGAGAGGTCCTATCCTATATTGTCTTATTCCCTAGCTCGAAGGTCGTTGGGGCACCACAGATGATCGTTTAACCAGCGCACTCCATCTTTCTCTATCCTCAGCGACCCTGATGGCTTCGCTCAGTGTCAGACCAGTCCATTCTCGAATGTTGTCCTCCCACCTCTTTTTCTGTCCCCCTCTTCTTCTGCCTCATTGCACCGTGCCTTGCAGGATGGTCTTTGCAAGGCCTGATGATCTGGTGACGTGGCCATACCATCGGGGTTTCCATTTCTTCACCCCTGTGAGCAGGTCATCGTATTGTCCAAGGGCTTGTGTGATGGTCTGTCGGACTTCGTTGTTGGTGATGGGCTGGGTATAGGAAATGCCCAGAAGTCTTCAGTAGCACCTCATCTTCATGCTTTGTATTCTTCGTTGGAGATCTGCCGTGAGGGTCCAGGTTTCGCAAGCGTATAGGAAGATGGAGATGACAAGGGAGCGCAGCAGCCTTACCTTGGAATGTAGTAGACTGATGGGCCCTGTCTTTCCAAATGGGGTTCAACCTTGTCAGGGCAGCAGTGGTGTGTGCGATCTTGGAGAGGAAGGTGGGGAGGTGGGACAAGGGGATCTTACACCCAAGTCAGTGGCGTACACTACGTTAGACAACTAACTTAGTACAGTTAGAGTCAAGATAATACGTACTCAACCTAATCTAGACCACTTTAAAACGCAAGTGGTACCAGCTATGATTTCATCCCTGGGCAGACTGTTTTATGTGTTGGTAATTCTGTTAGTGAAAAAGCGCTCCAGATGCTGGCTCGAACCCACACCTGTCAGGCGCCATTGGTTTCTGGCTTGTGGACAACGCAAGTTAGTCCCGCCTTAGCCCACTTGGCCACAACGCTCGCCTAACATAGTCAACTACTTCGTGTTTTGTGAAGGTTGCGACGGCGAAGCTATGGAAAACTACAAGAGTCTTCAGGTCCTGTTTCACTTTCTGTCGATGATCGACGCACCTCCGAAGTCGCCACAAATACAGGCCTCTACGAGTGTTTTTTGCATCCTTTCACTGAGCATATACTTCCTCCACCGTTTTTATACTTATCCCACTCGTTTTCTGGCTCTAACAATCGTCGTTTTCGGCAATTTGCCATATTTAAAAGTCACGCATCAAGCTTTGATAAAAGCAAAACAAGGCAAACCGGAACTTGGTTTCATTTTAACCTCGTTTTAATTTATAATGGCGATACCCACGAGTTTTTATGAGAGGTGCCGGATCATCGACAGAAAGTGAAACAGGACCTGAAGACTCTTGTAGTTTTCCATAGCTTCGCCGTCGCAACCTTCACAAAACACGAAGTAGTTGACTATGTTAGGCGAGCGTTGTGGCCAAGTGGGCTAAGGCGGGACTAACTTGCGTTGTCCACAAGCCAGAAACCAATGGCGCCTGACAAGTGTGGGTTCGAGCCAGCATCTGGGCGTTATGTTTTTCCGAATATTTTTTCAAATATTCACAAATAATGTTAGGTAGGTAGGGTTTAGGCGCGCCACTGGCGATAGAAAGGAATAATAAACTGCAGCAAAAAAAAAATAAAAAAAAATATGAGGGTACGATACAGGTGGCCAGTGACACATGTTATTATTCTTGAATATTTGGAAATAACTCACTAAAACACGCGGAGAAAGAAACCGCAAGTATGTTTCATTGAGGGGATTCCCGTTGGTGCATAGGATAGCAGAAAAGTGTGAATAAACTATAGTTTGAGCAATCCTTTTTAGTACATTTGTATTGATGATATCGGGTTGCATAGCTCTCAAACCTACATTATACGTCTTTGCTGCTAGTCTCTGCTTCGCTGCGTGCGACAGATATTGCCGAAGGAGCATTAGGGAAGTCCAAACTGAATCAATGGGGACGATTGTGCGATGAGCCGAGAAGGGGCGATAACCGCTTGATTGCCTGCGACAGGACCAATAGTAAATGAGCCGTCATGATGTCCCTTTGACAATTACGGAATAATACTGTACAAGGTTTTCACTGGGTGCCTTTCAATTCAATGGATGTTAAATTGCTGTAACAGCTAGACTCGACAATTGCGTGTGTGATGGGTGAGTGTGGTTATGTGTGTGTGTATATGTGTGTGTGTTACGTTTGAGACGCGCACGATAGATCCGATCATTTTATTTAATTTTGCAAAGCATGCAATAACAGAGTGAGTTTACCTTTGATTTGATTTTGCGTTGTTGCTAGAAGAAGCTTTGTATAATGTTGATAATTTTCGTCGGTCGATATTGTTGAGAATTTTCTGGAATTGTTGACTATCGACCGAAGCTTCGCGATAAATCTAATAATAGGTAGGCGATTCTTCTATCCTAAATAAGGTTATATGACGTAAGACAATGCATAGTTCCGGTGACGAGTTTTATTTTTATTGGGTGTTATTGCGTCATGCTGGAATGTTCGAACCTTTTCTCGATTGAAGAGAGGCTATACAACGCGCTGTCTGATTGTGATTGATTAGAGATTTGCGATGAATTTTTAATGAAGATCTTTGAAGTGATTCTCACAAAGCGATCTTGTATGCTGATGTTGATGTTTGCTGAATAACGTTGAAAAACTTTATATGACGGCTCCTGCCTTGTTGCTGAGTGAACAGGCTGCGTGGATAAACGAATCTGAGTTACACTTATCAAGATTCAAACATCGGGGATGAATCAACCATTTATAAATAAAAAAATCACCTGTAACAGTGTGCGTGTGTGTGCATGTGCGCGCGTGTGTGTGTGTGTGAGTGCGCGTGCGTGCATATCCGCAAACGTGTGTATGCATGCCGGTTTGTGTGATTGTGTGTTTGTGTTTGTAAGTGTGTGTCTGTATGTGTGTGTGAAGGTAGGGAGTGGTAGTAGGGTGAAGGTGGTGTAAATGGATGAGTGTGTTTAGAGAGAGAGAGACAGAGATGATAATAAAACCAACAACAACAACACAGTAGGCATTAAAATTTTCGGTTTATTAGACTAAAACCTTCATCAATAAGACCCAAGGACTGTACAAAACAAAACAGTCTAAGCATATACATCGCCAAGAAAGTGAATCGTGTTCATTAAAAAGAACAATATACCATTTAGAAATTTATATTAATTATAAAGAATAATTATATTTAAAAGCTATCTCTGAACCGTATTCACCAACACCACCAAAACATAGTGTTCAGTAGGGAGAGGGGGTGGGGGGGGGGAGGGGAAAGTAAAATAACCACACATACCAACTCCCTCACAATCGCATAACCCGTTCAGCCCTAAAGAGTCATCTCCCCCTCTCTCCCTCCACCTGCCCCCCAAATAAAAATAACTAAAATAAAATAAAATAATTTTTTAAAATAAATAAAATAAAAATAAATAAATAAATAAAAATTAAAAAAAATAAATAAATAAAAATATTAACCCTCAAATAACTCAAGTGTAAGTCCTGAATGGTTCCGCCGCTGTTTCTCCTGACCCCCCCCCCCCCTCCTCCACCTAGAGAGAGAGAGAGAGAGAGAGAGAGAGAGAGAGAGAGAGAGAGAGAGAGCTAGAGTTGCTATTGGGACGCGCACGATAGATCCGATCATGTTGTTTTGCAAATAATGCAATAATAGCGTGCATTTACCTTTGATTTGATTTTTGGTTGTTGCTAGAAGAAGCTTTGTATGATGTTGATCATTTTCGTCGGTCAGTATTGTTGAGGATATTCTGGAATTACTTGTTTATTATCGATCGAACCTTCCAGATCTTAAGGGTTACAGCTGGTCGAATCATGTAGATTCGTAAATGACGTAAGACGGTGCATAGTTCCGGCGACGGGTTTTATTTTGATTGGGTGTTATTGAGTAATGCTGGAATGTTCGACAGTTTCTCTCGATTGTATAGAGGCTATATAAGTAACGCACTGTCTGCTTGTATGGATGATCTTTGCAGTGATTTTCGGAAAGCTATCTTGTATGCAGTTGTTGGTATTTGCTGAATAAAGTTGGAAAACTGTATACGACGGCTCCTGCCTTGTTGCTGAGTGAACAGGCTGCGTGGATACACGAATTCGAGTTACACATATCAGATTCAAGCATCGGGGATGAAGAGAGGGGAGAGAGAGGAGAGAGAGAGAGAGAGAGAGAGGGGGGGGGGGAAGGGAGAGAGAGAGAGAGAGAGAGAGAGATTCGGATGTTTTTTTTTTTTTAAAAGGCCATTTCAACATATGAAATAGCAGGTGATCGATTATATTCACGAACGAAAGTGTAAACAGACGCAACACGTGATGACATACAAATAGGCGACTCACACGGACATACATACAATAAGAACATTTACATTACCAACATTTCCATTACCAACATTTACATTACCGCACACAATGACTTCGAATAACAATGCTATTACTACACAATGTACCCCTCTCTCAAACTCCCAAATACAATGTAAGCTTACAGATTTATTTTCTCTATCCTCCCCCCCCCCTCCTCCCCCCATGAAGGTATTATACAGACACTGGAAAATTGAATTCGCACATAATGCACTCACAAACACACCCACTCACACACACACTCGCACACACACTGATTCCATTGTACACCATTTATGCACAGGGGCGAGAGAGGCCTTCCTAACATTTATCAACACGAAAATAGCAACAGCATGTGCATAAACAAATATGAAAATGTAGGGAACATTTTAATGCAAAAACAAAACAAAACAGAAAAACACAAGTTTTATTGATAACAAAGACACATAAACAACAACGCACACAGTCTACTTCTATATTTGAATGAATCATTGTCCTTTGGCGTCATCATCATCGTCATTGTCGCATAACCCCTCTCTCTCTCTCTCTCTCTCTCTCTCTCTCTCTCTCTCTCTCTCTCTCTCTCTCTCTCTCTCTCTCTGCAAGGTTCTTCGGTCCTTGAATATGGTCGCAATGCTCCAGAGTCCAGTACCTTTGCCGTCATCATATAGGTTTGTCCTTCAGCGTCATGCGACACACACTGTGGAACAAACACACGGCACGTCCCAACCCACCCAGCTGTGAGTGGATAGCTGCATGGCCCTGTTGAAAACCTGGCACAGTAAAGCAGCGACGGAGAGGAGATGTTCACAACCCTCATTAAGCTGGTCCAGAAACAACAGAAGTCCCCAACGCCTCCCTCCCCAAAGACCGAAAAGTTACGGGAATATCTGTACTTTTTAATTTTTTGAATTTTTTTTCTAACGTCAATTGAGTGTTTTAGTTTGAAAAACATAAAGCGGTATTGTATTGTATTGTATTGTATTGTATTGTTGTATTGTGTTGTATTGTATTGCATTGTGTTGTATTGTATTGTGTTGTACTGTGTTGTATTGTATTGTATTGTATTGCGTTGTATTGTGTTGTATTGTATCACTTCCACAATGTATGTATGTATGTATCAGTTTATAGTCCCCTCTCTTCCCGATAAGGATTTTCAGAGAGGAGACTCTTTTTTACTGGGTAAAGACGAACTTTTATTGAAAGTCGGAGTGCATGCAACGGGCCGATTCAAGGGACTGAACTGTTGTTATTCTAAAATATGTTCAGGGAAGCAGGATTCGTGTTTCTTGGTTCAGAGTTTATTTTTTAATTACAAATTCCCCCTCCCACCTTCACCCCCCCTTCTCCACCAACCTCCTCCCCTCCCTACACACACATGTTCCACACCCACCACAACCACCACCTTTATCACCACCGACACCAAAAACCACACCAATGTCAACGAGGGACATTTCTGTTATTCTAGGTTAGTTCAGTTCGTTTTAAGTTTAATTCAGTCCTAGTTCTTGTTCTGTCTTAGTTTTCGTCCAGTCGTTGGTTTCGTTCAGTCTTAGCTTAATAATTTGAGTACAGCTTGCTGTGATTTGACTTGACTGGCGTAATTAATGATCTAAGGATGTTTAAAACTTCGTCACCACCATCTTAGATAGCTTTAAAAATGTTTTTAAAAAAAACAACACGAAAAAATTGAGAGTTGCGAGGACATTACCTGAGGTTGGCATACATCAAAAATGATACAACTCCGTCCACCTATTTGCAAGAAAATGCTCGGACAGACAGACAGACAGACAGACACATTTCAATAACTTTATTACGACCAAAACTATTAACTTTAACAACGTTGTCATGAACTCTGTACAGTTCATCAATTACACCACCCCCACCTTGAACCTTCTCCTTTCCCACACACTTCTAGATCCGAGAGTGATATTGGTCGATAGGTACCGAGTGAGACCTTCACTCTGCCGCCGTCGTAATCTAATTAGCTGCAGTCCAGTCACAAACTTCTTGTGCAGTAGTATGGCGGCTTACTAGCGCCAAAACCTGATAATTACAATTATCATGTGATAATTGCAAATATCATGTGATAATTACAATTATCAAGAGATAATTACAATTATCATTGAAAATTACAAATATGTTCGTGTGATCATGTTTAATTTTCAGTTTTGGCTCTATCAATCCGCCTGGAAATGCGCCAAAACTGAAAATTGTAATTATCACATGATAATTACAATTTTCACTTGATAATTATAATTTTCACGTGATCATGCTTAATTCTGGTAAGACGGCATACTAACGTCAAAACCCGCAAAACTTACATGTATCAGTAATAATTGTAATTAACACGTGTTCTGTGTAATTCACAGAGATACCGGTAATTCACAGTGTTAATTACTAATTTTCAGTTTTGGCCACGCTTTACTAGGGCCAAAACCCAGGCGTGCTGGGAACAGTGCCTCTGCCGCGCATGCGCATCGCGTATCGGGCCGCGCATGCTCATCTTGATATTTATAATTTTCAGTGATAATTGTAATTATCGCTTGATAATTGTAATTATCGCTTGATAATTGTAATTATCTCATGATATTTGTAATTATCAGGTTTTGGCGCTAGGGAAGCGTGGCAAATACTGATAATTATTAATTAACACTGCGGATTACCGATATCTCTGTAAATTACACAGAACACGTGTTAATTTTAATTATCTCGTGATAATGGTAACTCTCGGTTTTGGCGCTAGTAGGCCGTCATACAGTAGACGTAAAGAGTCATTACCAAAGCCATGATCTTTGTTCGGAAACCTGCATTGTTTAGAGCAATATACAAAGGCATGTAGACTACTTCTGACATGTCTAGTCATCCTATCCTATCCTGTCTTATACTATCCCGTAACTCGAAAGTCGTTGGGGCACCACAGAGGGTCGTTTAACCAACATACTCCAATCTTTCTCTGTCCTCAGCAACCCTGATGGTTTCGCTGTGTCAAGCCAGTCCAATCTCGAATGTTGCCCTCCCACCTCTTTTTCGGTCTCCCTCTTCTCCTGCCCCCTTGCACCGTGCCTTGCAGGATGGTCTTTGCAAGGCCTGATGCTCTGGTGACGTGTCCATACCATCGGAGTTTCCGTTTCTTCCCCACTGTGAGCATGTCATCGTGTTGTCTAATGACTTGTGTGATGGATGGTCTGTCGGACTTCGTTGTTGGTGATGAAGTCTTCTGTAGCACCTGATCTCCATGCTTTGTATTCTTCGCTGTAGGTCTGCTGTGAGGGTCCATGTTTCGCAAGGGAGCGCAGCAGCCTTACCGTGGAGTTTTCACTGATGGTCCTTTCCAAATGGGCTTCAATCGTGTCAGGGCAGCAGTTGTTTGTGTGATCCTGGAGAGGACTTCCTGTCGGGACCCATTGTCTGATATAATGGCTCATAAATATTTGAAGCTATGCGCCGTGTTGAGGGATTGGCCTCGGATTTTGATGTTGGTTTTTGATGCCATTGGTGTTGTTGTCATCATTTTGGTCTTCTCTGCACTTATTTCCATTCCAAATTCTCTGGAGGTGGTGTCAAGCCTCTGTACCAGCTGTTCAAGCTCTTGTTCCTGTTACATTACATAATTATATATCTATATCACTGTATCGCCGTATCCATCTCTGTATCTGTCTCTCTACATATATATAATATTTTTTAAAGGGAAAGATTTTGACCACGTCCCATTTTTACATTCACAGTGAGTGTGGCCCCATTAAAAAAATAAAAGCTTTCAACGAAAAAAAATTACTCTTATAAAAAATATATTAAATTTTAAAAATGAACAAATATTCCATAGTGTGTATGCGTATTAATAGCAGCAGCCGTGGGCTAGCCAGCCAACATTATTGAGCTAAAAATAGCACCTACCAAAGCCAGCAAGAGAAAGCACCCATAAAAACAATGGCTCGTAAGGTTTTTCGTTCTACCCCATCCACCAAAGACACGCATATCAAACCGCTTGGTTCGCTCAGAAATAGGGTCAAAGATCCCACGGCTGTACCGTTAAAACCAAGGGAAATAAATCCCTGTCAGAACCGAAATTGAACATTCAATAATAATAATAATATAATAATAATAATGAACATTTATATAGCGCTATTACTTGCCTTTTATAGACAAGCGCATAGCGTTTTACATGAAAAGAAAGAAACAACATGAAACAACTTACAATATTGCATTAGAAATTATACAATAAGAAAAAAAACACCCACACACAAAATAAAAAAAATACATAAAGTTAACTTTCTGCAAACAAGTCATCACAATCACAGCAACAAGCATAGCCAAAAGCAGAACAAATATGAGCTGCGGCTAGGGTCTTGTAACGAGAGGCCCAGTTTATCCAGCACATTTTGAGCTTTTGCTTGTTTAGGCAGAGTAACCCAGTTGTAGCTTGACGCAAGCACAGTTAGTGACATCATTGCAGCTTACGGTATAGAGCTCCGATTTTACGGCCAATCAGATTTTTCATCCAATGAGAACACAGTTAGAGTAGGTAGAACCAGGTCTGCCTGATTCAAGCAGAGAGGTAGAAGATTCAGTCTACGTTCAAACGCTGAGCAGTACACAGTTACGCTCTGACAGAAATCTCTCTCCTGAGCAGACTTAGGAAGCAGGACTTGTTGAAAATTCGATTCAATCAAGTTAGCCACGGCCTGACATTGTCAAGAAGGTAAATGAACATACTTCTGTTTCATCATGATGTATTTATATTATTGTTGAATTATGTTTGTAAAATTTGCTATGCTTAGACTTGAATTGTTAGTCCAACGTTGCGTGACCACGTGGAGAACCTGACCACGTGGCGAACATGACCGGCCGACGCCATGTTGTATTACGTACGGAACCACTGTTGTTTAACCTATATGTAAGCTTGCAGACCAGTGGCTGTACCAGAGAATGTGTATAATATTACTTCTTTCTCTATGTGTATAGTTAGCCTTAATTTATATTTATATATGTATAGGAAATTAGAGTGGAGATTCCAGTGGACCAAGGACTTAGCAGAATGTTCGTCGCTTATATATAGAGATGTGGAGCT
>CM072517.1:6962669-6965169 GCA_036898135.1 Oncomelania hupensis
ATCACTAAAATCAGTCTTACCAATAAAATCCATCCAACAACACAAAACAAGACGACATGATTTATAATTATGCGATAAAACAAACCAACATCATATAAAAATTGAAACACAGAGACAGACGGAAACAGACAGACAGACAGACAGACAGACCAGCAAGACAGACAGAATGATTGGTAACACGCAACAAAAAGATTTTTAAATAATTTGTTAACTCGAGAGATTTATTTTACACATGAATATAATGACAAAGGTTTTCTTTAAACGAAAACGAATAAATAACAAATTGTACTTTTTGAAACAGCCGGTGAAGATGGTAATTCGAGCAACGGGCTGTTTATTTGCTCACTCTGCTGAAGAAATAGAAGTAGAAGAAAAAGAAGAAGAACAAGAACATGAAGAAGAAGAAGATGTTGATGTAGACGGCGGTGACGCTGTTGTTGCTGCTGCTACTGCTGCTGCTGATGATGATGCTGGTAGTGACCAACTTGATGATAGTTGTGTTACAGTTGATAATGAAAAAGCACGGATGGTGTTGTCAAACGCTGCTGGGTAGAATCATTGCATATAGACAGTTGATGTTGCTGCTGATGGTGGTTACTGGACTGATGGTGGTTACGTTAGTGACGATGATAAGAAAGATGATGACGACGATACAGTCGGTGGCTGCTGTCGTCAATCAAATTGGGCGGGGTGACACTCCGTTGTTTTTGTTTTAGGAGTTAGGATTATTTTCTTCTGGCCGTTCTCAAGCACGTCGCTGGTCCCACGGCCCATAAAACCCCCACTTCATTTTATTTGATTTTATTTTGTATTATTTTATATATTTATGTTATGTTATATTATACTAACTAATTTTATTTCATTTTATTATACAAACTAACTTCTCTGTCCTCTAGAATGGTACCTTTCATATTCAAACATGCTCTTGTAATTCCACTCTTAAAAAAGCCTAACCTTGATCTTGAAATTCCGAAGAACTACTGTCCAGTTTGAAATATTTCCTTCTTGTCCAAAGTTCTGGAGCATATCGTGCTATCTCAGCTTCTTCCTCACTTGCAAAACTAACAACTTGCTGGAGCTGTTCCAGTTGGCATACAAAAGAGCAACAGTACTGAGACCGCCTTATTGCGTGTGTAGAATGACCTGCTTTAGGCAGCGGGTAGAGGTCGCGTGTCAATATTGTCACTTTTAGACTTATCGGCCGCGTTTGACACTATCGGCCACGAGATCTTGTGCGGGCGTCTTGATATGGTTTTCGGATGCACCGGAACGGCTCTTGCTTGGTTCCACTCATACTTTTCCGATCGAACTCATTCTTTCCTTATCCTTAGCCAGTCCTCTCCATCTCTCTTGAAGTATGGTGTTCCTCAGTGTTCCATTCTTGGGCCTGTTCCCTTTACCATTTACACCCAACCTTTAAGTTCCATCATCAAGACCTTTGATCATATGTATCACTTCTTTGCGCAGTTACAGAACACCTCTGAACCGGCCGACATCCGGGCCTAGACTGCGACATGTCGAACAGTTTCAATTCGGTTGCTGGCTGGATTTGCACGTATACGTTGAAAATGAATGACGATAAGACAGAAGTGATCGCCATTGTTACAAGCAATAAACCTCAGCAGTTGTTTACAGACTCTCTGAACTTAACAAACAGCAGAATTTACTTTTCCCAGTCGGTCCGTAATCTTGGCATTTATCACGATGGACACTCGCATCAATAACATGTGCAAAACCCTCAATTTTCATCTAGGCAGAATTGGCAAAATCAGAAATATCATTCAGTTGAATCTTCAAATAAACTTGCTGTGGCCTTCATTCTCTCTCGTCTTGACTTTTGCAATTCTCTCTTGGCTGGACATCCTGACATCAA
This sequence comes from Oncomelania hupensis, assembly GCA_036898135.1. Classification (NCBI taxonomy): domain Eukaryota; kingdom Metazoa; phylum Mollusca; class Gastropoda; order Littorinimorpha; family Pomatiopsidae; genus Oncomelania; species Oncomelania hupensis. Next base: position 6,964,543 of record CM072517.1, read on the forward strand.
AGTCCTGAGACTTCAACGCATCCAAAATAACGCGGCCCGTCTTATTCTTCGTCAGTCTCGACACTATAGTGCTACTTCTTCTGTGAAAACTACACTAGTTCCCTGTTAAGACCCGAATTGATTACAAGATCGCCTCACTCTGCTTCCAATGCCTTCATTCTGAAACCACTCCTGCTTACCTTTCAGAGCTCTTCAGTCCTTACCCACCAGCACGCACCCTCCATTCATTGACAGTTCCCAGATACTCCCTCAAGTCTTGTGGAAAAAGGTATTTCTTTTGCTATCCGCCTGTCCTGTGAAACTCCTTACCACCTGACCTTTATCATTCTCAGTCGCTTCAATCTTTCAACAAAGCTCTGAGAACACATCTTTTTGCAAAACACCTGTAACCTGAGAGAGAGAGAGAGAAAGAGAGAGAGAGAGAGAGAGAGAGAGAGAGAGAGAGGGTTTAGGTGTATGCGCGTACGTGATAGTCGGGTCGATCGGTCGGGATGTAATTTTGTACACTTTGTTACTATTTTATTGTATATATTCCTTACTGTATTTTATGGTTTTAAGCTTTTTGGGGGATGTTGTTTAACAACGGTTATATGTTACCAGTTACTTTATTCTGTTATATCTTGAATT
>CM072517.1:6970169-7060169 GCA_036898135.1 Oncomelania hupensis
TCAAAGAACATAATTACCCACGCACAGGTGCCTATGTTGATCAAAATGTTCAAACTTATGGCCAAACAAGTAATATGGAGCATTGAAAAGTCGATATGCTCATAGAAAAACAATCTAACGAAAGTGTATATGTGGGTTATATTATTTTTAAAAAATCATCAAACTCGGTTCAGGAGTTTCTTTTCAAGTAGTGCAAAAGAGTATAGATTTTAGCCAAGAATTAACCCCAATTACCTTAACCTTTTGCGATAGGGCAAATATGACTGCACGTGAGGCTGTTCGCTAAATCTAGTATTGTTGCTAAGAAGTTTGAATAACAACAACAAAAACAACAAAATCTGTTCAGTGGTTCTTGAGGGTATGACGATAATTATGACTATCCGACCGACCGGAAACCGACATGACTTTTCTTGATTCTCGACTTATCAAAGTATTACCAAATAAATACGAAAAGACGGACTCCTTAAAAATAAACAAATAAAACAATAAACAACAATTAAAAGGAGATTATTTTTCATTTAAAAAAATAGTGTTCGTATGTTTCAACCCAGATGAAATGGAAAAAAACCCAGTCCGAATCAAACCAGACGAATCGATTAAAGAATGAAATGAAACCAAAGACAAATATATCTGTTTACGAAGCAAAGGGAAATAACTTTTGAAAGTAGCAAAAAGCCCAGTTCGGAGTCACGAAGGCGTTCGCACTCCCAGCGACCTCGGGGGGTGTTTATTATAGCACGTTTATTACACGAACAATATGCGTGAGCGAAGTTTATTTCGAAGCGTTTGCATTTCATTGGGATGCTTGTGGGGGGCCACAACGGTCTCATAACGTCGTATGAACATTTTATTTATTTATTTATTTATTTATTTATTTATTTATTTATTTATTTGGAAGACCAGTAAAGAGACTGAGGGAGACAAAACACAGCAAATTAAATGATTCTCGCTCTATACATGCATTTATCTAAAACACATCATCAGGAGTGATAAGCCATTTCTAATGTTTATTTATTTATTTATTTCTTTATGCATTGGCGTATGTGTCTCGGTGGTTTTCTCTCTCTGTGTGTATGTTTTTGTGTCACACACGCAAAACACACACGCACACACCCACCCCTATATATATGATATAGATATTGATATAGATATAGATAGATAGATAGAGAGAGAGAGAAAGAGAGAGAGAGAAAGAGAGACACACACACACACGCACATAGATCTATCTATCTATCTATCTATCTATCTATCTATCTATCTATCTATCTATCTATCTATCTATCTATCTATCTATCTATCTATCTATCTATCTATCTATCTATCTATCTATCTATCTATCTATCTATCTATCTATCTATCTATCTATCTATCTATCTATCTATAATAAATTCTCTCAAAATGGCTAGCACCGTAGGCACTAACGGCAGAGCGAGGTCCAGAACAAACCAAGGGAGGCAAGTTGCATTAAACATCAAGAAATGTAATTATCCTGCCTTCAACGATGGACAGCAAGTGCGACATACTGGCTTTTAATTCCATGCGTTTGTCCATGAGCTTAAGGGGCTCAATGTAGTTCACATGCTTTTTAAAAAGCCTGCTTCTCCGTACGCGTTTCGACCTTATCTTATCAGAGGAGGCTTGGCCCCGAATGAGTAGACTACTCTGAGTGCAGTCTATGTAGGTAGTCATAAGGGCACCGTTGAAAATTAGGAGAGCGAGGCTTTGTCTGTGTGTGTGTGTATGTGTGTGTGTGTGGGGGGGTGAGCGTGTGTGTGTGCCTGTGCCTGTGCGTGTGTAAGCGTGTGTGTTTATATCAAAGGGAGCTAAGCGGTGTGCATCGCTAGGATGATTCGCCGGCCAGTGAATTTTGATGGGGGTCAGGAAGTGAAGGTGACACCGGTGCATCGTTTATCATACAGCGTGTAAGAAAGCTTTAGCACTGGTTTACGGTGACTGTCATTCATGAGGGGTCCCTGAGGACATCACCTTCTCACATTGTTGTTCATGCAGAAACTATGCACATGTGCGACCAAAGGGTGGAGAGGACAGCACATTATGGTAATGTCGGGGAGTGAGAGCGAGAGAAAGAGAGAGAGAGTGAGAGAGAGAGAGGGATAGAGAGTGCAAGAGAGAGAGAGAGAGAGAGAGAGAGAGAGAGAGAGAGAGAGAGAGAGAGAGAGAGAGAGAGAGAGAGAGAGAGAGAGAGAGAGGCAGAGACAGAGAGAGAGAAAGAACCATCAGTTATAATATTGTTTGGCTTTTACGATCATTTTTTGTTTTTTGTTTTTTGTGTGCCTACATCTCCGTCATCATCATCATCATCAGAATCACCATCAACATCAGATACATCATCATCATCATCATCATCATCATCATCATCATCATCATCATCATCATCATCAGCAGCAGCAGCAGCAGATACAACATCTTCCTGTTCCTCCTCTTCTTCCCCCTCCTCCTCCTCCTCCTCCTCATCATCATCATCCTCAGCAGCAGCAATAGCAGCTACTACAACAAGACCAACAACAGCAGCAGCAGAAAACAGAAAAGAGACAAACAGGAGCAAAGTTTATTGTAATATAACTCATATTGACAATTGTAATGGCCGCAAACATTGAATCGTGCAAAATGGCTCTTTACATCACCACACTCAGTTTAACAGAGTGTGTGGGTGTGCGTTTGTGTATGTGCAATGGTGTGTATTATTTATAATATTATGCCCATGTTTATTGTGTGCCTTTCATTTTTCAGTATAATTTTGTCTAACGAGATAAAATCATAAATCCGTTTCACCCACACATCCATCATTTAAAAAAAACTGAAGTGGGATTATCTGATCACAGATAATGCACCAACTCACCCTCTGAGAGTGCCTTTGTGTTGGATCATAAAATGTGTTCTAGGTCTGTGCTTTTGATGTGCTCCCCCCACCCCCCTCTATCTCTCTCTCTCTCTTTATTTATTTATTTATGTTGTCTAAACTTCAATCTATCATAACTGCAGATGCTAAAAAACTTTTTTATAATGCTCATATCAAACCTTACATTAATTATGCATCAACAATATGGGACGGCTGCAGTGAAGCCTTGTTCAAAAAAATTAATTCTATTCACCGCAGAGCTGCAAAATTAGTTATCCCCAACGCTTACATCACAACTGATTCAAAACTAAAAATAGCTGGCATGCTTCCCCTTAACAAACATCTAAATTACAATAAAGCCGTTTTAATGTATAAAATAATTAACAATAGAGCTCCTGCTTATTTGAAAGCACTTTTTAGCAAGTCATCATCTCGTTATTCATCTTCACGACATAATTTAACATTTCCAAGACCACGCTTAGACATATTTAAAACATCTCTGTCCTATTCTGGTCCAAGCGTGTGGAATCCTCTACCAGAAGAGGTCAAGAAAAGTAAATCATTACCATCTTTTAAAACAAGGCTCCATAAATATTTAAGCTCCCTTTGCTCTTAATATTTAAGATGATTGTATACCTCTGTGTTCGTCCCTACCCTGCCACAATTTAAGTTACTAAGAAGATGTGAATTTACATGTGTGTGTGTGTGTGTGTGCGTGTGCGTGTGTGGTTGTGCTTGTGTGTGCGGAGAGAGGAGGAGATGGATGGGGAGGGGAAGAAGGGTAAGAGTATGTGTATTAAAATGCATTAATTTGCTTATTGATTTGTTACCGTAGTTAAGGAATATGTTTGTTTCAAATTCTTTTATGTTAATTATTTTGTTTGTTTTGCATTGTTTATTAAGGACTAGCTGTAAGACAGGTCCAAAGGACCTAATGCTATTATCCTATTAAAGGTTTCGACTTCGACTTCCCTCTCTCTCTCTCTCTCTCTCTCTCTCTCTCTCTCTCTCTCTCTCTCTCTCTCTCTCTCTCTCTCTCTCTCTCTCTCTCTCTCTCTCTCTCTCTCTCTCTCTCTTCCATTTAAATGTTTTCTGTTATTTTCCAATTCCACAGCCTTCTTGTCGATTCGCAGTCGTCTAAAAATGCCTATGATTTTAACCATGACTTCATATATCGGAGGAGAAACGATGTTTTAAAGTAATCACCCTGTTTGATTATATATGTTTTTATTTATTTAATTTTTAAGTTGTAGTGGTTTTTATTTTTCAAACGCCATTGCGTGGATTTTTTTTAGTGTTTGCTTTATTCAATTCAATCAATTTATTTAAAGTCTGTTCACAAATTATGTGATTGTAGACAATAAAACAAAGAAACAAAATAGTAATAGAAATGATCAGATGGAAAAAGGAAATACTATACTAATAAATAAATAAATAAATAATACTTAATACTAATAAAAAGGAAACAAAATTGAAGAAAAAGAATACAGCATTTGTGTTTGTTTTAGCTATTTTCCTCACTTACGTATTACGGATTTTTTTTATTCTTTCTCGCGCTTTCACCATGATTTTCGTTGATTAAGCGACCTTACAAGTCTCTTTCCTCCTCCTCCTCCTCCTCCTCCTCCTCCTCATCATCATCATCATCGTCATCATCATCAAAATAAAATGAGTAATCTGAGCCTACCGAGTAAAAAACAAACTCTACAAATTTGAGCCTGACGTAGCCACGGAGACCTGTATGGATAGTGTACGCGTGAATGTGTGAGTGTGTGAGTATGTGTGTATGTGTGTGTGTGTGTTCTGTGTTCTGTGTGCGTGTGTGTGTGTTTGTGGATCGATGTGTATACATTTTTATGTTGGTGCACTTTTGTTGTGTATGTATTAGAATTCTTGTGTTTCTGTCTCCCAACGGAATAATAACTTCAGATTTTGTTTTGCATTGGGGTAGGTGTTTCGGTGCGTTGGCGAGTAAGAATGATATGAGTATGCTGATTGAGTTATTTATGCTCACTTTTTGTTTTCTTCTTGCTTTCCTTTTCACAAATAATAAAGTCCAAAATATTCTACTGAACTGTGATTGGTTAGTCGCTGTTAAAATACTAAACCCCGCTCTCTCCGTCTCTGTCTTTAGACATCTCTGTCTGTCTGTCTGTTTTCTGTCTGTCTGTCTCTCTCTTTTTGTCTGTCTTTACCTTTCTGCTGTCTCTCTCTGTGTTCGTGTATCGCCCTCTCTCTTTGTCTCCCCCCACTCTCTCTCTCTTTCTCTCTCTCTCCCTCTCTCTCTCCCCCTCCCTCTCTCTCTCTCTCTTTCTTGACAATCTCTGCCACCTTCCCATGTGTCTGTCTCTCTTGCTTTTTTTAATGTCTGTTTGTCTCACTGTATCTGTCTGTCTGTCTGTCTGTCTGTCTGTCTCTCTGTCTCTGTCTCTCTCTGTCTCTCTGTCTCTCTCTCTCTCTCTCTCTCTCTCTCTCTCTCTCTCTCTCTCTCTCTCTCTCTCTCTCTCTGTAGCTCTCTATGTCTAACTAAAACACACGTTAAATCTAATTATAATGTTAATGCTTTTTTCGGGTTTTTGATATATACACTGCTGATGCCCACAATCTTTCGAAACTCGGTCGGCTAGCAGGTGGGGTTATGGTTCTTGTCCAAAAAATCCATTTAATCTCTTGCTGAAAGAGTAGCTGTGGATGTAGAAAATGTCGTAGCTGTCAAGCTGAAAAGAGAACTTCTGAAGTCAATACGGAGGTAGTTTTTATTGCAATGTATCCACCACCACCACCATGTGACTCAAACTTCTCGAAAATTTAAAACAACGGATTTGGACTACAGGCTCTAGAAAAACATATTCTAAATATGCATGATAGTTTGCACGATTTTTGTATGATTATCTGTGGTGATCTGAACCTACGCACAGGTACACTCAATAGTAAATATTTCTGAAGACTTTGATGACACCTCAGCTGCTGTAAACCTCTTCCCTCGTTCATCCCAAGATTCTGCAATAATAATTGCGTTTGTAGAACAGCTAGCCGAAATTTGTAACATGACTGGTTGTATCATTTTGAATGGATTAGCTGACTATGGGTATGATGATAGCTGTACCTTTCTAGCATCGGCAGGATCCAGCTTAGTAGATTATTTTATTATGTTACAAATGTTGTTCTCCATGCTTGTTACACTCAGTTTGATGTTGGTGTTTTCTATCAGTATCTGATTCAGCCCCGATGCTTGAATTCCTGATAGTTGTGTAACTCAGATTCGTTTATTCACACAGCCCGTCCAAACAGCATACAATTCACAAAGTCGACCTATGAAGTTTTCCACTTTTATTCAGCACACATCAACAACTGCATACAATTCTCAATTCAACTTTCACAGCAACTTTCCAAATCACTATCAACAACTTTACTCTCTCCACAACAATCTCGGCACACGATTAAATAACCTCTCTCTTTTCCGGAAAGATTTCGAATACGGTAGAAATGACGTACTGCCACCAATCGAACTAAAGATCGTCATCACTGACTTACGTCAATACACATTTTCTCTACTTCCGGGAACATTCACGACCTTCGATATCCATCGGGAAAATTCTATCAAGAGTAAACACGCATATCCAGAAGATTCTCAAATAATATCGACTAACGCAAATTATCAACGTTATACAAAGCCTCTCCTAACAACAGTGCCAACTCAAATCAAAAGTAAATAAACTCCATTATTGAATACTTTGCAAAACGAAACGATTAGATCTATCGTGCGCGCTTTAGACACACTTTCGTTCGTTTCAACGTAACATAACCCCCCACTCAAGAAGAAATTTACCCAATTTCTTTCAACAACGTTGAAACATAATGCACAAACAAAGTACAGAATTAAGACTTATTTCAGTCTGTCTGAACACTATCAACGTTCTCAGTTCATTCACAAAGAGTCAATGGTTTTCATCTTCAAGTCTATCTGGATATTGTCAATGTTCACAGTTCATCCACACAGAGTCAAAGTTTCTCATCTGCAAGACTTTCTGGATTCTGTCAATGTTCACAGATCATTTACCCAGTCAACGTTTTTCATTTTCAAGTCTGTCATTACCAATATTCTGAGTTCGTCCACACAGTCAATGTTCTTTCGTTCGCGAGGAATCGACGCCCTCGTCAGTTGCGGTCGTCATCGGCCCAGGGTCAAAGACGATGATCACGTGGGCTTCCCCGGAATCAGTGCGTCCTCCGTTGTCTCCTTCTTCCATCGGATGTCCGACGCAGTCGACGTTGTCAGCTCCCAGAATGCATTCGCTGGGTCTCACGGCCGGGTTGGCTTCTGCGGGACGGTGGAACAGCTCCCTCAAGGTCTGCAGATGCTCCTTCCAGGTCTGGGTGTGGACTTCATGTTCGACCAAAGTCGTAGAGCCTGGGACATCATTGAAGTTAGGGGGAAACTCGCCCATAAGGTCCTCGAGCTCAATATTTTGATCTTCCGTCAAGCGTGGTCCTAGCTTAACATCATTGATGCCTTCTTTGCTGTGGAAGTCTCCAAGTCCCAACAGTTCTTCGCTGTCAAAGCTGTCGTCGGTCACAGCTGCTGTTGCTGCATGTACAGTCTCTGATGGCCTTTCCACGTACAGCTTAAGGAGGTTGGCGTGGTATATCTTGGAATGCTGGCCGACCTTCACCTTGTAGTCGTTGATTCCCACCACGGTCTCCACTTCGTACGGGCCTTTCCACTGCATCAGCAACTTATTGTGATCAGTAGGTAACAGCACCAGCACTTTGTTGCCAGGTTTAAACTTCCTGTTCACAGCCCTACGGTCATAGTAGTGCTTTCCACAGTCCTGGGATTTCTTCAGGTTTTCTCTGGCTATCTCGAGAGTCTGCTCCAGCTTCTCCCGTAGCTCAAACACGTACTGGTAGCTGTTCTTCACCTCTGGGGTGTCTACTTCTTTCGTCCACAGTTCTTTTAGGATGTGCATCGGCCCTCGGATGGTTCTTCCGTACAGCAGCTCGAACGGAGAAAAGCCGGTGGACTCCTGCGGTACTTCTCTGTAGGCGAAAAGTAAGGCGTTAATGTAGCGATGCCATTGTCTGGGCTGCTCGCTGCACAGTTTCTTCAGGGTGGACTTCAGCGTAGCATTGAACTTCTCGACAAGCCCGTTGCACATCGGATGGTAGGGTGTCGTAGTCAAATGCCGGATGCTCAGCAGTCTGTTCACCTCCTTCATGCAGTCAGAGACGAACTGCGTCCCGAGGTCTGTCAGGATCTCTTCAGGCACTCCGAGTCTGCTGAACATGTCCACCAGCGCCTCTGCAACAGTCTCAGTGTCAATCTTCTTCAGAGGCACTGCTTCTGGGTACCGAGTCGCATAGTCCACTAAAGTCAGTACCCACCGATGACCTTCTTCACTCGGAGGTCTTATTTCGCCGATTAAGTCTAAGGCCACCCTCTTGAAAGGTCGGTCGATCAGAGGCATCCTCTGCATAGGCACTTTCGGGACCCTTCCTCGAGGTATGGTCTTCTGGCAAATGTCACATGATCGGCAGAAACGGCTGACGTCCGCATGAAGTCCTGGCCAGTAGAACACCGCCTGGATTCTGTCTGACGTCTTCTTGATACCTAGGTGACCTCCCATAATTGAGTCATGCGCTACTTCCATCACTTGGCGCCTTAGGGGTAACGGTACCAAGACTTGACGTAGTGGTTTACCTCCGTTGACCCTCGGGTGCTGGAAGATTCGGTACAGGATCTTGGCCTTCACCTCAAAATAGACCGTGCCACTGCCTTTGGTCACGTGGTCTTGGCGGTTCCTGTACTTGTTTAAAGTGCTATCAGCTCCCTGGAGCTGGATAAGCTTATCTCTGTCCACGATGGCAGCTTTAGAGTTGTCGGCGACCTTCAGTGGCGTAGACGTCTTGTCTCTCTTGGCCTGGGCCCTGGTAGTAACGGCACCGACGATCTCTGGTCGGCAGGGCTGAGCCGGAGTAACCACATTGTCCCGTAGCAGCTCTGTAAGGTCTCCATCGGGAAACGGCAATGGATCCTCTTCCACAACTTCGACGCGTTGGATTGAGGCAGGACTCCACTCTGGATCGGGGTCGTCGGGTCGTCTCGCGCCGTCGATATTCCCGATCATCAAATCATACAGCGGCTTCTTCAGGCAAACCGCTTCGACTTCGCCTATGTAGAAAGGAGTGCTGACTTGAATCTTCGCAACTGGCGCTCTCACACATTTGCTGTCGGCCATGAGTGTCCATTTAAAATCGCCAGTGAACTGTTCTTTAGCGATTAGGTCTTCTTTGACGATGACCCCACTGCAGCCAGAGTCTCTTAAGACAGTCACTTCATGATTTCCGACGCGTCCCTTTGAAACTGGCATGTTCTGGACGGTCACAGCTGCGCTGGCGACGACGGGGATGGATTTTCCGTTGGCAAGGAGAAGTTGGCCATCAGTCATGCACTCTTGCACGTCCGCAGGGGTAGCTGTGCGCTTGGTCTCACTCGGAAGAATGACGCTCCCGCCGCACACTTGATGGTCAGATCTACTGTTTTGCCGTTGATTGGAGAACCGCCTCTGCCGGTTGCCCGCCGCTGCATTGTCCGTACTGCTCCGCTGTCCGCTACTTTTGTTTTGAGGACAGTTAGCCGCTCTGTGGTCTGTAGCGTTGCAGGTGAAACAGCCTCTTAAATGCCCTTCCCTGGGAGGTGGCGTGGAGTCAGTGTGTCTCTGGCTCGTCTGGCTCCCCTGGATCTGGTTCCCATGGTTTGCAGTCTTCTGAAAATGTTTCGTCGCGCTGGGTAGCCCCAGGGTTTTCCCATGAGCGATGAGATATCTTTCGGCAGCCTCAGTCACATCTTTAAGCGTCTGCAGCTTTTGTTCTTCTAAGTAGGTCGCTAGGTCCTTGTGACAGGCATTGAGAAATTGTTCTTTCACAATCAGGTCATGGAGACTGTCGTAAGACTTCATTTCGCCTGATAACTCCACCCACTTGTGTAGATATGACGACAGGCGCTCCACAAACTGCTTTGGCGTCTCGTCTGACTTAGGCCGGCATTCACGGAAGCGTTTACGGTAGCCCTTCTCTGTAAAGTTGTAGCACTGCAGTAGGGCCTCTTTCAAGACGTCATAGTTTTTGGCGTCATCGTTCGACAGTCTGGTGTAAACTTCGAGCGCTTGCCCCGTCAGAAGTGCACTCAGTCGAATTGCCCAGTCTTGAGGTTGCCAGTTAGAGCTTTCAGCGAACCTTTCGAATCTCGCCAGATAGCTGTCGATCTGGTCCTTCCCGTCGACGAAAGCTGGCAATTTTGGAGCCGTATGGTCGTTGGTGGCTTGTGGCGCATGCTGATTGTTCTGGATACGCGCCAACTCTAGCTGGTATTGACGCTCAGCTTCTAATCGTCTCTCTTCCATCTCTCTTTCTTGACGCCGCTCTTCTCTTTCTTCTCGGCGACGCTGCTCCTCTATTTCTCTTTCTTCACGCCGTCGCTCATCTTCTCTTTCTTCACGCTGACGTTGTTCTTCTCTTTCTTGTATTCTCTCCTGAGACTTGACGTACTCCGTCAGCTGTTTGCCTTTTAGATTCAGTTGCATCCCTTTCTGCCAGAAGTCAGCCATCTTGATGCTTCTGGAAAGTTCTTTTCTGGAAAGTTCTTTTTCTAGAAAGTTCTTGACTGTAGAGTTCTTTTTTTTCTGGAAAGTTCTTGACTGTGCTGTACCTTTCTAGACTGTTCTAGAACAGCACGCTTTCTGCAGTAGCGCTGATGCTTGTCACTAGTCGCCTTTTTTGACGCAGGCCCCGCTGTCCTCGTCGTATGCGACGCTGCACCACGCTGGTGTTGATGTATACGCTCCTGTGCTGAAGTAGACTCGACGTCCGCTCGACGCTCGCTGTAACACTGGCGATGTAGCTCCGAGACTGTCCCTTGACGTAGTCTTGCGGCAGCCACGTAGTCCCGATCTGTTGTTCGCTCACGAAGCAACTCTTCAGCGACTACACGCCCTTGCAGTCAACCCGAACCTATCGGTGATGTAGTCCCAGTATGTTGGCCCCTCTCGACGCAACTCGTTGGCGGCTACCCTCGATGACTGCCTCTCGTAACGTTGACTCGCTTGTTGTAGCAGTTGAACCCTTGGCTATGGCGTGAATCGCGGCTTGACCCCCAAAATGTTACACTCAGTTTGATGTTGGTGTTTTCTATCAGTATCTGATTCAGCCCCGATGCTTGAATTCCTGATAGTTGTGTAACTCAGATTCGTTTATTCACACAGCCCGTCCAAACAGCATACAATTCACAAAGTCGACGTATGAAGTTTTCCACTTTTATTCAGCACACATCAACAACTGCATACAATTCTCAATTCAACTTTCACAGCAACTTTCCAAATCACTATCAACAACTTTACTCTCTCCACAACAATCTCGGCACACGATTAAATAACCTCTCTCTTTTCCGGAAAGATTTCGAATACGGTAGAAATGACGTACTGCCACCAATCGAACTAAAGATCGTCATCACTGACTTACGTCAATACACATTTTCTCTACTTCCGGGAACATTCACGACCTTCGATATCCATCGGGAAAATTCTATCAAGAGTAAACACGCATATCCAGAAGATTCTCAAATAATATCGACTAACGCAAATTATCAACGTTATACAAAGCCTCTCCTAACAACAGTGCCAACTCAAATCAAAAGTAAATAAACTCCATTATTGAATACTTTGCAAAACGAAACGATTAGATCTATCGTGCGCGCTTTAGACACACTTTCGTTCGTTTCAACGTAACAATGCTACAAATTGATTTGATTCCCTAATTGTTGATAGCAAGCTTGAATCAGACCATTTGCCTGTTGTTATTAACTGTAGTTTGCAATCCTTTGTCAACACACAAAAACAAACAGGTAATAAAGGCATGGTTGTTCATAAAATTATTTGAGATAAAACTAAATAAAATGAATTTTTTGATTCTTTAAATAACCCAATTACTCAGGAAACATTGACAGGTTTATAATGATAGAGCACTTGACCTTTTTGTACAGAGTGTAATTTCAGCTAGCGGTTGTATGCTTACGAAAGTATGCACCTCAAAAACAATAGAAAACAGAGCGCTTTATGGTTTGATGCACAATATAGGGAAGATAAACGGACAACAAAGACGAAACTTAAAGTGTTTAGAAAATCGCGCACTGAAAACGATAGAATTGAATATGTAAATGCCAGAAATAGCTTTAAGCGGATAGCAAGACAGAAACAAGTGCATTTAAAAAGAATAGAGGAGAAGCACTTACAGCAGAGGCAAAAAAAAATCCCTCAGAATTTTGGAAACGGGTAAATAATATTTTGGGATATAGGAAAATTAATAATAGTGATAATATTGACATAAATGCATGACTTAACCACTTTTAAAATGTATTCAAAGTTGATGACGAATTTTAAATTGACGAAAAGCACACACCATTTGATGATCAGCATATACCCCTTGATGACGACCTGGAACACATTTTAAACAGGACATTTACAGACGAAGAAGTAGCCAGAGCGATTAAGAGGTCACAAGTAGGCAAATCGGTGGGATGTTTGAAATGCTTAAGGCGGGAAATAAAATTACTGTCACCTTTTAAACTGATTTGTTTAATGCAATTTACAACGCAGGTCAATATCCGTCTCAGTGGGCAAGAGCGTTAATTGTTCCAATACACAAAAAGGGTCCACATGATAATCCAAACACTTACAGAGGTATTTCCTTACTAAGATGTATCAGTAAGTGTTTTACATCTATTTTGAACCTACGACTATATAAATGGCTTTAAACAGAAACTAAAATTGTCGAGAATCAGACTGGGTTTCTTCAAAAGTATTCTACCATTGATCACATTTTTACACTACATGCCATAGCAAATGAGGAAAAAACTGTATGTTGCTTTTTGTTGCTTAAAAAAAAAGCATTTGACAATGTAAACCATACTAAGCTACTCAAGACCTTAAAAAGCCAGTGTATCAGTGGTAAATTCTTTTGTATTTTGAAATCAATGTATGAACAGTTGAAATTTTGTATTAGGGTTAAGGGTAAATTCTCAGATATTTTAGATTGTCCAAAAGGTGTGCGCCAGGGTTGTGTTTTAAGTCATACTCTTTTTTCTCTTTTTATTAAGCAACTAGCACCGCATTTTAATGATTCAGGGCGTCACGGGATTCAACTATTACCTGGTTTGATGGCACTTTTTATTTTGCTTTTTGCTGATGATATTACTCTAATTTCATCGATACCATGTGGCTTACAACATCAACTGAATTGTTTGAAATAAAGTTGCGACAGACTGAAATTAGAAGTTAACATAGATAACACTAAGATTATAGTGTTTCGTAAGGGCGGGTACCTTGGAAGAAGTGAACATTGGCATTTGGATGGAATTAAATTAGAAGTAGTCAACGATTATTGTTACCTCGGTTTTGAATTTACTACTATTTTAAGCTATAAAACTGGCACTAACCACTTAGTTAACAAAGGAAAAAAAGCTGTATTTGGTTTATGCCGTTATTTCAAAAGATGAAAGAAAAGGACCAAAGATATATTCTTTAAAATATTTGATGCTAATGCTCAATCCATATTATTATATTCATCAGAGATTTGGGGTACTAATAGATTAGATACGTTAGAGAAAGTTCATAAAAGGCTTGTAAATATTATCTAGGTGTTCCAGCTCGCACTCCAAACAAAATGGTTTACAGCGAACTTGGTCGATTTCTAGTATACATTAACTCCTGTGTTCGTAGCCTTAGATACTGGCTTAGATTGTTTGAAATGGGTCAAGGCAGATTGCCAAAGCAAGCTTATGAAATGTTAGTTAATTTAGGTACAAATGGTAAACAGACCTGGGCTTTGGATATTCGTAATATTTTGTCAACTAATGGGTTTTATTTGGTATGGTTGCAATAAGGGGTTGGTAACGTAAATGCCTTTCTCAAATTGTTTAAGGAAGATTACAAGATATGTTTAGACAAGAATTGGAAGCAGCTATTAATGAGAAAGACAGATATGCGTTGTTTCGTTCATTTAAAGCAGACTGTAACCAATTGTCATCTCCATCTTCCTATATGCTTGCGAAACATGGACCCTCACAGCAGATCTCCAACGAAGAATACAAAGCATGGAGATGAGGTGCTACATGCAGAAGACTTCTGGGCATTTCCTATACCCAGCCCATCACCAACGACGAAGACCGACAGATCATCGCACAAGCCATTGGACAACACGATGACCTGCTCACAGCAGTGAAAAAACGGAAACTCCGATGGTATGGACACGTCACCAGATCATCAGGCCTTGGAAAGACCATCCTACAAGGCACAGTGCAAGGAGGTTGAAGTAGAGGGAGACCGAAAAAGAGGTGGGAGGACAACATTCGAGAATGGACTGGTTTGACACTGAGCGAAACAATCAGGGTTGCTGAGGACAGGGAAATATGGAGTATGCTGGTTAAACGATCATCGGTGGTGCCCCTACGACCTCCGAGTTATGGGATAGGATAGGATAGGATATAGTAACCAAGAGTCGTATTTTATAAATATTGATATTTATTGTTTTCGCGTATTCTTAACACAGTTTAGATTTACCAATTAATAAAAAATATGCGCAGGTATAGTGAAAATGCATTCAATAAGATGTGTGACTTATGTAAGTCAACTGTTTTTGTTTGTCCATTGTATAATGATCTGCGCAGCAGATTCATAAACAACCGAACGTCTGCTACACAGTTGCTTGTAAATTATAACTCTGGCAGATGTCGCTTTCTTAGCAAATACATCCATTATGCAGTAGCAAGATGGAAAAAACTTGTCGACGCAACATTGATTTCATGAACCTCTATACTGCAATGAATGCTGATTACCTATTTAAATTAATTTATTATGAACTATTTGCCTACTTTTGTATAATACTTTCATATATTCTACAGACGTCAATCTCCAATGTAATATATGGCAACATATTAATTTAATTAACCTATGAAATAATATACGGCAAACTAAAGAAACTTAACTGAAAAAATGTAACAAATCATTTTGATAAAGTTACTAATAACAATCACTTGTAGCTTTTTTTTGGTAGATTTTTTTTCCTATATAGAATAATACAATCATTATCGTTATCTATGTTTGTATTGGATCGTGCAATAATTATTGTTAATTATGTATGTATTTATTTATGCATTCTATCGTATTTTTTTTTATTTTTTTATAGGTTAATTATTTTATAACCCGCACTATTTTATGTTTACAAGAACTTTCTCCAGTTGGGTGTGAGCGCAGTTTGAATTGGTTGTATTTTGAGAAATGATCATTGTTTGAGAGTTTGGTGAAAGAATGACCTCCCTTCTCCTGTGTTCTTTGGTTGCCTATGGGACGAAGGAAGTGAAATGCATTAAAATGTGAAATCTGAAGTCTCTCTAGCTCTGTCTGTCTGTCTGTTCTTTTTATGTCTCTGTCTCTCTCTTTTTAACACTATCCCTCCCTCCTTCCCCCTCTCATTCCCTCTGCCGCCATCTCTGTCTGCCTGTCTCTCACTATCTCCCTCTCTCCCCCTTCTCTCTCTCCCGCTCTCTATTCTCTCAATTATGTCTCCTTCTCTCTCTCCCTATCTCTTTATTCTCTCAATTATCTCCCCTTCTCTCTCTCCCTCTCTCTATTTTCTCAATTATCTCCCATTCTCTCTCTCCATCTCTCTATATCTAGACTCAACTCTCTCTCCTCTCTCTCTCTCTTTCTTTCTCTCTCTCTGTCTGTCTGTCTGTCTGTCTGTCTGTCTGTCTGTCTGAGATCTAACAAAAATATCCTGCCTCGAACAAGAATTGCCCTGTTGAAGAATAGTTTTGCATTCTCAGGACCTCTAACTTGGAACTCTCTTTCTTTAAGCATTAGATCTTGTACCACTCTTACTTCACTTAAACATACATTAAGGCAACATTACCTTAATATGACTTAACTACTGATTTTGTCAACCGGTTTCCAATGTGTTACTTCATTACTTGATCTACAATAGATGTGTCTCAAATGTATGTGTAATTGTGCCAACTAATTATTTGATCATTCATTGGGGGTTTTGTTATGTTTCGTGTAATTGTAACACCAATATTGATTGTCATATCTCTTTTTTTTCCGCGTGATAATGTTTATAGTTACCCCCGTTGGGGTACCGGGGTTTTCAGTTTAAATAGTATCCCCACTTTCTGGAAATTTTGTGCTTTAAATTCCCACTGTCGCTGTCTTTCTCATTTGCTCTGTTGTTGTTGTTGTTTGTAGATTATAGTCACACGACACTTTCGCATATAGGTGACTGCTGGACCGATTTATACTGACACCAGCGGGCCAGTTGTTGGTAAAGGGGAAAATAATATGATCACACGTTGACCAATCCGGGATTCGAACCAGCGACCTTTCGGTTACTAGCAAGACGCTCTTACCAACTGAGCTACCCGGCCCCTTATCATTTGCTCTTTCTCATTCCTGCTCTTTTCTATCAATCTGCTACACTATCGTCTTCTTCGCTAGACCAGTCTCCTACCTTTTTTCTTGAAAACTCTTCCGGGACAAGACTCCTTGTTTGTGTATAAGGTCTGTTGGATCAGCTTGGGAATATTGGATGCTTCCTGCCAGGTGGTCACTAGGGCTTCCTATGATGTTATTATTTAGCAATGGAGGCATTTTATATGTATGTGTTTTGTTGATAATTTATAATGATGTTTGTATTCTATTTTGTTTTTGTAAACGGAGGTTCGATTAGTTGGGGTAAAGCCTCAGCGTCCCCTGCGTGGGATGTCTTTATTGTAAAGTGACTAGCTGGTGGAGAGCTTTCGGTTTTACCACTAGGGTTGTTTCAGCAGATATTTTATGCGGATCGGGGGTTGTCCGGTCCTGATTTGGCTCGGAAGAGTCCGCTGGACCTAAAGCAATAATAATGTAATGTAATGTAATGTTTATAGTTTTTTGTTTTTTTTTTGGAAGGGGGGTGTGAGGGGGGGGGGAGGAGGTAAAATAGTAAGATAAGACTCCAGCCTAAAATCTGTATCCTTGTTGTGAATAAAATGTCTGAATCTCCCTCTCTCTCTCTCTCTCTCTCTCTCTCTCTCTCTCTCTCTCTCTCTCTCTCTCTCTCTCTCTCTCTCCCTCTCCTTTCCACACACACTCTCTCTCTCTCTCTCTCTCTCTCTCTCTCTCTCTCTCTCTCTCTCTCTCTCTCTCTCTCTGTTTCCCTCTAATTTATAGCTTCCAATCCCACCCGGAAAAAATGAACCCGGAAATATTAGCTGGAATTGCCAGAAGTAGGGACCAATCACCAGAATACTTCTATCAAACCGATATTGCAAACGGCACGCAGTTATTGGGTCCGCTGCTGTCAAGGTCAACACCACCTTGATAAATGATAGCGGGAAAATGTCGTTTTAAAACCACAGCGAAGCAAAACGCCGTTCCTGTAGTTTTCAAAACCACTGTAGATACACCCTTTTGCCTTTTAAGAGCATTTCAGTTTCCCAAATCGCTCATGTTTGTGAAACGAAAGGGGACTAACTGTGTGCATACGAAAGTAGGAAGGGGAAATAACTATGAGTATGACAAATGGAATGAGGACAATTTAAAGTGAGTTTGAACTATTTGATCACACATGCGAAATACTTTTGTAAAAACACACAAAGTGGGTCTGATTCACGAAAAGAAAGAACTACAGTTATAAACTGTTTTTCTGAGATTTCGAAAATTTGAAGATATATGATGGGGTGTCTTGGTAGCTCAGTGGGTAGAGGGCTGCTTTCCTATGCTGAAGGTCGCGGATTCTAACACCGCGAGGGACAAACTTACGTGAATTCGGTACGAGACTTTTCAGGACACCGAGGGTTTTCTCCGGGTGCTCCGGTTCATGTTTTCCCTTCAATGATGGTTTATGCGGTCAATCTTAAATTTGAACAACAAACATTGATTACTATTCTGACCCCTGAAATAGCGATCTCTTCAGATCGCCGCGCTTTGAGTTCCATTGAAGATAAAGCACGTGATAGCATCCTGTATTATTATTATTATTATTATTATTATTATTATTATTACAGTAAAACCTCCGTTTTACGACCTTTAAATTGCCATTAAAACGAGGTCTTAAATTGGAGGGCTCCTTTATGACATTTTCGAAAAAGACATTAAGAAAATTAATTAAGTAAAATAAATACATGTACAAAAAGTACACATACCATTAAGAATAGGGAACATCTACCATCTTTCAGAAATATAGATTAAACTCTGTCTCACAACCAATACAGTCAATATCTTCCTGTTCCTCATTATTTGCAAAATAAAAAATCAATGTTGGTATGATAGTTGTTTAAAAGTGTAAGTAAGTGCTGAGGGCATGTTTGGAGTTATAACTATTTATAAGATAACCCCATTAATATTGTTGTAATTATTTTTATTCAATCATTGAATAGTTTGGGTTTTTTTTTAACAAAGAGGTTATTTCTGTTTGTTTGCATGACCCATCAAATCACCACCCCCCTCCCACCTGTGCATGTTCTCTTAGTATGTCACTTTCAACACCAGACACGGTGTCGGCAAGATCTGGCAGGCCCCTGGTTAGCTCCTTAGAGTATTTCAAGCTGTTTTAATGCATCGTCTGCTGTTAAAAGTTGTAAACGAAACTGTTTTCTTCAAGCGCACAGATATGGTATTGCATTGGAATCTGAATTTTTCAGATGCTAGGTCGTAAAATTTAATTATTTGAAGTTCGCAAGTCGCCTTTTAGAGGTAGTCGTTTAAGAGAGGTCGTTTATATAGTACAAACCATCGGTGAATTTTTTTCCGGTCCTATGTTGGAGGAAGTCGTTTAAGAGAGGGTCTCAAAACGGAGGTTTTACTGTATTATTATTATTATTATTATTATTATTATTATTATTATTATTATTATTATTATTATTATTATTATTATTATTTCCATTATTATTATTAACATTATTATTATTATTATTATTATTATTATTATTATTATTATTATTATTATTATTATTATTATTATTATTATTATTGAAACAACCGAGTGCCCAATTATTATTATTATTATTATTATTATTATTATTATTATTAGTAGTAGTAGTAGTAGTAGTAGTAGTAGTAGTAGTAGTAGTAGTAGTAATAGTAGTAGTAGTAAGCTTAGTAGTAGTAGTAGTATATACGATGAGAGACTATTGAAATGGAAACAAACGAGTGCCCGTTCTATAAGCAGAGAGTGGGACAATAATTATTATCTACAGAGATTCCGGTAGCCAGTTGCGAGCGCCTGTGCTGCCGGACTGTCCCCTTCATAATAAGTATAATCTCTCATAAGCAAGTGTTTTAATTGTTTTAGCGTTATCTACAGATTTTGCTATTGAGCTACTGGCTATAGTAACCCAACTTGTGTCAAGCCCCTTGCGAGTTTACCACTACTTGGAGGCTGCAAAAACTGACACTTCGAATTCACGGCTGTTTAAAAGGCACAATACAAAGATCACTTTGCTCTCATCCACCATTCGCGGTGTCTGGCTCTGAAATGCTGAAAAATTGATGGGAGGTTTGCCAGGCTTTGCACATTTACTGTTGCGTTGTTTCTGTTTTTGTCGCGCGTTTCAATGGGTTTGTAGTTCTACGTGATTGAGCAAGCAGTTCTATTATATATATTTTTTGGCGTGTTCTGTGTTTTTTTGTTTGTCAGTCTGCCCGTATCTTTTTCTTCTTCCATTGTTTCTTTCTTTCGGTCCGTTTCTTTCTTTCTATCTTTTAAATGTTAAAAAAAAAGCTTTATTTTTATTTTTTTCCATTCTTCTTTGTTTGTAGGTTTATTTTCATTACTTAAAGATAAAGTGCGAAAGTAGAACAATTGCTCTCTCTCTCTCTCTCTCTTTCTCTCTCTCTCTCTCTCTCTCTCTCTCTCTCTCTCTCTCTCTCTCTCACACACACACACACACACAAATCTCTAGCTCTATCTCTTTCTCTGTCTCTGTCACTCTCTCTCTTCCCATCTCTCTCTCCCTCTCTCTCTTCATCCTCATTATACCTTTCCCTCTTTGTCAATTCCTAAAAGCCCTGAAGCTTTCCTCGATGTATTTCTATTGTTGTTTCAAGCGTGCTCAAAATTGTCATAGATCGAAAAAAATGATATTAATTATTCAGTCGCCATTAATGTTTTTTTAAACACGAAACGATGCATTCATCGAGAGCGTTGTTGAAAAGTACCTGGCGAAGCGAATATAAATAGAGAAACAAAGAATAATAATTAAAAAAAATAAAAAAATAAAAAATTGCCTAAAGGAGAAGTCAGCTTGGGAACTGGAACAACAAAGAGAGAGAGAGAGAGAGAGAGAGAGAGAGAGAGAGAGAGAGAGAGAGAGAGAGAGGAAGAGAGAGAGAGACAGAGAGGGAGAGATATTGAGATAGAATCAGAGAGAGAGAGAGAAACAGAGACCGAGAGACAGACAGAGAGAGAGAGAGGGAGGGAGAGAGAGACAGAGAGGAAGAGAGAGAGAGACAGAGAGGGAGAGAGAGAATTAAAGGCAGAAGCGGAGATGAAGAATGCGAGAGAGAGAGAGAGAGAGAGACAGAGAGACAGAGACAGAGAGACAGAGACAGAGAGGCACAGATATCTCTCGCATTCTTCATCTCCCCTTCTTTGTTTAATATTCTCTCTCTCTCTCTCTCTCTCTCTCTCTCTCTCTCTCTCTCTCTCTCTCTCTCTCTCTCTCTCTCGCATTCTTCATCTCCTACAAACAAACAAAAACATGAAGGAAAAAAACAACTTTAAAAGTTTAAAAATTTTGGAACGATAGAAAGAAAGAAACGGACCGAAAGAAAGGAACAATGGAAGAAGAAAAAAAATACGGACAGACTGACAAACAGAAAAACACAGAACATGTCAAAAATATCTATAATAGAGCTGCTTGCTCATTCACGTGGAACTAGAAACCCATTGAAAATATTGATAAAAGTTGCATACAAAGTGAAAAAGAAAAGTTATGGAAAGAAAAGATAAGAAAAAGATGGAAATTAAATAAACGTAAATTGAGAAAATCCTTATGAATTTTACTTATTCTGCAATTGAATTGATATTCAATGTGTATAGGTGTGTGTGTGTGTGTGTGTGTGTGTGTGTGTGTGTGTGTGTTGATTTATGTTTATTTCTTCCCATTGTAAACCCCCTCCCCAAACTGTATGGGCTGGAGGCCTAATAAAAACAGTGGTCAGAGTGCACGACTTGTGTGAGTGCGTCTTGGGCGACGTGGGTTCGAATCCTGACTTCAGCAAACTATTGTGTGATTGCTGGATATTACGGGCCAGCGCCTTGAGAAGCTCTCTGAGCTTGTAAGTGCGCTATATAAGAGAACTCTTCTTTTTAAAATTTCTCTCTCTCTGTCTCTCTCTGTCTCTCTCTCTGTCTCTGTCTCTCTGTCTCTCTCTCTCTCTCTCTCTCTCTCTCTCTCTCTCTCTCTCTCTCTCTCTCTCTCTCTCTCTCTCTCTCTCTCTCTGTCCGAGAGTTGGTTTATAAGTTTTGAGACTTTTAAAAATAAATACAAGAAGGTTTCATCAATTTGAAAAAAAAATTTACTCACAAAGCCTCATCTCTTGGGACCACTTCAACATACTGGCCTCCGATTTCAATGCACTTTTTCATCCGTTAAGTCCAACGATCAAAACAGTGCCGAAAATCAGTCCAATCGTTCAGCTGCTCTTCCACGGCAGAAATGAGGCTAAATCCAAATCCATTTTTTTTCAGCTCATTCTTGATGGTGGGGAACAGCCAGAAGTCGCAAGGTGCTAAATCTGGCGAATAGGGCGGTGTTTACAGGACATCGATCCCAATTTTGGACAGCAACTCAGCAGTTTTTCTTTTTCGATTTGTGAGGAGTCGCGTTGTCATGGTGAAGTCCAAAGTTCTTTAGGGCGAGTTTTGAAAACTTCCGGAAGGCACAAGGTCTGGCTTTTCCCCACCATTAAGAATGAGCTGAAAGAAATTGATTTTGAAGACAGGAATAGCCTCATTTCTGCCTTGGAATCGCAGCTGAACCATTTGACTGATTTTCGGCACTGTTTGAGTCGTTGGCTTTATCGGATGAAAAAGTGCATTGAAATCGGTGGCGAGTATGTTGAACAGCACTGGTGTGGGCCCAAATAATGAGGCTTTGTAAGTAAAAAAAATTTTTTTTAATTCTTGTATTTATTTTAAAAAGTCTCAAAACTTATCAACCAACCCTCGTACAGAGAGAGAGAGAGAGAGAGAGAGAGAGAGAGAGAGAGAGAGAGAAAGAGAGAGAGAAAGAGAGAGAGAGAATTACATTACATTACATGGTTATTGCTTTAGGTCCAGCGGACTCTTCCGAGCCAAATCAGGACCAGAGAAACGTTATCCTAAAAGTTCAAAGCTCAAAAAACAAGCCTGTTACTCTTAAATATTCATACAAACTTTCACACGCAACCTCTTGAAATCTGATGTATTAAAAGTGCGTTCTATTTCTTCAATCAAATCACTAAATTCAGTCTTACCAATAAAATCCCACCAACAACACAAAACAAGGCGACACGATTTATATGCGATAAAGCAAACCAACATCATGTAAAAATTGAAACAGGTGTTGACCATTGCATACTTTAAAAATCTCTTTGAAAGGTATCGAACCAAAATATCTTTCTCTTTCATCAAGCAGATCAGCACATTCAGACATGAAATGGCGAACGCAAAAGGATTTATCACATGCAAAGCACCATGGTGGTTCTTCTCCTTTGAAAAGGAAACTGTGGGTGACGTAAGTATGCCCAATATGATGGCGATACAAAACTGTTTCTTCTTTGCGAGTGGATGCAAAGTTAGGCAAAGAAGCTGACAAATCGGGAAGAATTTGAAATCATTTGTTATTGATATGGATAGACCAGTCAATCTGCCACAGTCGTTTACAATAAGATCCAGTCATACAACGCAGGTCAGAGTAAGGAACAAACTGGAAAATCTCTGAAGGGAAATAGAGATGCAGAGCGTCTTTAGCCGCTTTGTACACTGCAATATTGCCGCGGATGCCCATGTGACCAGGTACCCACATACAAAATATCTTTTTACCCTCAGAAACAAGTTGAGTATGGAGGTCATGGATCTCTGCCAAAAAATGGTGTGATATCTTTCTCGTGGAAAGAGCCTGAAGTGCTGACAGTGAATCAGACATGATTAAAAACGATGTTCTTTTGGATTGATAAACCTGTTTCAAAGCTAGATGAATTGCCTTGAGCTCAGCTGTATAAACAGAACAAAAATCCGGTAGACGCTGGGCTGGGCTAGGTGTCCTCCAGAGACCGACGCATCAGCAAAGAGAAAGAATTAAAGAAAGAAGCGGAGATGAAGAATGCCAGAGATAGAGAAAGAGAGACAGAGAGACACAGAGACAGAGAATAGAAAGACAGAATAGAAACAAAAACAGAGAGGCAGTGAGAGACAGAGAGTTAGGGACTAGGGTGTAACCTTATGCAAAAGGAAAAGGAATGATAGAATACACAAACACGAACAGACAAAAACTTTCTGCCCTATCCCGTAACCCGAAGGTCGTGGGGACATCACAGATGATCGTTTAACCAGCGTACTCCATCTTTATTTGTCCTCAGCAATCCTCATGGCTTCGCTCAGTGCCAGGCCAGTCCATTCTCGATTGTTACCCTTTTGATGATGGCATGCGAATGGGTCCATAGTCCACTCTGCCAGATCTTGTTGCAGATAATGGTGAGGGTGTCAATCATCGCTTTGCCTCCTGCTTGAAGCAATTCTGTTGGGTATGTTGTCAGCTCCCGCTGGCTTCACTTTCTTCAGCGACTGCACTGCTGCATCAACGTCTTCTTGGAGAATTGGGAGGATTTCTTCTTCTTCTTCTCTGTTCTGGAGACATGCTAGAACTGATGGGTCTCCGTTTAGTGATTGTAAAGGTCAGATCAGTACTTTGTCCATCTATCTAAGACTTCTTGTTCTTCTGTAAGGCATTTGCCGGACTTGCTTTGGATCGTGGAGACCTTGGGCTGTTTAAAACTTGTCAGCCGTTTAACAGTCTGGTAGACATTCCAGCTTGTTCTTCAGCTATGATTTATTCAGCTTGGGGTTTCAACCTGAGGAGTATTATTTTCAGGAGGACTTTGCTGGGATGGCAAAGGTCCTCCAAAGAGTTTCTACAGGTTAAAAAAAACATGCTGTGGGCCCTGTTATAAGGTCACCTCGCGAGTTTCCTTTTATACAGTCATTACTCGTCATCCTATA
Source organism: Oncomelania hupensis (assembly GCA_036898135.1). NCBI lineage: Eukaryota > Metazoa > Mollusca > Gastropoda > Littorinimorpha > Pomatiopsidae > Oncomelania > Oncomelania hupensis. Next base: position 6,994,321 of record CM072517.1, read on the forward strand.
CAACAGACCCAGAAACAGTCACATATAAACAACCACAGTATAGCCCTTCTGCTAGCAAGGAGTCCCGCACAGGTAATCCATGTATGTATAGGCATGGAGAAAAATCAACCCTAACCTGTTATAGCAGACGACTTTTTTTTAGGGGTGGGGGGAAAAAATGGGAAGGATGGTGAGGGTGAGGGAGGGGATCGGCGCGAATTTAAAATAAATTTATCTCACATATTAAAATTTAATGTATCTCACATATTAAACTTAAATTTACCTCACATATTAAAATTTAATTTATCTCACATATAAAAAAATTAATTTATCTCACATTTTAAAATTTAATTTATCTCACATATTAAAATTTAATTTATCTCACATTTTAAAAGGCAAAGATTGTTGCTGGGCTCTGCACAATGGGATGCTACTACCCACTCGTCTTTCGTCGGCAGGAATCGGCTAGTTAGATCGCCATATGACTAATCTTAATACATCTATTTTTGGGCCGATCTGTGTTAGGATGGGGTTACAGAGATAGGGCGAAAAGTGTAAAAGATTCACTGACACACTAGCTCTCGCACGGCTATGAATCATAGGTAGTCCAGCCACTTGTTAACAGTAAATATCACACATTTATTTCCTCTACTCTATAACTAATTATGTAATCACTACATTAACTTAAATGTCCAAAACGGTCCAAAGTTCACTTCGAGTGGTTTGGAGAATGGGTAGGTCTTTGATGGATCTATTCTGCTACTGTTCTCGATACTTGCTACTGTGTCATCACTGGGCTTTGTTCTTGTTTTGCCTAATGTTCTTTTTCAGGAAGAGTGGACTCCCGCACAGTCCCTATAGATTAGTGTTCGTGCACTTATTCTTTGGCACTTAGCTGGAACTTCGAGGTGCGGTGCTGTTTTCTCCTCGTCTCGTTTGTTGACTACTGAGCTATCGGAGCTCAGTGCCCGCTGCTCCGTTACAGGCCGCGTGTCCGTGATGACGCTCAATGGGGTCTATCTCCAGCCGCGGACCAAGCCTGCTCGTCTGCAAAACATAAGACGAGTTTCTGCAACACCATGCTTACACAGGGAGTGCAGAGCGTCTCACTGTTGGCAGAAAGAGCCCTCAGCGAGATCGTCTCCACTTATACAGATAAGAGACAAACAATCTTCTAAGTCCGTGGTCCAATGAAATCTCCAACATAATCCTATATATATACATCATGGCTAAAATAAACACAGGGAGAAGTAATTAATAATATACACCTTCTCTGGTACAGCCACTGGTCTGCAATAATAGGGATATGAGAAATAACAGTGGGTCAGTAGGGGCTACCTCGTGGTGTTGAAAACCGGTAGCGTGGGTCAGCCACGTGGTCAAGAAAAGTTTTACAATTCACAATTATAAAACATGGCAAGACTTCACAAGCATAATCCAATAATAATATCAATAAATCGCCGTGAAACAAAAGATCGATAATTTACCTTTTTGACAATGTCACGTTATGGCTATACTGGGTTGAATAGATTTCACCCGTCACGTGCGTAGTTTTCTGAGAGAGAACTTTCAGCGCGTGCGTCCTTCTCGGATGCGGTTTAAACAAAGACTGACATTAACAGTGGCCTGCTAAAGCCCGCGATATCCCATAAACCTTTGCGTCCTCGTGGGGGCTGATGGATATAGGTCAGCTGGATTATGACACAGCCTACCTAGCGAAAAGTTTTCCCTACACATGCTTAGAACAATCCTAACTTTTGTCGTCTGCTAGGCCTCGAATTTCAGTTACAAATTCCAAAGAAGGATGAACTTTTAGAGGCGTGAAGCCTTATTGCAGTGTCCAAACTAGCCTCTTGTGACAAAGATGTTGTCGTAACCTTTTGATCGTTGGGGAGTGAAGCGTTTGGGACCACCCTTTTTTAAGCCAGCTTAATGAGGGTGGTGCCTTTCTTCTCTCCCTCGCTGTTTTACCTTCCCCGGTTCTAAAGAGATCCAGCTACCCATTCACAGCTTGGGGAACTGGGGTGTCCAAGTATTAGACACACATAAAAAAGACTGGATATGTTAAAAAGCAAATAACAATCTCATAATAATAATAATAATAATAATAATAATAATAATAATAATAATAATAATAATAATAATAATAAATGATACATAGCTTATATAAAGCGCATTTCCTAAAAATCCGCTCAATTCGCGTTTGAAAAGAAAAACATACACAGAAACAAAAGTTGAACACTCTTACAATGAGTGAAAACCACAAAAGGGATACAGTTTAAAAACTCTCTCTCTCCCTCTCTCTCTCCCTCTCTCTCTCTCTCTCTCTCTCTCTTTCTCTCTCACTCTCTGTCCCTCCCTTAAACACAGACATACACAAATGACAAACCATAAGAACAGCGACAAGCGTGAATGAGACATGTCATCATTTTGTTGTTGTTGTTGTTGTTGTTGTTGTTATTGTTGTTGCTGCTACTGTTGTTGTTGTTGTTGGGCCTAATTTTGATCTCGATATCAGGGACACTTTAAATACAAAACGACTCTTATGAATCAAGGAGGTGCTGGATTCCTAAAGCTGAATAGAAGGTGTATATTGTCATGAACTGGCTAGTTTTAACTCTGCTTATTACTATTCAGCCTTGTGTAGTCTTTGTAACAGTAAAGAGAGTCAGTATATTACTCAGCAGCAATTAAGGTACACAGCAGTACACACCGCGAGCCCGACCCACGCTGCGTAGGAGTCAGCACTTGAGCTTTGAATCGGACCGTTTTAACCAATGGGAGCAGGCTAAGTGGGTAGAGCAGTTTTGACTGTGTCAAAACCTAGCACAGTTTGAATCAGTCGTGTGTGAGACGAGGAAGAGTCAACATCTCCACAGTTAGAGAAATCTCTTCACTCATAGACCAGGAAGCAGGACTTTAGAATCTTAGAGTTCTCTCAAGTCATCACGGGCCTGAACTTGTCAAACAGGTAAATGATCACCCTTCTGTTTCATCGTGATATATTTATATTATTGTTGAAATTATGTTTGAAGAATTTGCTATGCATAAATGTGAATTATTAATCCGAATTTGCCGTACCACGTGGAAGAGCCGACCACGAGCCAAAACACGACCGGTTGCGCCGCCATGTTGTATACCGTACGGAACCACTGTTGTTTAACTTATATGTATGTTTGCAGACCAGTGGCTGTACCACTGAATGTTTATATTATTATTAATTCTGTATGTGTATAGTTAGACACGATTGATATTTATGTATGTATAGGAATTTAGAGTGAGATTCCAGTGGACCCCGGAAGTAGCAGAATGTTCGTCGCTTATGTATAGAGATGTGGAGCTATCACTGAGGGCTACTTTGGCTTTCAGTGAAACGCTCTGCACAAACCGATTATTCAGGGTTGTGCAGAATTTCGTCTCTTATATTACAGACGAGCAGGCGAGCTATCCCGAGCTATCCTGTGCACCCCACTCCACAGAAACGACTAGTTGGTTGAGGAGCCTCTAACGCACAAGTCGGAAAGAGCTTCCTTGAAAAACACCCTGTCAGACCCCACAGCGTGGCAAGGGAACCCAACTACACAACGACAAAGGTGTACCAGAAGCTACCTCACAGAAGGACTTCGACCGCACCATCAGAAAGTTAAGTGTAATCGACGAAGGTGCACTTAAACTCTTCAGAAACTGTAAAACGGACCACAGTAGTCCAACTCTTCAGAAACTGTAAAACGGACCACAGTAGTCCAAATCTACATGAGATATTATAGCAAGTGCCCGAGGAAGATATAACAGCTGCCTAGACTATCAGCGATCGAACTATTAGCAGTGACTGAGACTTTTTAAGTTAGATTAGTACTTAGAGAACCTTGTATAGAGTAGAAGAAATAAATGTGTGATTTTAACTGTTATCAAGTGGCTGGACTACATATGATTCATAGCCGTGTGAAAGCTAGTGTGACAGTAATCTTTTACCAATTTTCTATCTATTTCTGTACCCCAACCTTAACACAGAACGAGCTAAACAAATAAATTTATTAAAGTAATTCATAGGGTGACTTACTAGCAGTTCCCACCGAATAAACGTGAGGGTCCATAATTCCATTGTGCAGAGCCCATAAACCCCACGTGACACTTTAATTTTAGGTCCGGTTATACCCAATTCCTATTATACACAGATCCTGGCTAGGCTCGCCAATTAAAGTGTCACGTGGGGTTTATGGGCTCTGCACAATGGAATTATGGACCCTCACGTTTATTCGGTGGGAACTGCTAGTAAGTCACCCTATGAATTACTTTAATAAATTTATTTGTTTAGCTCGTTCTGTGTTAAGGTTGGGGTACAGAAATACAGGGTGAGCACAAAAACACTCCTTGATTTAAATTATTTATTACGAGAAAAGTTGAGTGAATATTTTTACAAGCTTGGTGTCTACAGTAGCAGAAATTAACAGAGTTTTATGTGATATGGGTTGATGTCAAAAGCACTCGATGTGTGCCCCTCTTGTTGCCCGGTAAACATCAATGTGATAATCAAGCTCAGTCCAGACTTTCTGCAGCATATTTGGTGTAATTGTGCGAAGAGCTTGGGTGATACGTTCCTGCACCTCCTCCATGGTCTGGGGCAATGGAGGGATGTAAACTTTGTCTTTGACATAACCCCACAGGAAAAAGTTACAAACAGTTAGGTCTGGTGATCTTGGGGGCCATTTGCAAAACACTTGGTCGCATTGTCCAGCACGGATAATCCATCGGCTGGGTAGGTTTGTGTTGAGAAAAGTGCAGACATTGACAGACCAGTGTGGCGCTGCACCATCCTGCTGAAAAATGTAGTCATCACCTTCAGCAGCTAGTCTTGGCAGCAACCAGTTCTGTAACATCTTGAGGTAGGTTGGGCCAGTGATGGTTAATCCTTCTGTCACAGGCAGCATGTTATATAATATTCTAATTCTGCGCCTGTGCCATTGGTGATTCTTTGGTGATAGTTTATGATAGGAATTGATAGGGATGAAGAGGGTGGAAAAGATATCGGGTATTGCGCAGTAGTAACTGTAGCTTTGTCAATAATTATGTATACGGTCTCATGTGAGCGATAACGTATTTTGCGTGGAATTGCCAATAGTTACGGGACCTATATATAGACGTGTAAAGCTCATAAACGTTACGGATTTGAATGCGAGCGAGATAGGCCGAAGCAGACGAATTACATTTATAAACTTTTTCGATCATTGTGATATTTCTCTAAATTGTTTTGGCTGAAGTTAGGGCACAGTGAAGTGAATATTTTGTGATAGGTGTTTTTTCTAAATTTAATTGTAACAAAGTTCGTTTTGAAAGTTATAAATTATAATTGTGAATTGTAACTTTAATGCTTCAAAACGTCTGCTTCGACACGTGTGTGTGAGAATTTATTATTTGGATATTTTATTTGGTGTGTGAAGGTTGGTAGTGTTAATTTTGTTGGAGGTTTAGATTTCATAATTTATCTGAAAGAATTTTGCTTATTGGTAATTGGAAGAACATATATTAATTACGTAGAATTTAAAGTTTGATGTAATAACGTTTGTGCAAACTATTTTATATTTGTGTTACTGCGAATGAAAGAATCCGTCATAAATTAAGTTAGAAATTCAAAGCAGGTGTTGTGTGAATTAATTGTTTCCTATAACTTTATTCTTCGCTGTCTCTATTGTATGGTGTTGTCCAGCGTTCTGAGTTTTCAAACTTATTCTATTTATCTATTTTCCTTGTCGGTGCGTCTGGGACCGAATGCGGCTTCCGAACCTATGAGTCGGATAGCGGTGCTCGTGACCTCGCGCATTATGAAGCTGTGCTAAAACCAATAATTAATAAATTTGGTTTTCTTTTATGAAATAATTTAACGGTCATGGAAACAGCTTCGTGACAACTGGCGAGCCTGCAATTTGTTTTAGTAGTTATTCTTGACAATTTTTTTTTGTTTAAAATAAATTAATTTGATATCATAGTGCTTTGTCCATGCATCGCTTGTGACGGGCCGTGCTCCGTGTCTGGAAGGAACTGATTTCGTCAGTGTGTCTGGAGGGAACTGATTTCGTCGCTAACAGTGTGGAAGATTTGAGATCAGCGGACAACACACGCAGCGGGAAAACGGGAAACTGCAACTATCTCCTGGACACGGGAAAGGGAGGGGAGAAAGTTTTCCACATCAATCTTCTCAGGGAGTACTTGGACAGGGGAAACCCACAAGGGGTAGTGCCAGCTAGTATAGCAGTAATCCAAGACTCTACTTCAGATGGCACAATTGACTATGACGTAACCAAGGTGGTTGTGGGTGTAGTACCGACTACCCAGACTGAAACTGTTGATGACATTGTCTACGACACACAATTGTCGGACATACACAAGTCGCAAGCCCAAACTGTGTTCAGAAAACATTCACATGTGCTGACTGACCTACCTGGATACACGCCATTGGTAGAACACACGATGACGATGACAGTTGACCAACCAGTAAATGTAAAGCAATACCCTCTGCCTTTTGATTCTGAGAAGATTGTCCAAGAGGAGGTTAAAAAAATGTTGGCAATGAAGATAATTGAACCATCATCTTCCCCTTTCTCATCGCCTGTTGTTCTTGTTAAAAAGAAGGACAAGACTGTCAGATTTTGTATTGATTTTAGACAGGTCAATAAAAATTCACAGTTTGATAGTGAACCAATCCCTGATATTGAGGCACTTTTTGCCAGTCTAAGAGACAAGTTTTTTTTCACAAAAGTTGATCTGTCGAAAGGTTATTGGCAAATCCCAATGGCTGCCAAAGATAAAGAGAAAACGGCCTTTCGTACACCTCAGGGCCTGTTTCACTTTCTCAGGATGCCTTTTGGGTTATCGACAGCACCATCAACATTTGCTAGAATGATGAGGAAGTTGGACTTGGAGAAGTTTTCCTCTATAAGTTTTTTTGATGACATTTTAGTCGCAACTGACACTTGGACTGGGAACTTGACTGCTTTGGACCAACTGCTTACAGCATTGAACAAAAATGGTTTGACTGCTAGACCCAGTAAAGTTGAATGTGGTTTCCAAACCATAGATTTTCTTGGGCATGTAGTGGGGAACAATGAACTAAGACCTGAGCGGAGTAAAGTTTCTAACGTCTTGTCCGTTTCAATCCCTCAAACGAAGCGACAAATACGCGCATTTTTGGGACTGGTTGGCTTTTACCGACGTTACATCCCTCAATTCGCTTCTTTGTGTGCACCATTGACGGACTTGACAAAGAAAAGCTGTCCTTCCAAAGTTAGGTGGAACCCTCAGTGTGAAAGATCCTTTGAGGCACTGAAACGTTGTTTGTCTAGTGATCCTGTTGTTGTTCTCCCTGATTTTGCAAGACCATTCGTTGTAAGATGCGATGCTTCCTCCACGGGCATAGGAGCAGTTTTGTTACAACAGCAGCTGGAGAATGCCGGTCTCCTACACCCAGTTCTGTATGCTAGCAGGAAGTTGTTAGACAGAGAGACTCGGTATTCCACCGTTGAGAGGGAATGCTTGGCATTAGTGTGGGCCGTGGATAAATTCCACAGATACCTGTTTGGTAGACACTTTGTGATAGAGACTGATCATTCGCCTCTTTCTTTATTGAAGAAATCTGGTCAATCAAACAGCCGTTTGTTGAGATGGTCTTTGGCTCTACAGGACTATGATTTTGATGTTTTACCAATTTCTGGTTCCATAAATTTTGAGGCGGATGTTTTGTCCCGACTCACATAGTTCTATTATGCCCATGAATGCATTTTTTCCCGCTTATAATATTTGTCTGTGGATTTTGTGCTGCGTGCCATTGCTTTATGTTTGCAGTGCGGCGTATGCAGTAAAAGTGACTGGACAAAGGGAGACTATTTTTCATCATCTTGTGATTGTGTGCTCTTGGACAATGACTATAATCAACTTTGGAGAGCTGGACACAGTGGAATTTCTTTAGTTATATATTATGTATACGTTTCTTTAATTTTTTTTTAAAGATGTATAATATTAAAATATGATTTTTGGTTATGTTTTGTATGTTTATGGATCATTTTGGGAGTGTGAAGACCTTATAGGTTTGTTAACCAGTGTGTTTATTATGTATCTCACCCGGGAGAGTACATAAGGAATTAAATATACAGATTACTGAGTTAATCTTGTATTTAAACATGAAATGGATATTGGCTGTTGTTGATTTATATATTAATCATGGGGAGTTCGGAAGAACTGCACAGCTTTCCAAGTATAGTGGGTGGGGGACTTCTGGCATTGTTCCATTAGTTCACGACTATACTAGTTCATGTTAATGTAGTGGGTGGGGGACTTCTGGCATTGTTCCATTAGTTCACGACTACATGAGGGAGAAACATACTTGATTGATGAGCTCTTTTTGGACGAGGTATACTCACAATTGATCTATTCTGTTCTGTGGCGTTTATATCCGATTAATTTTAGATTGATGTTTCATTGTTTCAATTCTTATTTTTGATTTAGAATTTTAAGAAGAAAAAAAAAACTTTCCCTTTTGGGGTCCGTTTTTTTTGACGGGGGAAAGGGTGGTGTCACAGGCAGCATGTTATATAATATTCTAATTCTGCGCCTGTGCCATTGGTGATTCTTTGGTGATAGTTTATGATAGGAATTGATAGGGATGAAGAGGGTGGAAAAGATATCGGGTATTGCGCAGTAGTAACTGTAGCTTTGTCAATAATTATGTATACGGTCTCATGTGAGCGATAACGTATTTTGCGTGGAATTGCCAATAGTTACGGGACCTATATATAGACGTGTAAAGCTCATAAACGTTACGGATTTGAATGCGAGCGAGATAGGCCGAAGCAGACGAATTACATTTATAAACTTTTTCGATCATTGTGATATTTCTCTAAATTGTTTTGGCTGAAGTTAGGGCACAGTGAAGTGAATATTTTGTGATAGGTGTTTTTTCTAAATTTAATTGTAACAAAGTTCGTTTTGAAAGTTATAAATTATAATTGTGAATTGTAACTTTAATGCTTCAAAACGTCTGCTTCGACACGTGTGTGTGAGAATTTATTATTTGGATATTTTATTTGGTGTGTGAAGGTTGGTAGTGTTAATTTTGTTGGAGGTTTAGATTTCATAATTTATCTGAAAGAATTTTGCTTATTGGTAATTGGAAGAACATATATTAATTACGTAGAATTTAAAGTTTGATGTAATAACGTTTGTGCAAACTATTTTATATTTGTGTTACTGCGAATGAAAGAATCCGTCATAAATTAAGTTAGAAATTCAAAGCAGGTGTTGTGTGAATTAATTGTTTCCTATAACTTTATTCTTCGCTGTCTCTATTGTATGGTGTTGTCCAGCGTTCTGAGTTTTCAAACTTATTCTATTTATCTATTTTCCTTGTCGGTGCGTCTGGGACCGAATGCGGCTTCCGAACCTATGAGTCGGATAGCGGTGCTCGTGACCTCGCGCATTATGAAGCTGTGCTAAAACCAATAATTAATAAATTTGGTTTTCTTTTATGAAATAATTTAACGGTCATGGAAACAGCTTCGTGACACCTTCAAAGAAAAAAGGTCCATACACAGCCCTCTCTGTTACTGCACAAAACACATTCACTTTGGGAGAGTTACGTTCAAACTCGAGAGTGGCATGAGGATTCTGAGTCCCCCATATTCTCACATTGAGTCTGTTCACCTTTCCACTCAAGTGGAAGGTTGCTTTATCACTGAAGATTATCTTTGACAGCAGATCAGGATCATTTTCCATTGACTCCTGTAAACTGTGGCAGAAATCATAGCGCGTTCTTTGGTCTTGCGGGTATAACGTTTGGACCAGTTGCAGTTTATAAGGTGTAAACCTCAAGCGTTTGCGTAAGATCTTGCATACTGTGCTTTGTGGAAGTTGTAACTCTTGGCTACATCTGCGTGTCGACTTCTTGGGGCTGCAAAGATAAGTGTCTCTGACCCTCTCGACAACTTCATCTGACACTGCTGGGCGGCCGGAATGTCCCTTTCTCTGATCACAGATGCATCCTCTCTCAATGAAATCATTGTACCACTTCAAAATCGACTTGTTAGAAGGTGGATTGTTGTGATGGATGTGTCTGAACGAACGCTGCACAATTGTAACACTGTTTGATTTTCCAAATTCCAAAACACACCAGCTACGTTGTTGTGGGGTGTACGCCATCTTGGATTTGACTGCCACCTAGCGGGTAAGATAAACATTGGGACCTTGAAACAACGTGGAAACAAAAATTTATTAATTTCTGCAACTGTAGACACCAATTTTGTGAAAATAATCACTCAACTTCTCATTTAATGAATATTTAAAATCAAGGAGTGTTTTTGTGCTCACCCTGTAGATAGAAAATTGGTAAAAGATTACTGTCACACTAGCTTTCACACGGCTATGAATCATATGTAGTCCAGCCACTTGATAACAGTTAAAATCACACATTTATTTCTTCTACTCTATACAAGGTTCTCTAAGTACTAATCTAACTTAAAAAGTCTCAGTCACTGCTAATAGTTCGATCGCTGATAGTCTAGGCAGCTGTTATATCTTCCTCGGGCACTTGCTATAATATCTCATGTAGATTTGGACTACTGTGGTCCGTTTTACAGTTTCTGAAGAGTTGGACTACTGTGGTCCGTTTTACAGTTTCTGAAGAGTTTAAGTGCACCTTCGTCGATTACACTTAACTTTCTGATGGTGCGGTCGAAGTCCTTCTGTGAGGTAGCTTCTGGTACACCTTTGTCGTTGTGTAGTTGGGTTCCCTTGCCACGCTGTGGGGTCTGACAGGGTGTTTTTCAAGGTAGCTCTTTCCGACTTGTGCGTTAGAGGCTCCTCAACCAACTAGTCGTTTCTGTGGAGTGGGGTGCACAGGATAGCTCGGGATAGCTCGCCTGCTCGTCTGTAATATAAGAGACGAAATTCTGCACAACCCTGAATAATCGGTTTGTGCAGAGCGTCTCACTGAAAGCCAAAGTAGCCCTCAGTGATAGCTCCACATCTCTATACATAAGCGACGAACATTCTGCTACTTCCGGGGTCCACTGGAATCTCACTCTAAATTCCTATACATACATAAATATCAATCGTGTCTAACTATACACATACAGAATTAATAATAATATAAACATTCAGTGGTACAGCCACTGGTCTGCAAACATACATATAAGTTAAACAACAGTGGTTCCGTACGGTATACAACATGGCGGCGCAACCGGTCGTGTTTCGGCTCGTGGTCGGCTCTTCCACGTGGTACGGCAAATTCGGATTAATAATTCACATTTATGCATAGCAAATTCTTCAAACATAATTTCAACAATAATATAAATATATCACGATGAAACAGAAGGGTGTTCATTTACCTGTTTGACAAGTTCAGGCCCGTGATGACTTGAGAGAACTCTAAGATTCTAAAGTCCTGCTTCCTGGTCTATGAGTGAAGAGATTTCTCTAACTGTGGAGATGTTGACTCTTCCTCGTCTCACACACGACTGATTCAAACTGTGCTAGGTTTTGACACAGTCAAAACTGCTCTACCCACTTAGCCTGCTCCCATTGGTTAAAACGGTCCGATTCAAAGCTCAAGTGCTGACTCCTACGCAGCGTGGGTCGGGCTCGCGGTGTGTACTGCTGTGTACCTTAATTGCTGCTGAGTAATATACTGACTCTCTTTACTGTTACAAAGACTACACAAGGCTGAATAGTAATAAGCAGAGTTAAAACTAGCCAGTTCATGACATATATATATATATATATATATATATATTGCTTAGCCGGAAGTCCTTCTACGGCACTACTATAAAGTTTGTCCGGTATGGACGCTGATCTGGCCAGGTGCTGGCCGCTGGGAATCGGCCTGCTGTGTGCTCAAAACCAGCGAAATCGTTATAGCCGACATTTCCTTACCGAATGTTTAACCGTTTCTGAGATAAATAAATAAACAAAATGTCCACAAACTGCAATAGCCTCATTCCGCGCGCTTCCATTAAAAATCAAATTGAGGTTTCAGCATGTTTTCCCATATAGACCAAAAAATTGATCGTTTCTGTACGAAGCATTGATAGCTCAGTTGGTAACACTTTCGCCTACCGTTTAGGGCGACCCAAGTTCGATTCCGACGCGGGCCATATTTTTTTTTATGTTTTTTTTCCCCACTACAATATGGATATTTTTCTTTTTAATTTAGGCTTTTTACCATTATTATTATTATTATTATTATTATTATTATTATTATTATTATTATTATTATTATTACTATTATTATTATTTATAATATCTTATATCAAATTTTCTTTTAAAACCTTGGTGTTTATGATTTCTATTTGTATTATTATATATTCAATATTATTATTATTATTATTATTATTATTATTATTATTATTATTATTACTACCAAGGATCGGGATGGGGTGGTACATTATTATTATTATTATTATTATTATTATTATTATTATTATTATTATTATTATTATTATTATTATTTATAAACTAATAATAATAATTATTATTATTATAATTATAATATCTTATATCAAATTTTATTTTAAAACCTTGGTGTTTTTTATGATTTCTATTTGTATTATTCACTATTATTATTATTATTATTATTATTATTATTATTATTATTATTATTATTATTATTATTATTATTATTATTATTATTATTATTATCAAGGATCGGGATGGGGTGGTAGGTGTAGGTAAAAGGGGCTACGGGTAGGTTTAAAGGGGCATGGGTAGGCATAACGGGGACACGGGTATATATAAGGGGGTATGGTGATGGTCGATTCCTTTCATCCATACCTGCGAAACGATCAACGGGGAAGTATCAAGGAGGGTACAGGTAGGTTACAAGGGGGGTACGAAAGGTATCAAGGGGTTATGGAGAGGTATCAAGTGGGTTCGGGGAGGTATCAAGAGGGTATGATGAGGCATCATGGGGGGGGGGGGGACGGGGAGATATCAGAGGGGGGGGGGGTATGGTGAGGTATCAAGGGGGATATGGGGAGGTATCATCGTCTAAATGAAACTCGCAGACAACAGTTGTCTCTCTGTCTACATTTTAAACAGCAACCTGTGTACCCTGGCTTGCCAGGGTACAAAAACCACTAGTATATATATATATATATATATATATATATATATATATATATATATATATATATATATATATATATATATATATATATATATATATATATATATAGGTAAGAGTCAAATTTACGCTGGAAGGTCTTCGTAATGATGCCACCAATCTAGGCCAAGTGCAGGAGAGGTAGGGAGAGAGTGGGGGGTGGTTAAGGGTAGGAAAGGGTATGGAGGGTACGGGGGAAGAGGTTGGGTGAATAGGGGGGGAAGCAAGGTGGCGCAGTGGTTAAGACGCTCTCTCATCTGCTGTACACAGAACTACTTCGGATTCAATTCTCCAGGGCCAAGGGAGTGAACTATCACAAATTACATTACATTACATGATTACTGCTTTAGGTCCAGCGGACTCTTCAGAGCCAAATCAGGACAGGACAATCCCCGATCCGCATAAAAGATCTGCTGAAACAACCCTAGTGGTAAAACTGAATGCTCTCCACCAGCCAGTCATTTTATAATAAAGACATTCCACGCTAGGGACGCTGAGGCTTACTCTAATTTATCGAACCCCAGTTTACAAAAACAAAATAGAATACAAACTTCATTATAGATTATCAACAAAACACATACATACAAAATGCCTACATTGCTAAATAATAACATCATAGGAAGCCCTAGTGACCACCTGGAAGAAAGCGTCCAATATTCCCAAGCTGATCCAACAGACCTCATACACAAATAAGGAGTCTTGTCCCGGAAGAGTTTTCAAGAAAAAAGGTAGGTGACTGGTCTAGCGAAGAAGAAGATAGTATAGCAGATTGATAGAACAGAGCAGGAATGAGAAAGAACAAATGAGAAAGACAGCGACAGTGGGAATTTAAAGCACTAAATTTCCAGAAAGTGGGGATACTATTTATACTGAAACCCCCGGCACCCCAACGGGGGTAACTATCACAAAACGCCAGCTGTCAGTAATGACACTTTGCACGGTGTTCTGTACTTTTTCGTTGCGGTTTTGTCTTCTTCTGCTTTTCCTACGGTCCCATTTTTAAAAAAATCCTATAGGTAGAGAGCACTAGCGTAATGGTTTGTCCAAACTCTACAATGTTTGATGTCAATTCATAGATTGTTACAGGCACGCACTTTGACCAGCCCTCCCTCCGACACCCCACCCCTGCTCGACAGATCCTTGTGAGTGTTGCCACAAAGGAAACAAATAAGCTTATTAATGGGGAATTACAGACATTAAAAAACAATGAACGGCACAAAAAAATCTGCGCCATAGGCAACACAAGACAAACCTCTGAAATGTCAAACACCCGTTTTAAGGTTTACATTGGATCAACATGGAAAGAAAAATGTACAGCATCGCATGGTTCACGAACGAAGACAAAAGGGAATGCACAATATATATATATAGTGACATAACTCAAACTCCAGTAAAGCGGCTTAAATTTAACAACCTGCACTTTGGTTCAATATTCGTCCAACCAAGAAAATAGAAGTTTGAAATAAAATTAAAAGAAAACTGCGCGTCACTATAGGAAAAGTGAAAAACAATAATCAAATAAAATAATACAAATGGAATAGCGATATGTGAAAACCATTAAAGAAAATTAAACAAATAAATTGTCTCAATCAAACTCCGGCAGATTGTGTTCTCTTTGACCTACATGTAGACAAGTGTCGCTGCATTACGGCTGCCGCGCTTTCCGAGATGATCAAGATTATCTTCCCAATATCTTTTCTTGTGTTTTGCAAAATAGTCGATATTTGAAAAGTACAATCCAAAATCCTCCCAAAATTAATCCATGCAGAGTCAAAACCAGTCTCAAATCCATTTTTTTGGTTAGAATTTTGTTAAGTGAAATTTTTAATTTGTCAACCTCCAATCCGGTCTCAAATCAAATCCGGTTTACAATCCAAGCCAATGTTCTAATTTACAAGGTTATCTATTAACTTTCTTCAATCTTACCACATTACAACCCTTTGAAGGTACAACGTTTGTTGACGGCAAGTCAAGTCAAGTCCACAAATCTTTATTACCACAAAGACACAGGACATTGCAAGGTGAGATGACGTATTATCACCTGAAACAGTCATACCTCACGTCACCTGTCACTAGTGTGAGCATAATGTCCATACAGGGACAATGACATACACACAACGAGGACTATTTTTGTGCGACGAATGTGCATATACACCTATGTTTGTGTTGTAGCTTGATTTGTCTGTCACTATGTATGATTGACAAGCGGTTGACTAGACCCATAGTTACGTTTCACGTTGTCCAAGTCGTCCAAATTATATTTTGTTTGTTTGTGTCCATTCAGACGAGCAATTTGACAGCGCCGAGACTGGTGTGAAGGCCATCAAGAGGAAGAAGAAGAAGGAGAAGAAGGAGAAAACTATGGGATGAAATCAAGAAGAAGAAGAAAGAAGAGGAGGAAGAAGAAGAAGACATACTAGGAGGAGGAGGAGGAGAAGCATCTTCGAAACGCTGCACAGGAAATTAATTCACATGTGAGCCTTAAAACACCAAACAAAGCAAAACAAATATTTTTCAGAGCCTTCAAACACCAAGCAAAGCAAAACAAATATTTTATAGAGACTTAAAACGCCAAACAAAGCAAAACAAATATATTTTTTGGTACTTTCATTTTGTTTTAATGGTTACATTTATTTTTTAAAACTCCCTGCACCTGAGATGAAAATTCTGAACAAAATAAAGCCTTTGACTATTGAAAATCAAAAAAAGAAAACACATTCACCCATTCATGTGATTGTGTTTATGGGTTATTTTCGTAACAATCGTGCACCTGGTGTTACATAGTGTCTGCGCCCCATCAGACTTCCAAAACATTTTTGCCCTGACAATAAAAAAGCTGAAATATGTGTGTTTGTTCTCCCGCTGATTTACAGGGCTATTATCCCTCTCATAAAGTGCCTGACATATTTAACGTGTGGTGATTTCTCCCATCACGTGAATTGGTTAAAATATTCCTAGTAGATTTAAACCTCGTGATTTCTGTAATTACACATTAAACTGGTGAAAATATTTGTAGCTGATTTTGAATTTCGTGATTCCTGCAATCACATACATTGGTTGAAATATTTCCAGTTTATGTACACCTCATTAATTTTTGATATCACATACATTCGCTGAAGTATTCCTAGTAGATTTAAACCTCGAGATTTGTGCCGTCAAATAAATTCGCTGAAATATTTCTAGTTGGTATAAAATTCGTGATTTCTGCCCTCACATAAATTGCCTGAAATATTCCTAGCTTGTTGGTTTAAACTTCGTGATTTTTTTTAAAGCCACATAACCATTGATTGAAATATTCCTTGTAGATGTAAAAATAGTTATTTCTGCCTTCAGATACATTATTTGAAATATTTAGAAACCTCGTGATTTTTGCCAATACATAAATTGGTTAGAATATTCTTAATTGATTTAAATCTCGTGATTTCTGCACTCACATACATTGGCTGAAACATTTCTAGTTGATTAAAAACTCGTGATTTCGCTCATTACACACACACACACACACATGCGTGTACGAGGTACAAATGGGGTAATTTCACCAACTTCGCGGCCCTTAGGCGGCGAATTAGGTCAAGTTTCTTCAAAAAAGACACTTTTTCGCAAGAAGTTTGACCTAATTCCTCGCTCCTAAGAGACGAAGTAGGTCAAGTTTCTTGAAAAAAGCACATTTTTCGCAAAAAGTTTGACCTAATTCCTCGCCTATTAGAGACGAAGTAGGTCAAGTTTGTTCAAAAACACAGCTAGGATAAGGAACTTTCCTCGACGATTAGGGTAAGGCAGTGCCTCGACGATTAGGGTAAGGCAGTGCCTCGACGATTAGGGTAAGGCAGTGCCTCGAAAAGGGTTAGGGTCAGGGCTAGTTGCAGCGCTGCAACTAGCCCTGACCCTAACCCTTTTCTGGAATGGGTGCCTTACCCTAATCGTCGAGGCACTGCCTTACCCTAATCGTCGAGGCACTGCCTTACCCTAATCGTCGAGGAAAGTTCCTTATCCTACCCGTCTGAAAGATGCACTACAACTACACCAGGTCAAGTGTACTTGTAGTGCATGTGCACTACAACTACACTTGACCTGGTGTAGTTGTAGTGCACATGCACTGCAACTACACTTGGGCAAGTGTACTTTAAGTGCACATGCACTACAACTGCACTTGGCCAAGTGTACTTTAAGTGCACATGCACTACAACTTCACTTCGTGAAGTGTAGTTGTAGTGCACATGCACTACAAGTTCACTTCCATGTACTTAGAACAAATGAGCAACGCCAGACAAATGGGGAACGACAAAATTACCTCATTTGGTACTAAAAATGGCAAATTTCGTTCCCCAAATGTGACGTTTCACAACTACACACACACACACACACACACACCCACACACACACACATACACACACACACATCCCTGAAATATTTCTAGTTTGCGTGTTTACAAACCATGCATACATACAGATTGTTTCGAGAGGTGAAAGTATTCCAACACTGTATTCTGTCTTTTGGTTTCTGAACCGCGTGAACCTTCGGCTCTAAACTTGCTGACATCGCGCAGTTATGATGCGTACTTCCCAATCATAAAGCTCCACGTACGTGTGCCCAAAACAGCGTTTTCCAATCCTGATCAATAACAAACAGTGTTTTTTAAACGTCGCTCACTATGGCTGTACCTCCGCCAACCGGGAATAAATATTACGGTTGTCGCTCCTGCTGTTCATACAGGCTGTTCCGGGCTGATCCGTCATGTCAGACAATCGTACACTTGCTGGGAATCTGCCTGTCTGTGGGCAGGATGAAGTAGTGGGAAGGGTTCAAATGAAATGGAGACTGAACGATGTTCACGGTAAAGAGAAAAGCCCAAAGGTCTGTGTTCTTCAGGCCTGTGTTCCCAAAGGTATGTGTTCTTCAGGCCTGTGTTCCCAAAGGTCTATGTTCTTTAGGCCTTTGTTCCCAAAGGTCTGTGTTCTTCAGGCCTGTGTTCCCAAAGGTCTATGTTCTTTAGGCCTTTGTTCCCAAAGGTCTGTGTTCTTCAGGCCTGTGCTCCAAAATATTAATTTAATTAATAGTTCTTTTTTTAGCGCCTTTCCAGCTGAAGAGCTACTGAAGACGATGGCCGATATGCGGACTTAACTCAAGGAGACCACTTCAAACCTGTGGGCGCATAAAACCTGGGCGACTGAGGATGGGGAAAGGGGACCTAGTGCGTGCTGGGTGCATTAATGTAGCCATCCCTCATCCGTCTAGGACATGAGCTTCAGGATCTTTAAAGTCCGTGCGAGGCAACGCGTGCGTACACAGATTAGACCCCGGTTTAAACTCTCATCCGAAGGAGTTAAGTCCCAAACATATACGAGAAGACATATACCTTAAGGAACAAAATGCTTGGGGGAACATAGATAGGAACACAGACTTGAGGGAACAAGCCCCTGAAGAAAGGAGTGGTTTTTTTTGGCGTCAAACCATGCCCCTAAGGCAGCAAATGAGCGCCTTATAGCCCGGTTGTGTTCCATCCTGTACCGCTCAGTGCCTTGAGCAGCTCTTTAGGCAACAAAAGAAAAGCGTTATATAGGAAAGTTCGCTTTTAAAAAAAAAAAAGGAAAAATAGACCTGAAGAATATAGACCAAGAAGAACATAGAACTGCTCCTGTTTAAGAGACACAGGCATGTTTAACGGTCGGCATAAGGTCATGATCGTAGATTCCTGCTTTATGTATCTTTTTATATAGGGTGAACCAGTGTGCTGGAAGATGGAGGACCTAGGACGGCGTCGCTAAGCCCGATATTGAGAAGGGAGAGAATGAAAGTCGACCAACAAAAATAAACCTAGGAGCGTCTGATGGAGATGAATATCTACATCAGGACCCACAGTCACGCTTTTTTAATTAATTTAAATATTTTCTACGACGCACCAGCTTTGGTATCGCACGCCATCTTGACATCATCTAGGTCTACTGTAAGTTGGCGTACTTGTATGTGTGTCATCATTTTGTTAATCATCCTCAGTTGACGTCGACGTCGTGATTTTTTTAATTTTTTAAATGCGGTTTAAAAATCTTCTGACACATTTTGTTACATTAAAACACACACACACACACACACACACACACACACACACACACACACACACACACACACACACACACACACACACACAAAATAATTGTCCTCTTCGTCGTCGCGTTCGTTGCTGTTAGTACCTTCAATGGCGCACAGCCTAATCAGTGCAATCATACAAAACAGTGACACGTTTAATGGAGCGGGTCATGTTTTGTGGCTGATATAGCTCAAGTCATGCAGTCATCGGTTTGTTTGATTTTTTTTATTTTAATATTTTTTTTATGCGTCATAGAGGTGATTCGTCACCTGGCTGCGGTCAGTCCGTTCCGGATCACTGACCACGGGGCACAGGAAGAGTAGAAGAGAGAGAGAGAGAGAGAGAGAGAGAGAGAGAGAGAGAGAGAGAGAGAGAGAGAGAGAGAGAGAATACAATACATGTTGAGTCTGCATATTATTTATGTATAAAGTCCACTAAATCCAATGAGTGTAGGAAAATTCATCTAGCCATCTACCTCCAAGCTAACAAACCACCTCCCCTTTCACCCCCTTGCTCTATCCTATCCTATCCCGTAACTGGGAGGTCGTTGGGGCACCACAGATGATCGTTTAACCAGCGTACTCCATCTTTCTGTGTCCTCAGCAACCCTCATGGCTTCGCTCAGTGTCAAACCAGTCCATTCTCGAATGTTGTCCTCCCACCTTTTTTTTTGGTCTCCCTCTTCTTCTACTTCCTTGCACTGTGCCTTGCAGGATGGTCTTTGCAAGGCCTGATGATCTGGTGACGTGTCCATACCATCGGAGTTTTCGTTTCTTCACCACTGTGAGCAGGTCATCGTGTTGTCCAATGGCTTGCGTGATCGTCTGTCGGACTTCGTCATTGGTGATGTGCTGGGTATAGGAAATGCCCAGAAGTCTTCTGTAGCACCTCATCTCCATGCTGTGTATTCTTCGTTGTAGATCTGCTGTGAGGGTCCATGTTTCGCAAGCGTTTAGGAAGATGGATATAAAAAAGGGAGCGCAGCAGTCTTACCTTGGAATGTAGACTGATGGTCTTGCCTTTCCAAATGGGCTTCAACCTTGCCAGGGCAGCAGTTGTTTGTGCGATCATGGAGAGAACATCCTGTCGGGACCCATTGTCTGATATAATGGCTCCTAAATATTTGAAGCTATGCACTGTGTTGACGGATTGGCCTTGGACTTTGAGGCCCGTGTTTATGCCATTGGTACTGTTGGTCATCATTTTGGCCTTCTCTGCACTTATTTCCATTCCATAGGCTCTAGAGGTGGTGCCAAGCCTGTGTACCAGCTGTTCAACTTCTTGTCCCTCTTCAGTCAAATCCATCAGTGTCATCCGCAAAACGAAGGTTGGAGATTGCTCTACCCCCTTTGCTGACTGTGCCTTCGTGATCTGCGAGCGCATCTGACATGACGCGCTCTAGGAAGATGTTGGAGAGAGTAGGCATCCTTGACGCACACCGTTTGTTGTTCTGAACCTGTTTCTGATGGAGCTGTTATGCAGAACTGCACTGGTAGCCTTGTCATAAAGACTTTTGATGACTTCAATAATGTTAGTGCTGATGTTGTACACTCTCATGGTTGCCTACAGAGCTGCATGCCAGACTCGGTCAAACGCCTTCTTGAAGTCTACGAACACATGATATAGATGTTAATGTTGTTGGTGCTGTAGGTATTTTTTTGCAGATTGTTTTGTGCAAAATTCACTGGAATTGTGACCTGAAATATTTCTGCCACCTCCGGGTCTTGCAGTTTGTCCAGGTCGATTTTCAGTCCAGTGCACTTTGCTGTGTTTACTCTCTTCAAGTGGGGCCGGAAAGGCATCATCACGAGATCGTGGTCACTTCCGATGTCTGCTCCTGGAAAGGTGCGTGTCCTACCAATGTTGATGCTTGATCTGAAGCGTTTATTGACCATGATGTAGTCGATTTGGTTGTGATGCTCCCCGCTGGGACTGTGCCAGGTCCATCGTCTGAATTTTTTGTGGAGACCAAGCGTGTTTGCCAGTATCAGATTGTTGTACTTTTTAAAGAGGTGTCATGTGAAAGTTTGTTTGGGTGTTTAAGAGTAACAGGCTTGTTTTTTAAGATTTGAAACATTTTATAATATTTTAAGATAAAGTATCTCTGGTCCTGATTTGGTTTGTAAGAGTCCGCTGGACCTAAAGCAATAATCATGTAATGTAATGTAATGTATCTGGTACATAGAACGTATTTCCGGACATTTCCCATTCCTAGTTTTAATGTGACTCGTAAGTTAATGCGCGTGCAATTGTGTGTGCATTGCTTTCCGCCTTCCATATATAACAGGAAGTCATGTGCGGAGTTGGGGATGAATGACCAGAAAAGCTATCATGGACGACATCTGTCTTTACTGCCGCGACCATGTAGACCAAGTCCTTGATTAGCCCAAACACACATACACACACACACACACACACACACACACACATACGTTCAAAACTATAATAGTGGGTTTATGTTCAAAACAAGGCAAACTGGGTTCCAACCTTTCCCTTCATTACAGACCATTCCTATTCACTCAACGGATACAATAGCCTCTTGTAAGGTTATCTGTCACAACCGTTTTCATTTTTGACAAAAACAAAAGGAGAAATTGTGCTATGAAATAGTGGGTTCATTTGATACTAGTGGGTTTTTACACATGCATATTGGACATCTGGGTTTCTGTGGAAAAACTGGGTTTATCACACACACGGACACAACCAAAACGTATAAATGGCCAAGGTTGCATTTGCAAGATTTTCAGTACGTGTGTGCAGTACACTGACACTTTTAGTTTAATTCAACTAATGAAACAACATTACTTTTACTATTGCTCAGAATTTCCTCTGATTTTGTTTTTATAATTTCAATTACAATATTTTCAGTTGGTATATAGGCTACTGTATAGAATTAGAGCTGTTATCGAAGGATAGACTTTTGCCATTTACTTTAAGAACTGGGCGGTAGCTCAGTGGTTAAAGCATTGAACTGAGAACCGAAAGGTCTGAGGTTGTTACATTGTACCTATGGATAGGTCTGTGCGTGACCCTGCTCCTAGCTATCTTTCCGAACTTTTGACTGTCTATGTTCCTTCTCGGTCTCTCCGCTCCTCTGCAGATGAAAGGATGTTCCGTGTACCAGAATACCACAGGGTGAGACACGGTGGTAGAGCTTTCAGTTTATTCTCCGTTCAGACCTGGAACTCGCTACCTCGGTCCGTCCGTCACAGTCCTTCACTAGCGTCTTTTAAAACGAACTTGAAGACGCATCTTTTTAGAGAGGCCTTTTCTTAGGCGCCATGAGTGAGTGTTGTTAGTTATTTTTGGTGTTGAGATGTATATGTGGTTGTGTGTTATTGACCAATGTACGCATGTTGTGTTTACATTTGTTTGTGTAAAGCGCTTTGTGATTTTGGAAAGCGCTGTATAAATTGCCTGTTATTATTATTATTATATTATTTTCTCCCCATAGCCCAAAAAATAAATTATTAGCTGGTGTCAGTAAAAATCGAAAAGAAAAATTCGGCATTAAGCAAACATTCTTGTCATATTTACTTTGCTTACATTTACTTTGTATTGTATGGTTTTAAAGTTTTTTTAATTTGAATCCAGACTGGAAGATCTGCAAAAAAAAAAGATATCTTGTCGTTCTCAAATGTTAACTGTGGATAATTTTTTCATGTTCAATTTATTACATTACTTCCAGATTTAAATCAAATCATTGAAGAAAAGGCAAGAAGGAGAAAGAAGAAAAAGTATGAGGAGTATGAAGAAGAATTAATAGAAAGAAGAAGAATGAGGAGAAGCGTGGAGAAAAAGCATAAAATCTCCAGAGGAAAAGAAAGAATGAGAAGGGTGGAAAAGTGCAAATCTTCATTGGAAAAGATTAGGAATGGAAAAATACAAAAGCAGAGAACTGGTAATGTAAAACAAACATATGAACAACATAACACAGACATAATTTGTTAACATTTTTATTTTGAAAGTGTCTAGTAGAACATAATTTGTATATATTATTATTATTTTTTTTATCAACTTCATTTAGTTAGGTTTTACATAAATTGTTTATGGTTTCCCGTTACGTTAATATATTCTGAATAAGGATCAATTGAGTGCAACCACTTATAATTAGTTGTTTTTTTCCAGCACCTCAAAGGTTGCATAAAACCATGTGAAGAGCAGAATATTATTATATAGTCATTAGTCTTGACATTGCTTTTTGATGAACAAGAACCCCGAGAATAACATATGTATTAACTTGGCAAAGAAAAATAATTTGGTACTTTGCCAGATTAATCCACCACTTTCTCTTAAGTTTAAGACAGAAATCTACTACTTAACAAACTGGCCTAAAAACTAGTCTACACAATACAGAGCAGTAAATTTCCATTACTTAATGACAATTAGCACCTCAAAAAGCTTTGAACATGATGAACACCATCAATCACTGGAAAGGCAAGTCCATATGACTCACATGCTCCTTATGGAACTCCCAATAAATAACACAAAAATGAGATGCCAGAAAAAAAAAAGTTAAATGATTGAAACGGTGGGTTTAAAATGCAAAGTAATACAAGCTTTGATATTTCGATGCTCTTGACCTTGACCTCCAGCTATAAATGCACTCATGTACGATAAAATAAACTACAGCAAAAGATTTTATTATTTTGGACATCTCCAATGACCTTCACCTTGGAGCAAGGTTGACAAAATATGCATGTGCGTCTCATTGATACCTATCATGCATCAAACAATCTGAAGTTTAGTTAATATTAATAACTTAGGATTAACAAGAAATTTTGTGGAAAATTGACATAGCTTGACTAACATTTGTTGAACCTGTGACCTTGACCTTGAAGTGTAGTCATTCAATCACTGATAATTTTCGAGGTCTCGTGTAATTAGCCACTTTAAAGTTTTGCACAGATGGAAGGCAGACAGACAGACAACATTTAAACATGCAATTCAATTTTTTACTATTTAGGACTCATCTTGAATAGATTTGCAAACAAATTTGAATATATATTCTATATCTAAACGATTCATGGCACTTGGTTCACACCCTGGAGAACGGGGTAGCACTGATGGCAGCAACAAAGCTGATGATGGGGATGTTGTATGCATTTCGGTCTGCTGGCTTTGACGCCTTTTTCTAGCTTGTTTCTTGACTGAACCTTCCGATGAATTAGAGTCTTTAGAATCCTCATGCTGCTCTTCAGCTCTCCTGCGAACAAGTAGCAGCATCAGAACACAGGGTTTAAACAACAGAACAAATACAGCGGCATGAGAACAAACCAAGGTATGAGGATGGTCAAAGGGTGGGATGGTGGGCCTGGGGTGGGAGAAGGGAATGGAAGTTGAAAAGAGTAGAGGCTTGAACTGGCTCAACTACAAAAAGGGATTGACTGACAATACTGTCTACTGATTCATCAATGAAATATTATATTCTGGACATTAATTTTCTTGTACATGAATGTACTACTCACCCTCTTTAAAGTGTAAAAGAAACAAGCAAAACACATTTAAAGTTTAGGGGGTAGAGGTTGGGGAAAAAAGGGCACAATAGCCCGGAGGAAGTGGGACAGCATTTTTTCCCACTAACCACTTCGACACACTAGCTACTAGCAACCAAGTTATAAAATAGTTATAGAAACTCTTATGCTTACTACTCAGTAAATAATAATAAATAATAATACAGGATGCTATGTACGCGCTTTTCCCCAAGGCTCAAAGCGCGGCGATCTATACCAACATACACGCTCACCTGTCTCATTTACCCTCTCACACACCAAATACACATACATCACTCAAACAGGTGGTGTAAAGGCAGAGAGATCGCTATTAGAAGACGGAAGAAAATCGAATTTTTTATTTTTGAAATTTTTATATTGACTGCATCCTGTACCATTATTGAAGGGAGGGAGGAAACCGGAGTGCCCGGAGAAAACCCTCGGTGACCTCAATAGTCTCGTACCTAAGTCACATACGTTCGCCCCTTGCGGGAATCGAACCCGCGACCTTCGGCATAGGAAACCGGCGACTTATCCACTGCGCCACGAGGCCACCCCATGAAAGCACAAGTACAAAGGTTCCTCAACATGCCTGCTTTTTAAAATCCAAAGCATACCTATACAAGTTACAACCTGAAAAGCCCAGAGCGAATTGTGTACATTATAATCAGAATGTAATCTGCATTTCATGTGCCCCATTAACAACTGTAAAATTGAGCTAAAACTTTGATCTTATTCAACAAGGATGTCTAGCTCTGCCATGTACACTAATGTTCCCCCCCCCATTCTCCTCCCTCATCCAAGCTTTCCTCACCTCCCCATTTGCAATGTAGAAACAATATACCACCAACAAAATTTGTGTTAGCAGGTCACAGTTTGATCTTAGGCGTGGAGCTGCCAGTTGTTAACTGCTTTGCTGTGGCACCGATTTTATACAGCAATCAATGTGTGTTTTTTTCAAAGCAAACAACAATATTATAAAATTCAATAAGTACTGACACACACCAGCTGTCACCTGATGAGTACAATGAAGGCGATGAAGATGTTGATGGTGATGGAGTGGGACGTCTTCCTTCCAAACGCCTCCTGGGTCGTCGTCGGACTACAGCGACTTCTCCGCAACCGGATAAACTCGAGGCATAACAGGATGTTCTGGGAAAAAAAGGAATAATAGAATTTATTAAAATAATTATGCTTACTCAGAATTACAGCTAACAATTTGGGAAATGGAGTAGATGCAGATCTGAAAATGATGCTCTAGCTATTAATGTGGACCCCACTGCAACAACGAGACAAATGACAGGGGTCTGAGACTCTTGGAGTTTGCCAGATACAACAATTTGATACTGGCAAACACGCTTGGTCTCCACAAAAAATCCAGACGATGTACATGGCACAGTCCCGGCGGGGAGCATCACAACCAGATCGACTACATCATGGTCAAAAAACGCTGCGCCTACAACGAAGAATACAAAGCATGGAGATGAGGTGCTACAGAAGACTTCTAGGCATTTCCTATACCCAGCACATCACCAACGACGAAGTCCGACAGACCATTACACAAGCCATTGGACAACACGATGACCTGCTCACAGTGGTGAAAAAACGTAAACTCCGATGGTATGGCCACGTCACCAGATCATCAGGTCTTGCAAAGACCATCCTGCAAGGCACAGTGCAAAGAGGTAGAAGAAGGGGGAGACCGTGAAAGAGATGGGAGGACAACATTCGAGAATGGACTTGTTTGACACTGAGCAAAACCATCAGGGTTGCTGAGGACAGGGAAAGATGGAGTACGCTGGTTAAACTAAAATCTGTGGTGCCCCTACAACCTCCGAGTTACGGGATAGGATAGGATAGGATAGGAACTATTAATGTTACACTATCAATGTGTTGAATGACAGCATGAGATCTAACGGTTACTCAATCTTAAATGTGTAGGCAGCACAAGCTGAATGATTACAAAAAATATTACCATGCTAAAAACAGTCTAGGACTAATACTGATATTATTAATTTATTATTATTTAATCGTTCTTATATAGCGCTTTTCCAGCTCAAGAGCTGCTCAAGGCGCTGGCCGATACAGGATCTAAATCAAGCCGCCCGAGGCGCCAACTTACTAAAATTGTTATTCTGCAAAAATATTTTTAAACATTTATTTAATCAATCTACATATGAATAAAATAACACATCAACACCTTCCTTATTTACTTCTTGAATTATCTTCACTGACCGTCTTTTTTGTAAATGAGGAAAAATGCAAGTTTTGAAAACGCCAGTGTGAACAAAAGAGACATACATTTCTCATGGTAACTGTTTCAATGTTCAAGAGACTTCACAAGACTCTTCATTAATATCACATACAAGGACGCTTAAAATGCAGCAAATTTATTTGTGTTCTTCAAAAAGTAACAAACAAAAATGCAAACCCTGTGTTGACAATCGACCACAACATCCACACGAAAATTGATATGATTTTAAAAGTACAAAAGCAAACCGAAAAAACTTGAAATTTTAACAAGGGAACATTTTAAAGCTACATCCTAGAAGCACAAAATATAGATTAAAGAACTATTTACAGAGACAGGAGGACAAAATACAACTGAATAAAACGAAAAAACACATACCTCCATCTTGCAAGCCGGCACGTAGCGTGTGGCGTTCCGAGTTACTTCCCCTGACAGTGCGTGTATTCGACTGGTTGACAGGCGAGAACACACATCGCGGAGTGTTAACTGGCTCAAACTCAAAGTTGACTCAACCGCAATTGTGGGTCTCTCGCTCAGACTTTGTGTATACACTTTTTTTGTTATTCCTATTGCAAAGCCGGTTTTAAAAAAACTGAGTTTCAGATTTTGGAACCCAGTATTTTTTTAAACCCAGTTGCACGTAAGTGTAACCTATGCATAAACCCACTGTTATGGTTAGGTACGTACACACACACACACACACACACACACACACACACACACACACACATACGTTCAAAGCCTCCCAACTGGGTTTCTTTCCAAAATGATGTCAACTGGGTTCCACATGATGTAAACTAGTGAGGACTTCAAAACTCAGCATACAGCTTAATTTGACTGTACATGGTTGCAATATCACTAAAAATTTAAAATATATAAACAAACTTTGATGTGGTTGACTTTGGAAAAGTGGGTTCCTTTTTGTACAAGTGGGTTCCTTCAGGCACACACGAACGACCAAACTAGTACTTTGGGTTCCATACATGATTCTGCTTTTTGGAGTCTAAATTTGGACAACCAAACTTGGTAAGATGGTGTGTACCCATGAGACCTCATAAATGATCAGTAAATGAATTACTTCACTTCAAGGTCAAGGTCACATGGTCAACAAATGTTAGTTACAAAAATGACAATTTTTCACAAAATTTCACTTTTTTTCAAAGTTATTAATATTGAACTTATGATTCTTTGAAGCATGATAGATATCAATGACACACATATTATATGCAAATTTGGTCAACCTCACTCCAAGGTCAAGGTCACTGGAGCTATCTAACATCGGTTAGTATAGGTATTTTGAAGTGACCTTGGCCCTAAACAATGAGAGATATAAAGTCCAATCTTGTTTTCTTTAGAGATTTAGAGATGGTAGATTGATCTTTCATATATGTTCCAGTTTTGAGTTGATCTTGAAGGTGAAGGTCATTTTAGGCCTTGCAAAAACATTTTTAAAAAATTGGTAATCGTACAGTAGAATGGCATTATTTAACCCATAGTATGCAACAACATTGAGTTATTTGATCTTTCATGAGCATGAGATCCCTTGTTAAGGTCAAGGTTATCCCAAGGTTAAGGTCACTGAAGGTCAAGGTCATCCAAAGGTAAGTCTTTTGGCATAATACAACTTTTGCTGTAAATATTTGATCGTCAATAAGTGTTTTTGGAACAGGACGTAAGCCATAGTATGCAACAACATTGAGTTATTTGATCTTTCATGAGCATGAGATCCCTTGTGAAGGTCAAGGTTATCCCAAGGTTAAGGTCACTGAAGGTCAAGGTCATCCAAAGGTCAGTCTTTTGGCATAATACAACTTTTGCTGTAAATATTTGATCGTCAATAAGTGTTTTTGGAACAGGAGGTCAAGGTCATCTCAAGGTCAAGAGCATAGAAAGATCAAAGTCGATATTCATTTGCATTTTAATACCACAGTTTTATTTATTTCTATATGGGCATTCATTTTCATGTTAAATATTCTTATCCTATCCTATCCCATAACTCGAAGGTCGTTGGGGCAACACAGATGATCGTTTCACCAACATACTCCATCTTTCTCTGTACTCCTCAACCCTCATGGCTTCGCTCAGTGTCAAGCTAGTCCACTCTCGACTGTGTTGTCCTCAAACCTCTTTACCTGTCTCCCTCTTCTTCTGCCTCCTTCCACTGTGCCTTGCAGGATGGTCTTTGAAAGGACTGATGATCTTGTGACGTGGCCATACCATCGGAGTTTCCGTTTGTTCACCACTGTGAGCATGTCATTGTGTGATGGTCTGTCAGACTTCGTCTGGGAATAGGAAATACCCAGAAGTCTTCTGTAGCACCTCATCTCCATGCTTTGTATTCTTCGTAGTACACCTGCTGTAAGGGTCCATGTTTCGCAAGCGTATAGGAAGATGGATATGACAAGGGAACGCAGCAGTCTTACCTTGGAATATGGACTGATGGTCCTGCCTTTCTAATTGGGCTTCAACCTTGTCAGGGCATCAGTTGTTTTTGCGATCCTGGAGAGGACCTCCTGTCGGGACCCATTGTCTGATACAATGGCTCCTAAATATTTGAAGCTATGCACTGTGTTGAGGGATTGGCCTTGGACTTTGATGTCCCTGTTGATGCCATTGGTGTTGTTGGTCATCATTGTGGTCCTCTCTGCTCTCATTTCCATTCCATAGGCTCTGGTGTGTCAAGCCTCTGTACCAGCTGTTCACGTTGTTGTTCCTCTCCAGCCAATCCATTAATGTCATCCGCAAAACGGAGGTTGGAGATTGCTCTACCCCCTAAGCTTACTATGCCTTCGTGATCTGCAAGGGCATCTGACATGATGCGCTCTAGGAAGATGTTGATGATTTCAATAATTTTAGGGCTGATGTTGTACACTCTCATGGTTGTCCACAGAGCTGCATGCCAGACTCGGTCAAAGGCTTTCTTGAAGTCTGCAAACACATTATAGATGTTGTTCGTGCTGTACGTATTTCTCTCAAATTAATCTGAGGTTGAAAATCTGTTCAGTGGTACTTCGCCCTGCAATGAATCCTGTTTGTTCTTCAGCTATGATTTGTTCAGCTTGGGGTTTCAATCTGTTGACAATTATTTTCAGGAGGACCTTGTTGGGATGGCTGATGAGGCTGATGGTGCGGTAATTTTCACACTCCTGAGGGTTAACTTTTTTTGGGAAGAGTAATGACAAGTGACTGGATCCATGTGTAGGCCACTCCTCACTCTGCCAGATCTTGTTACAGATAATGGTGAGGGGCGTCAATCATCGCTTCTCCTCCTGCTTGAAGCAATTCCACGGGTATGTTGTCCACTCCCGCTGACTTCCCTTTCTTTAGCGATTGCACTGCTGCCTCAACTTTTTCTCGGAGAATTGGGAGGATTTCTTCTTCTTCTCCGTTCTGGGGACATGCTAGAACTGATGGGTTTCCGTTTGGTGTGTGGTTGTAAAGGTCAGAGCAGTACTTTATCCATCTATCCAAGACTTCTTGTTCTTCTGTAAGGCATATTCCAGACTTGCTTTGGATCGTGGATACCTTGGGGTGTTTAACACTTGTCAGCCGCTTTAATCAGATCAAGTCTCCACGATCCAAAGCAAATATTGCAAGTTCCATAAGAAGCATGTGAGTCATATGGGATGTGTCTTTCTAGTTCAATTTAATATTAATAAAGTATGTGCACACTTTCCATTTTACTGTCACTTTAGCAGTATGATTGCTCTGGTGGTTCAGTGTTGATTTAGGACCTTACACCTCTTTCCCTGGGATGGTTATCCCCGTCTGCCATATCACCAATAGTGGGTGTAAACGTTAAACCTTCATGTTCATTCATGTGCACACAGAACACAAGCGTTTATGACTGGGCTGATTGAGCTGAAATTTCGCGTGTACCTTTAAAGATGTGTACACAGGGTTGTGGCTTAAATTCATTTTCTTAGTTCCAAAGGCGGGCATTATTATCACGTCAGGTAGTTATTTTTTTCTATACAACATCCCTGAAGAATTTGCACTCATACTCCTGAAAAGCGGATAAAGGTTTTGGAACAAGATTTGTAGATGACATTCACGGAATTAGATGCTCGTGTTCCTGTAAATGTGGGGGTCTTATAGCCATTATAATTATTATTCAAATGAGGCACTGCTTCATTATGTTCCAATGTTTTGTATCATTAACCTGAAATCCATACACTGATATTTCATTGCCCCGAGATAGTTTATCGGCCACAATCTGGTTTGCCAAGGGGTTATTCGTATCCTGAGGGTCAACACTTTTATTATTTTTAAATAAATGAATTATTGGGCAGGTCAATATGTTGGCCGATAAAGAATCTAACTCAAGCGGCTCAAGGCGCTCACTTGCAACCTTTGGGCGCATAGTCTGACGGCAATTCGATTAAGCAGTCCTGAGGAATTTTTTTTAAAAGTACTTGCAAGGTCTACAATGAACTTGACTTTGAATATCAACGAAAAAACAGAAAATATATGAAATATCAAACTATATTATCTCTAAAAACAATTTTGGACATTATACCACAAATAGTTCAGAGCCAAGGTCACTTCAAAGTACTCATACGAACAAACATTAGAGATAGGTTGACCAATTTAACAATCTCATTTATATGTATCATAAAACAAAGAATCGTAAATTCAATATTAATAAATTAGAAATTTTAGAAATGTCAAATATTTAATTATTTTGTACTAACATTTTTTGACCCTATGAATTGGCCTTGAAGTGAAGTCTTTAATTCACTTATCATTTTCGAGGTCTCATGGGTATACTCCAGATTACCTAGTTTGGTTGTGTTAGTTGAAATAGAACTTGACCACTTCAATGTCTTGCTCAGTCGACGGCGGAAAGACCGGACAAATTATTATATGTCAAATGTCACTTTTGGCCTATTTAGGACTCATTTTGCGTTGAGTTTTGAGCGAGTACATAGTCAAAAAAAGTCGTATGCATTTGCAATATTTGACATTCGACACACAATTTATTCGACCATAGGCCTATCCACATTGTTTTAGCATTATTTGTGAAGTAATACTCTAACTCATACACCTAGATGAGGTCCTCTCATTCGGCTCATCGTAGTCTGCTGGACCCTTTAAGCAATGAGTAATCAACTTTAGACCTGGAGGCAAACACTCAAAACGTATCAAACACTCAGGACAAATGCATCAAATTTAGTCTGAAACAATTTTATTTCAATGAATAACTGACAAGTACTTTTTTGTAAACAAAATACGGAATGAATAACAACAACAAAATTAAAAGAAAGAAACGTACACCATAATGCATAGTTTAATTTCAACTGTTTTAAAGTGACAATGCTGCTAGCACCAATCTTCCCCGAGGGGGTTGGTGATGGAGTGAGAAGTGAAACTGGCTTATCGAGTAAAACTGTTAACAAAAACTGACGACATCTCTTTAGGTAAGAAAAAAACCAACGGATAGAAATAAATTCAAATATTGCAAAACACATAATATTCAATTGAATAAGAAAAAATTGATACAATCTGAGCAACCTCTAGCTCTTCTTTGTGAACTCGTTGAAGATGGATTGACATTTTTTCATTAAATGTTCTTGGCCAAAAAATACAACATTGTTTTTTGACAATGCCTCAAACATTGTCAAACCTTGAGCAAAAAACTGAACACTTGAACGGGCACTTGAATGGTCACTTTCTAGGACTTGACCATTTGCTTTGGCTTGCGAAGAGATGATCGGCATCCTGGATCTGCAGTATATAACATACCACAAGGGTTATTGCTAGAGTTTGAGACAAAATACATCTTACTCACAAAGATCGAGCAAGAAGAATTACATTTCAATGTAGTCTATGCAAGCAAAGTGGTTTTTATTTGGGTGAACATAGAACTGGTGAAACATAAAGAGAGAAGAGAGAGAGAAAGAGAGAGAGAGAGAGAGAGAGAGAGAGGGAGGTGTGGCATGGTGGGGGGATGGGGGATATTAAGTATGCTGCCAAGATGATTAACAAACCAACAAGATGATTAACAAACCAACCATTTAAAAAACACTTAGTAATCTGACAACCTACCCTGAACCCTAACACCCCAAAACTAACGATCTCTCTCTCTCTCTCTTTTTTTTTTAAGGTTATACGCCACTATGGGCGATAGCACGTATATATTTTTGGGGGGTGAGCATAGCCCTGGAAGAATAGACCTAGCGGCCAATCATAGACATGGGGGAATAGACAAATGGGAATTTAAACATCAGGGAATAAAGACCTGGAGAACATAGACCTGTGTTAACATAGGCCTGGAGGATGACAGGCCCGAAAGAATATAGACCTGTGGAAAATAAACCCTGGGGGACACAGACCCGAGGAACAGACCTGGGAGAACACAGACCTGGGGAAACATAGACCTGGGTAATCATGGATCTAATTCAGGAAAGTACAACAGTCAATGAAGATAAGGCTAACCTAGAATGTGGTGATGAGTATAAACAATCGGACGAAGACTTGAACGGCCCATTTTGTCGCCCCCTCTTTCGTCCTCGCATATCATGGCTCCCTGTTGACGCTTTTGATATTCTGGTTTCTTGGATCTCTCTCTTGCACGATGTGACACCCTGTTGAAAAACAAAAGGTTCAAGTAGTGGAGAGCCAGAACTTTCAATATTAATATTGGGGAAAATATTCAGCTGACAAGAATGCAAACGGACTAGATCTAACATCATGGTAAGTGAGGTTAAAGTATGAAACAGCCTAATTCCTGGTAGGGGAAGTGCGTGGCATGAGGCGAGCTGTTACCTACGCAAGCTCGGCCATCTAGCGTTATCTCGCCCGATCTGAGTCGGGCATCGAACTGGGCCAACAGTTCACTAATAGCACTGAGGCCAGGATAACCACATGGGCCCACTTCTTTAGGGGCGGCGGACCCACCACCGCCTCCACCGCCCCTGTCGGAACTGGCAACCGCCGCCGGGACCTCCCGAGGGGAATGGCCTTGTGCACGGCCACCAGAGAGGGAGCTCTGTGACCCAGATCGCGCTCGGCGTACAGGACGTCGGCGCCAACCTGTTTTTGGGTAGGAGCAACCGGTGCCCCGGCCGTCCGGCCACGGACCATCTCGACAAGGTCCACAACGGACTGGATCAGTCTTTCGACAAAGGCGTTCGAGCCTGTGAATAGCCACCCAAGGGTCGTTTTTGGCACCAGGTGCCAACCTCACAGGCTCCGTGTAGGATCCCGAACCCACCCCGGTGACCGGCTGGGCTGTAACTGTATCCCCTTTCTCGCTCCCCGCCGCCAAGCGTCAGAGAGAACCACTCCAAGCACTAGGGAGGGAACGGGGTGGAGCAAACACCCCCGCAAGAGCTGCAACGCCGCCCGAGAGGCCCGAGGCCACGTCCCCAATCGCCGACTCAGACATAATTTTTTGTTTGGCCAGGCATAAGGCCTGCGCTCGTGGCATGAATGTCGCCGCTCGCAATTCATTCGCCAACAGGCGCTCACTGCGAGTAGGGTAGTTATGATTAGCGTCCGAGTGGTCACCACGACAGTTGGCACAAGTTCGCCCTACGGCTCTACAAGCGGCCCCCGAGTGACCGGCAGCCCTGCAGGAAGAACAAATCTGCGCAGAATTAAAATTTTTTCGAATGTGCCTGAATCTTTGGCACCGGTAGCACCTAATGCCGTTGCCACGTAAGGAGTCACCAGGAACTCCCTACAATTGAGAAGGAGAGCTGCCGCAGCGTCATCGCCTCGACTGTCACCCTAACCGCGGTGGACGGCTGTACATCTGACCGGAGGATGCGTTGGAATTTCCTAACCTTGCAGGTGCGGACGGTACCATCCGGGTCCACCGATTCATTGCACTTTTCGAGTATCTCCTCCACCGGCACGATGGGGGAGAGGGGTGGGGGTGGGTGGGGGGATGCCAGAGACAACCCCCTCCACCACCGGCACTGGGTTAGTACATGCTATCATAATCTGGCCCACCTGCGAAAGTTCAATCAGTTTCTGTTACTGCGTCAAGGTTTTACAACCTATGAGGAAACCTTCATCTTTATGTAGGGGTCTTACCCTGTCCACCGCGCCCACAGAACCGCGCAAGAGGTCTGCCAGCTTCCAACCAAATGATTTGAATGAAACCAAAGTGGTATCACCTTTTTGTCTAATAACTACCGCAAATTGACAAAGACCGTAATTTGGTGTGCGAGTCGGCCCCAGGGGTCGTCTCATTTTGTTCTTTTTTCTACTGGTAACAGTAGACCACGCTTGACCCAACGGGAGGGAGGGGGGGGGGTCACTCGAAACAGCGACTGGAGGGGTCACCAGGTGTACCACCTCCTCGAGCGTGGGACCAGAATCAAGGGACTCCGCTCCCGAGCAAGGATCTGAGGAAGAGGGAGCAGCCCTCTCTTCCATAAAAAATACCCTCAATCTCCTCCGGAATGGACGAGAGAGATGGATCATGGGCCCCCATCCACCTAGAGGAAAAGAGCCAGGGGCCAACACTAACGACCGCTCCCGAACAAACGTCCAAGGGGGTGGGAGCAACCCCATCCTCCATAGAATTATCATCAGTCTCCTCCGGGATGGACGAGAGAAAGAGGAATCAGAGAGTGTTTCCTGGGCACTCTTCCACCAAGGAGAAGAGGGCCCGGGGTCAGCACTAACGGCCAAATTATTCAGAGAGCAACGCCCCCACCGTCATGCGAGTTCCGTTTACCAACGTCATCGTCTCTCAGTTCAGTTTTGTTTTGAGTAACCGGGTGATCCTTTCCACCCCTTTTCTTCGCGGCGATTCGCCTCAAAGTCCAAAAATTCAACCAGGATCTGTCAAAACCGAGGTTTAAAGATTTAATTCAAAACCTATCAAAAACATATCAAAACCGATCTCCAATGAGGACCCAAACATATCAAATTCCTAGCTAAAAAAAGGTTACGAAAGCTTAAAAACTTTTTAAAATCTATAAAATATTCACCAAAGGAGCAGGTAGCGCCAAAGCCATTAGGACATCCAATCTCAAAAAGGTAAGGCAACGGCGCAGCAGTCGCAAGCAGTAAAGCGGTGAGGCAATGGTCTCAGGACAGCAGAGTGCAAGTACGTGCAAGCCCGTTTAAGAAGATGCAATTCAGCAAAGCGTAAGTGGCAACCAGGTGTGATACGTGACACGTCCTCCTCCGATAATGTTCCGCCTGAGAATCATTCCATTCCCTCAGTGGTGTATTGCTGTCTGCTGACCCTTGGGGTACCCTGGTTTTATAGGTATCTGTGGCACCTTGTGAAACCCTGTTGGAAAAAAAAAAATCGAGTTGTGGAAAAATAAAACTATCAATATTAATGCTGAGATTACAAAAAATCTGCCAGCTCTAATCACGCCTTCAAAACCACTTTCTCTGGTGACTTTCATGGTTTTGGTGATGATGACTCCAAACCTGTTTTCCAAAGGTTGTGGTGATTCCCCTGGCGCCGACGGCACTCCGTTAAATACTAGGTTGTGACGTCTTGAATCATGTTCTGCCATGTCCTGCCGTGTGCCTTTCTTGTTCAGGCGCTCACTCATCATTTCCACTTTCTGTAGTTTCGTTTCAAGACTATCCACTTTTTTTCCGTAGCTCTTGGTTTTCTCTTCGATCATTTCCAGCTTGGCACTCATCTCACAATATCTCCACAAATTCTCTCTGTGTCGCTTTCTAAAGCCTGAAGTCTCTCATCTAGATTCTTCTCCGCCTGGTTCAGTTTGATGGTCACAGCTTGGGCATTATTCACTTGCTATTTATCGATGCGATTGACGGCTTGAAATACTTTTTCGATCGCTACCAACACTCTGCTGTCACCACCGTTGCTGTCGGTGTGGACGCCTTCGTCGGCGTTGTTACATAATTTTCATTCGGTCACGGATTCATCTCCACCTCGCCACTTTGAATAATGGGAGCCACAGTCAGAAACAGCACCACCAAATCGGAGGGTGTGACGCTGGGTTGTTTCGAGTTTCTATGGTCTGAAGCGTAGTGCAGCTTTCTTCACCCTTTTTGCTATAAATGCTATGAAGCAGCGGTGAAAGACGCCAGTTAGTCAGAAAGTCTCCTCTCTGAAAATCCTTACCGGGAAGAGAGGGGACTATAAACTGATTAAAGAAAGAAAGTGAAAGACGCCAACAACCAGCCTATGTTTTACAGCTGTAGTGGGCATAGTTTTACAGTTATGTAGATTCACCGTTGCAGTTAGGTAGATAGCCTACACCGTTGCAGTTAGGGAGACAGACTACACCTTGCAGTTAGGTAGGTAGCCTACACCGTAGCAGTTAGGTAGATAGCCTACACCGTTGGAGTACAATACTATATAGTAAACTAGAATCCGCAACACATTTTTCTGTCAATAAACATCACTAATTAATATCTGAACTCACTGCTCCAGCAAAATGCGTCCGCACGCTACCATGACTATGTTTCAACTCAGAGAGAGAGACAGAGAGAGAGAGAGAGAGAGAGAGAGAGAGAGAGAGAGAGAGAGAGAGAGAGAGAGAGAGAGAGAGAAAGAGAGAGGATGACAATTTTATTTTCCAATCAATGGTAAAAAAATAAGCGCTGGCTTCCTTTTTTGTCAACATCCTGCCCTTGTAACAATAATAATGAATTACTAAATTAATCTTATAAAAATAAACATCTATGATCTTCATGCAACACACACAAGCTAGAGAGAGAGAGAGAGAGAGAGAGAGAGAGAGAGAGAGAGAGAGAGAAAGAGAGAGAGAGTGGGAGAGAGAGAGTGGGAAAAGAGAGAGAGAACCAATCCATAGTGCACAATTTTTAATAGTGATCCTTAATCTCACCTTTGAATTATCCCTTGTCCT
Source organism: Oncomelania hupensis (assembly GCA_036898135.1). NCBI lineage: Eukaryota > Metazoa > Mollusca > Gastropoda > Littorinimorpha > Pomatiopsidae > Oncomelania > Oncomelania hupensis. The sequence continues at coordinate 7,032,093 of CM072517.1, forward strand.
TTAGGAAAAGCAAACACCTGGCTTGTTGAAGAAAACATCTGCAAATGAAATGTAAAAACAATGACAGCAACGAAACACACATTTATTGTGTTTCTTTTCTCGCCCTCCATTCTCTTCTTTAACTTCACTTTCAGTTCATATTTGAACAACATTATATTCATTACTCAAAGCACAACATGGTAAAAGGTGTTTTCTATTCCTTTTAATAGCATCCTGCGTCACTTTAGCTCAGAATTATTAAAAAAAAATTTTAGATCTAATTTCCCTTCGTAACCTACACACAGTCGATTTAGATCAAAATTTATTTCGTCTTGAATAGAGTATCAGTAATTTGGTTCATTTGCTGATAATGATTAGAAATTGTTTGAAAATGAATGCGGATTATACTCTTTTTTAGTTTGTGTATTGGGGCGCTGTGAATGTCACGTGCTAAACTTCCTTGGTCAATTTAATTTATATAACAATATATAATAGAGTGTAGGCTACACAATATTTTAGTTATGCATTACCGCAATCCAAATATCAACATAAAACTATGATAAAAAAAAATTTTAAATCGACACATAAAAACTTCATTGAAAATAAAAATTATCAGAGGTGAAGAGTAACATTCTAAGCCAAAAGCAATTATAGGCCTATAGGACAGAATTCGTACACAAACAACAGCACATGCACGCTTAGATGCACTCTTTTAATCTGTTTCAAACACACTTAATGGCAACATATATAGTCTTTTACAAATCGGAAAACATCTAGTCCTCTGCTTCAACTTATATTGGGGGCATTATCACAGCCCCCAGCACGACAAAAGACACATGCTTTCCCAACTTCCTACGTTTTATACCAAATAAAATGTTTAGCCATATTACCTATCCTTATAATATACATTCTGCTCTGGATGGAAAAAGAAATGAATCTAGATGTAACGACGGCTTTTTTTTATTTCGTAAAAAACATATCTACTTATCTCGCCTAGATCTAGCTTAACTTCGGCGTTCGGTTCCCGACCATTCGATCGATCACAGTCTCATTCCAATACAATTATAACCTACGAATAAAATATCATCAACAAACAAGTAAAATCAACAATGACAAAAGCATACAGTTTATGTTCCATAACACATATCAAACAATCGTACAATTAAAATTCTTGCTCACCTTGGGGCCACAAAGCATCGCCATCTTGAAACTGCAACTCGTCATTGAAAGTTATCTTCCCTTGCCATGTGTGCTTTGGCAAGTGGAAACTTTTTTCACACACTTTGATGTGTGAAATAATTCACACACGAATTTGACGAAAGTGCACAAGGAGGTTCCAGCCTTGAAAACTTCTAAAAATCCCGATTTAGCACTTCTCTTCAAGAAACAGTATTAAAAAAAGTGGGTTCCATTTTTTGAAACCCACTTGTTTTTGGAACCCAGTTGGACGCTTGTGTGTTAATCTAAGGAACCGAGTTGGATAGTTGTGAACGCACACACACACACACACACACCCACGTCCTGCGGTTACGCCAAAGGATGGCAACGACCGTGAAAGGGTAACTGTGAATCCCATTATGGTTAACCATCTGTCTATGTTGTTGTTTTTCCTTTGCCCACTTCAAGGCGTGACGTGACCTGTCGTGACATCCCGTCGCGGGCCCGTGACACGCCGTGACTTGCGGGCACATTCCGTTCACCATATCACTAGGACCACGACGTACTTTGTTCGTCTTCTTGTAGTCATCGATCACCGCTACACACACACCAGGACCCTTCTCACAAGGACCCACACACACACACACCCACACACCCACGCTCGGACACACTGCAAAAACACACCCTCAACCACAGTATATACATACCTACATGTAAGCACCAACCGGTGAGCGCGCACCCACTACACACCAACACCCACTACACACCAACACCCACTACACACCAACATCCACTACACACCAACATCCACTACACACCAACATCCACTTTCACGCACACTCGGACACACTGCACCCTAAAACACCCATCCTCATCCACACCATATACACACCTACGCGCTCACGCACTACACACACGCACACCCCCACCCACCCACACACACTCACACATAACCCTACCACACACATCCTCGACGAGTGGACCAGAACTGGGTGGTCAGATGGGGTGAAGCCGACAGTGGAAGAAGGCGAAGAAGGCAAAGTCCCGGAACGGTCCTCGGGGGAAGAAGTTCGGAGGAGGGGGAGGGTTGTACGTCCTCCATGGGTTCTCCTTGTGGGTGGAGATGGTTGTGGTACTGTGCTTGTGCTCCCCTCATGGCCTATCTGACGGGGATCTTCATCATGCGATCATGAATCATCATGACATTGGATCTCTTCTTCTTCTTCTCTCTTCTTCTTCTTCTTCTTCTTCTTCTTCTTTCTTCTTCTTCTTCTCTGTCTTATGCCTTTTCTCTCTCTCTCTCTGACTTCTCTCTCTCTCTCTCTCTCTCTCTGGCGTCTCTCTGTTCTTTCATCTTCTCTTATCATTCTTCATTCTTATACGATCATACTATATGTATATAGTGATGTATCATATCATATAACTGTTTTAAAGATCGATGAGACGAGGAGGATGTATGACGACGCTTCACTTACCTTGTGCTAGAGCCTTTGGAGCTGATGCCCACAGCCGCACATAACATAACATCTTCATTTTAATGTATATGTGTTTTGTGTGTTTTTCTGCTTGTTTTCCAACACTTGACGGCAGCAGAATTAGACCATCTTTATGATCATCTTCTTGACTTTGCAACAACAGTGTTTTTATATTTCAAATTTGGTGCAAATAGGCAAGAAACTCTAACGTGTTCCCTCCCCGCTTCCTATGTTTGTTGTTTTGTTTTGAAATTGTCGTTGATTGTCTTTGAATGCATTTAAAATGCGTTCCAGTTAATTTACATTGCTCTTACTAAGAACGACATATATAAAAAAAGACAAGACAACCTAATAGATATGTTACATAGATGAAATCAAAGGCCATTTACAAAGAGAGTGGGTGGGATATGTAGCGCAATGGTTGGAGCACTCGCTACTGTGTCGCAAGTTAAGCACCGTCCAGTGCGGTTAGCACTTGGATGGGGTGACCGAAAAACGTGAAGCGACAAATAACAACGTCAGTTGACTCAACTGTGACTGAGTAGTACTATACTCTCTTAATGGGGAAAGTAAAGCAGCGAGGGAGAGAAGGCATCACCCTCATTACGCTGGCCCAAGATAAGTGTGATCTCCAACATCACGCTCCCCTACGGCCACAAAGCTATGGGACTACCTTTACTTTTACCTTTTCACAAAGAGAACAAGATGGAAACCCATCCTCAGACTCAAAGGCCCACACACTATTTATAGCTTTGTATTACAACTGTGTTTTCACATGCTTTTAATCATGGACAACTCTTGGAACTTTTTGTGCAAGAGAAACAGATCAAAATAAGTTTCAATGCAATTTTACAAAGAGATTTAGAGGAAAACGTTTTTCTGAAGAAAAATAAAAAACCACACATACAAACGCTCGAAGTCGTCCAGCAGCAAACTAAGCCAGCGTTGACATCAGTCCGTTAAGTTGTCCCAGAGCTTGTCCTGTCCTCCTTATTCCTAGGTCTAGGTCTCTTTCCCAACTCCTCTTTTTAACTGCTTTTCAACCGATTCTGCCTCGAACCTAACTCTTCTAAGCTACCAGCAAAATTCCCACAACTGACGAGCCAATAAGAACATCGCTAAGAAAAAAAAAACTCAACATAAAAAGCTATTATTTCAAATACGACATTTATCATTTTCTCATTTCTTATTTTCTCTGTAAAAAAAATACTAAAACTAATTTGAATCTATGACATTAAAAAAATGGTCAACAAAATTCATTCATTTGATCCTTTCTAAATCTAAATCTAGAACATACCAAAAAAAAAAAAAAAAAATTGGCGACTGGAGCGAAACTGACGTGTGTGACGCGCGCGATAGATCAGATCGTTTTATTTTGCAAAGCATGCAATAATAGAGTGTATTTATCCTTGATTTGATTTTGCGTTGTTATTAGATTTGTATAACGTTGGTAATTTTGGTTGGTCGATGTTATTTGAGAGTTTTCTAGTGTTGGTTGTTTACTATCGATCGAAGCGTATGAATAATTCTAGTCGTAACTATAGAAGCTTCCATTCCAAATAAGGTTGTATGATGTGAGACAGTGATGATGAAATTACTTCTGATTGGTTGTGGTGTGTTATGCGGGGGTATTCTCGCCTGTTCTGGAGTATGTAGAGACTATATATTGTACTGCACTGTTTGAGTAGAGAGCTGCTGTTGTGTTAGAGTTGAGAAAGTTGTAAAAAGTGGAAAGTTGATAGTTGAAAATTGTAAAGTGAAAAGCGATAGAACGATCGTATGCAGTTGTTGATGTATGCTGAATAAAAGTGGAAAACTTCAAACGACGACTCCTGCCTTGTTGATGATTGAACGGGTTGAGTGGATAAACGAATCTGAGTTACACTTATCAGGATGTCAAGCATCGGGGCTGAATCAACTACTGATAGAGAAAAACAACATCGAGTGTAACAGACGTCGTGTCTTATATACTGCCAAAGGCACATGTCAGCATAAGAACAGTTTGCACTTGGAGAAATAAAAATACCCGGGAGCTTTTGTTTCGCGACACCACCATCACTACTACTACTACTACTACTACTACTCTACTACTACTACTACTACTACTACTACTACTACTACTACCCCCACGGGGTTGCCGGGGGTTTCAGTATAAATAGTATCCCCACTTTCTGGAAATTTAGTGCTTTAAATTCCCACTGTCGCTGTCTTTCTCCTTCGTTCTTTCTCATTCCTACTCTGTTCTATCAATCTACTATACTACCTTCTTCTTCTTCTTCTTCTTCTTCGCTAGACCAGTCACCTACCTTTTTTTTTCTTGAAAACTCTTCCGGTACAAAACTCCTCATTTGTGTATGAGGTCTGTTGGATCAGCTTGGAAATATTGGACGCTTTCTGCCTGGTGGTCACTGGGGCTTCCTACGATGTTATTATTTGGCAATGTAGGCATTTTATATGTATGTGTTTTGTTGATATTTTATAATGAAGTTTGTATTATATTTTGTTTTTGTAAACGGGGGTTCGATAAATTACAGTATAGCCTCAGCGTCCCCTGCGTTGGATGTCTTTATTGTAAAGTGACCGGCTGGTGGAGTGCCTTCAGTGTTGCCACTAGGGTTGTTTCGGCAAATCTTTTATGCGAATCAGGGGTGAGTCCTCTTTCAGCGAAGTCTGGTCCTGACTTGGCTCAGAAGAGTCCGCTAGACCTAAAGCAATAATCATGTAATGTAATGTAATGTAATGTACTACTACTACTACTACTACTACTACTACTACTACTACTATACTACTACTACTACTACTACTACCAGACCAGACCGACAGACCAGTCCAAACGACTACAAAAAAGAGACATTTGGTTAGTAAACTATGAGTCCCGAATAAATCAAAGTATTCTCAGAAAGTTTCGGGATTGCAATAATGGGAGTGAAGATCTTTATAAAGGGACGTTACTGAAAGTAAACACCTGTGACAATAAACTTTCCTCCCATCAACAATCAAGCAACTCAAAATCACGCCAGACGGGCGCGGGGGTCATACGGTGTTCCTTCAGTTCTGTTTCCTCAATTCTAAGTACTTGTTGTTTGTAGATTATAGTCACACGACACTTTCGCATATAGGTGACTACTGGACCGATTTATACTGACACCAGCGGGCCAGTTGTTTGTAAAGGGGAAAATAATATGATCACACGTTGACCAATCCGGGATTCGAACCAGCGACCTTTCGGTTACTAGCAAGACGCTCTTACCAACTGAGCTACCCGGCCCCACATTCTAAGTACTACTACTACTACTACTACTACTACTACTACTACTACTACTACTACTACTACTAATATAGCGCACAAATCTCACGGAAAATGGCGATTCATGGTGCAATTTTAGGTCTATGCTCCTTAGGACTATGTGACCCCAGGTCTGTATTCCACCAGCCTATGTTTTCTCTGAGTCAATGTTCCCCAGGTGTATATTCCCAGAAGGCCTGATCCAGGTCTCCGTTTCTTTAAATCTAGCCCCCCCCCTCCCCCCAATATATACACTGAACTCTTTAATTTTTTTTGTCGCAAAAACCCTACGCGACGGAACATAGGGCTGAAGACTATCAGGTCTTTAATTATGTTCCCTCACGTCTATGATCCCAAACGGTCGGTCATAATCCTATTATGTAGGGGGTAGGGAGGGAGGGTAGGGGATGGGGGACGGGAAACAAGGCCCCTGGTGGACAATGGACATGCTTACGCCGCGAACGTTTTCCCACCTGAGGAGTAAGAAGACTCGGAAAGGCGGCTGAGTGCATGATGACGAAAGAGAAAAAAACCAGAAAGGCCGATATTAATTTTCACCCTTGCACAAGTCGCTGTTGCGTGGCACAAAGTCCTCAGGTCACCAAGTGCATCCCCCGGCTAGGCTGTGGGCCCAGACCTCCTCAGGTTAGATTTTATTTGTTTTATATCTGTTCGTCTCTCTGTGATGCTTCTTAAAGGAAGGGGTCATGGAGTACATCTCTCATTGCACGATCCCATAATGCCACAGTGCTAGAACACATTCGCTCGCTCCCACACCCCCGTACACAGATTGTGCATACACACTACAAAAATCCACTCTCTCTCCCTCGCACACATATACACACCCACACACCCACACACACGCACACCCATACATGCACACTCTCTCTTTCTCAAACACTCATTTATAATCTTCATACACACATACATACACACACATACTCTCTCTCTCTCTCTCTCTCTCTCTCTCTCTCTCTCTCTCTCTCTCTCTCTCTCTCTCTCTCTCTCATTTACCTAGTGATTTGTTACCGTAGTTAAGGACTATGTTTGTTTCAAATTATTTCATGTTAATTTAATTATTTAATTGTTAATTACCTGTTTGGGCAGCATTGTTTATTAAGGACTAGCTGCAAGACAGGTCCAAAGGACCTAATGCTAATATCCTATTAAAGGTTTCGACTTCGACTTCAACTTCTCTCTCTCTCTCCCTCTCTCTCAATCGGTCATTCACATGTGCAATTTAAAAAGAAAGAAAAGTAAAAAAAAGAGAATTTCCATCAAAGTCAATAAATAGTTTAATGGCCTGGCAATCACAAAAGGTTTTTCCCGATTTCAGCTCCTTCACCGTTACGGTCATTGCTTTCGCTGCATCGGCTTCCTCGCTGTGTTGTTTTTCTTCCGTCACGGCTGAATGGCGTTAAGCTCTTAAAGCCCGCCTTTGCTATGCACAACGCTATACTATCCTATCCCATAACTCCAATGTCGTAGTGGCACCATAGATGATCGTTTAACCAGCGTACTCCATCTTTTCCTGTGCTCAGCAACCCTGATTGTTTCGCTCAGTGTTAAACCAGTCCATTCTCGAATGTTGTCCTCCCACCTCTTTTTCGGTCTCCCTCTTCTTCTACCTCCTTGCCTTGCACTGTGCCTTGCAGGATGGTCTTTGCAAGACCTGATGATCTGGTGACGTGGCCATACCATCGGAGTTTCCGTTTCTTCACTACTGTGACCAGGTCATCGTGTTGTCCAATGGCTTGTGTGATGGTCTGTCGGACTTCGTCGTTTGTGATGTGCTGGGTATGGGAAATGCCCAGAAGTCTTCTGTAGCACCTCATCTTCATGCTTTGTATTCTTCCTTGTATGTAGATCTACTGTGAGTGTCCATGTTTTGCAAGTGTATAGGAAGATGGAGATGACAAAGGAGCGCAGCAGCCTTACCTTGGAGTGTAGACTGATGGCCCTGTCTTTCCAAATTGGCTTCAACCTCGCCAGAGCAGCAGTTGTTTGTGCGATCCTGGAGAGAACTTCCTGTCGGGACCCATTGTCTGATACAATGGCTCCTAAATAATAAACGCTGCACAGTTTAAATCGCCAAATAGGACAGAGATGATAATCAACCGGTATAAAATCTGAGGCCACCAGGCAAGCACCCATTTCAAGTTCAGAAACTGATTCCATTGAGTGATGGACAGCCACTGCTAACAGCGCGATTATCCCGTTTTCACAGTACGCGCTAAGGGCACATTAGAAACAAGGCGCCTTAGAAAAAACTGGGCCTCAAAGAACTTTGGAATTTCCTATCCTATCCTATCCTAACCCGTAACTTGAAGGTCGTTGGGGCACGGCCGCACCACAGACGATCGTTTTTTTACCAGCGTACTCAATCTTTCTGTTCCTCAGCAACCTTCATGTCCTCGCTCAGTGTCAAGCCAGTCCATTCTCGAACGTTGTCCTCCCGCCTCTTTTTATGTCTCCCACTTCTTCTGCCTCCTAGCACCGTGCCTTTCAGGATGGTCTTTGCAAGGCCTGATGCTCTGGTGACGTGGCCATACGTCGGAGTTTCCGTTTCTTCACCACTGTGTTGTCCAATGGCTTGTGTGATGGTCTGTCGGACTTCATTGTTGGTGATGTGCTGGTATAGGAAATGCCCACGAGAAAAGGGTAAAGGTGTCTAAACCAACACTGAACCGCCGCAGCAATCATATCGCTAAAATGAGCAATGACGAACTGAAATTTTTTTCCTTCTTGCTCTCCTCGGGGTTCGACCCTGGGTCCTCGGTGTGCCAGGCGAATGTTCTACCACTGAGCTATAGAGAGGGAGGGGCATCTAGAAATCTGTATTTTCTCAATAATTTTTGAATGATGGAATTTTAAAAGAACAAAAATGAGCGAAGAATAAATATTTTAAAAAGTTAAAACTTAAGAAAAAGTTTGAATTAGCACAGAAATACAACTGAAAAGAGAAAGTGTCATTTTTTCCCCCAAAAATATTGTTTTAGTCTGAAAGAGACAGGACAATAATAGACATAAATAGAGATAACAAGAACGAGAAAGGAAATGAGGATGCTTAATCAAAAAATGGCAACTGAATATTTGATTTTGAAGTCTTTTGGCATTGCATTAATAGTCACACCAGCTCAATTCCTATGTCAGCAGCACTGTTTAGTGCCTCCACATTTTGCTTGCTGCGGGTTATTTATAGCTTGCCTGCACCCTCCCTTCCAGTGAAAAGAAGAATCGGCGAAGCTATTTATAGCTAGCCTGGCTGACCTAACCTCAAAATCTAAAAAGCTTTGTTTAAGTCGCTGTGTAGTATTATACCTAAGTACTCAATGGAAAAGATCATAATTCCCATCTTTGTCTACTTGTGGCGGAAATAACGGATTAACTTTAACATTCGGATTGTTGTGACATTAAAAACAACTCAACTAATAAATGGGGTTTCGGTGCTCAAGCCAATCGCTATAGTTTGAATTCTTTATTTCTAGTCTCAAAAAGAGTGAATTCCCCTTGTTTAACGGTACACCAGTATCAAAGCCGTACCAACTTAGACCTTAGTTTTGAAATGAACCACGTGGATTGTAGAGCGGGTCTTTGGTGTCTGGGGTAGAACAGGGCCTATTATACCAACCTGAAACCAAAACATCTTTTGGAAAAGACTCTGTTATGGTGCTTTGGTAGAAGCTAGTTATACCAGAAGACTGGTCGCTAGAGATTGCTATTAATAGGCTTTGGTAGAAGCTAGTTATACCAGAAGAGTGGTCGCTAGATTGCTATTAATAGGCTTTGGTAGAAGCTAGTTATACCAGAAGAGTGGTCGCTAGAGATTGCTATTAATAGGCTTTGGTAGAAGCTAGTTATACCAGAAGAGTGGTCGCTAGGGATTGCTATTAATAGGCTTTGGTAGAAGTTAGTTATACCAGAAGAGTGGTCGCTATTGATTGATTGATTTATTATTGCTTTAGGTCCAGCGGACTCTTCCGAGCCAAATCAGGACCGGAGTGGTCGCTAGAGATTGCCATTAATAGGCTTTGGTAGAAGCTAGTTATACCAGAAGAGTGGTCGCTAGAGATTGCTATTAATATGCTTTTGTAGAAGCTAATTATACCAGAAGAGTGGTCGCTAGAGTGCTATTAATAGGCTTTGGTAGAAGCTAGTTATACCAGAAGAGTGGTCGCTAGAGTGCTATTAATAGGCTTTGGTAGAAGCTAGTTATACCAGAAGAGTGGTCGCTAGAGATTGCTATTAATAGGCTTTGGTAGAAGCTAGTTATACCAGAAGAGTGGTCGCTAGAGTGCTATTAATAGGCTTTGGTAGAAGCTAGTTATACCAGAAGAGTGGTCGCTAGAGATTGCTATTAATAGGCTTTGGTAGAAGCTATTTATACCAGAAGAGTGGTCGCTAGAGTGCTATTAATAGGCTTTGGTAGAAGCTAGTTATACCAGAAGAGTGGTCGCTAGAGATTGCTATTAATAGGCTTTGGTAGAAGCTAGTTATACCAGAAGAGTGGTCGCTAGAGTGCTATTAATAGGCTTTGGTAGAAGTTAGTTATACCAGAAGAGTGGTCGCTAGAGATTGCTATTAATAGGCTTTGGTAGAAGTTAGTTATACCAGAAGAGTGGTCGCTAGAGTGCTATTAATAGGCTTTGGTAGAAGCTAGTTATACCAGAAGAGTGGTCGCTAGAGTGCTATTAATAGGCTTTGGTAGAAGTTAGTTATACCAGAAGAGTGGTCGCTAGAGATTGCTATTAATAGGCTTTGGTAGAAGTTAGTTATACCAGAAGAGTGGTCGCTAGAGTGCTATTAATAGGCTTTGGTAGAAGTTAGTTATACCAGAAGAGTGGTCGCTAGAGATTGCTATTAATAGGCTTTGGTAGAAGTTAGTTATACCAGAAGAGTGGTCGCTAGAGTGCTATTAATAGGCTTTGGTAGAAGCTAGTTATACCAGAAGAGTGGTCGCTAGAGATTGCTATTAATAGGCTTTGGTAGAAGTTAGTTATACCAGAAGAGTGGTCGCTAGAGTGCTATTAATAGGCTTTGGTAGAAGCTAGTTATACCAGAAGAGTGGTCGCTAGAGATTGCTATTAATAGGCTTTGGTAGAAGCTAGTTATACCAGAAGAGTGGTCGCTAGAGTGCTATTAATAGGCTTTGGTAGAAGCTAGTTATACCAGAAGAGTGGTCGCTAGAGATTGCTATTAATAGGCTTTGGTAGAAGCTATTTATACCAGAAGAGTGGTCGCTAGAGTGCTATTAATAGGCTTTGGTAGAAGCTAGTTATACCAGAAGAGTGGTCGCTAGAGATTGCTATTAATAGGCTTTGGTAGAAGCTAGTTATACCAGAAGAGTGGTCGCTAGAGTGCTATTAATAGGCTTTGGTAGAAGCTAGTTATACCGGAAGAGTGGTCGCTAGAGTGCTATTAATAGGCTTTGGTAGAAGCTAGTTATACCAGAAGAGTGGTCGCTAGAGTGCTATTAATAGGCTTTGGTAGAAGCTAGTTATACCAGAAGAGTGGTCGCTAGAGTGCTATTAATAGGCTTTGGTAGAAGCTAGTTATACCGGAAGAGTGGTCGCTAGAGTGCTATTAATAGGCTTTGGTAGAAGCTAGTTATACCAGAAGAGTGGTCGCTAGAGATTGCTATTAATAGGCTTTGGTAGAAGCTAGTTATACCAGAAGAGTGGTCGCTAGAGTGCTATTAATAGGCTTTGGTAGAAGCTAGTTATACCAGAAGAGTGGTCGCTAGAGTGCTATTAATAGGCTTTGGTAGAAGCTAGTTATACCAGGAAGAGTGGTCGCTAGAGTGCTATTAATAGGCTTTGGTAGAAGCTAGTTATACCAGAAGAGTGGTCGCTAGAGTGCTATTAATAGGCTTTGGTAGAAGCTAGTTATACCAGAAGAGTGGTCGCTAGAGTTGCTATTAATAGGCTTTGGTAGAAGCTAGTTATACCAGAAGAGTGGTCGCTAGAGTGCTATTAATAGGCTTTGGTAGAAGCTAGTTATACCAGAAGAGTGGTCGCTAGAGTGCTATTAATAGGCTTTGGTAGAAGCTAGTTATACCAGAAGAGTGGTCGCTAGAGTGCTATTAATAGGCTTTGGTAGAAGCTAGTTATACCAGAAGAGTGGTCGCTAGAGATTGCTATTAATAGGCTTTGGTAGAAGCTAGTTATACCAGAAGAGGTTGGCTGTTTTATTAACGTCTTCTTCATCGAGATGATCAGACATACGCACGCATTCACACACATTTACACCAGATACATACATACATCCATACATATAAAAGACATAATTATATAAACTGAGCAACTGGAGAATCAATCAAAGCTTTTGCTAATCTAATGCTTATATCAAAGCTTATGTTATCAATGGAATCGATAATAGAAACATCAGTTGGCAAAAATGGACGCATATTACTGCACTGAAGTGATAAATGTTTCAGAGAAATAGATTCACCACATATACATTTTAAATTTTTACAATATTTGGTTTTAATTGAGTTTATTATTATTCTATGTGCCATGCTTGAAACTGATCTAGCAATTCCACAAGGTTTATTATAGTTGCAATTAAGTTTAATGTCTTTTACAAATTTATTTTCTATAGAGTTTTGAATTTCTTTAGAAGTGTTACGTTGAAACGCGAATGGTAGTGCGTCGGAAACGTGTACGATAGATCTAATCGTTTCCATTTGCAAAGTATTCAATAATGGAGTTTATTTACCTTTGATTTGAGTTTGCATTGTTGTTAGGAGAGGCTTTGTATAACGTTGATAATTTGCGTTAGTCGATATTATTTGAGAATCTTCTGGATATGCGTGTTTACTCTTGATAGAAATTTCCCGATACATGTCGAAACAAGAGGTCGTTCTGGAAGATATAAAAATATGTATTGACGTAAGTCAGTGATGACGATCTTTTATTCGATTGGTGGCAGTGCGTCATTTCTACAGTATTCGAAATCCTTCCGGAAGAGAGAGAGGTTATTTAATCGTGTGCCGAGATTGTTGTTGATAGTAAAGTTGTTGATAGTGATTTGGAGAGTTGCTGTGAAAGTTGTTGAGTTGAGTTGAGAATTGTATGCAGTTGTTGGTGTGTGCTGAATAAAAGTGGAAAACTTCATACGTGGACTTTGTGACTTGTATGCTGATTGAGCAGGCTGTGTGAATAACGAATCTGAGTTACACAACTATCAGGAATTCAAGCATCGGGGCTGAATCAGATACTGATAGAAAACTCCAACATCAAACTGAGTGTAACATTTTGGGGGTCAAGCCGCGATTCACGCCATAGCCAAGGGTTCAACTGCTACAACAAGCGAGTCAACGTTACGAGAGGCAGTCATCGAGGGTAGCCGCCAACGAGTTGCGTCGAGAGGGGCCAACATACTGGGACTACATCCGATAGATTCGGGTTGACTGCAAGGGCGTGTAGTCGCTGAAGAGTTGCTTCGTGAGCGAACAACAGTCGGGACTACGTGGCTGCCGTAAGACTACGTCGAGGGACAGTCTCGGAGCTACATCGCCAGTATTAGAGAGAGCGACGAGCGGACGTCGCGTCTACTTCAGCACAGGAACGTGTACATCAACACCAGCGTGGTGCAGCGTCGCATACGACGAGGACAGCGGGGCCTGCGTCAGCGAAGGCGACTAGTGACAAGCATCAGCGCTACTGCAGAAAGCGTGCTGTTCTAGAACAGTCTAGAAAGGTACAGCACAGTCAAGAACTTTCCAGAAAAAGAACTCTACAGTCAAGAACTTTCTAGAAAAAGAACTTTCCAGAAAAGAACCTTCTAGAAAAAGAACTTTCCAGAAGCATCAAGATGGCTGACTTCTGGCAGAAAGGGGTTGAACTAAATCTAAAAGGCAAGCAGCTGACGGAGTACGTCAAGTCTCAGGAGAGAATACGAGAAAGAGAATTGGAAGAGAAGCGTCTAGAAAAAGAAATAGAACTAGAACAGAAGCGTCTAGAAGTAGAAGAGCAGCGTCGCCGTGAAGAACGAGAATTAGAAGAGCAGCGTCGCCGTGAAGAAAGAGAATTTGAACAGCAACGTCAAGAGAGAGAAGAGCAGCGTCGCCGTGAAGAAAGAGAGTTCGAGCTGAAGCGTCTTGAAGGTGAGCGTCAGTACCAGTTAGAGTTGGCGCGTATCCAAAACAATCAGCATGCGCCACAAGTCACCAACGACCATACGGCTCCTAAATTGCCAGCTTTCGTCGACGGGAAGGACCAGATCGACAGCTATCTGGCGAGATTCGAAAGGTTCGCCGAAAGCTCTAACTGGCAACCTCAAGACTGGGCAATTCGACTGAGTGCACTTCTGACGGGGCAAGCTCTCGAAGTTTACACCAGACTGTCGAACGATGACGCCAAAAACTACGACGTCTTGAAAGAGGCCCTGTTGCAGTGCTACAACTTTACAGAAAAGGGCTACCGTCAACGCTTTCGTGAATGCCGGCCTTTGTCAGACGAGACACCAAAGCAATTTGTGGAGCGCCTGTCATCATACCTACACAAGTGGGTGGAATTATCAGGCAAAGGGAAGACTTACGAGAGTCTCCATGAGCTGATCGTGAGGGAACAATTACTCAACGCCTGCCCTAAGGACCTCGCGATCCACTTGGAAATACAAAAGTTGCAGACGCTAAAAGACGTTGCTGAGGCTGCTGAAAGATATCTCATCGCTCATGAGAAAACGTTGGGGCCACCCAGCGCGACGAAACACTTTCAGAAGACGGCAAGCCATGGGAACCAGATCCAGGGGATCCAGACGAGCCAGAGATACACTGACTCCACGCCACCTCCCAGGGAAGGGCATTCAAGAGGCTGTTTCACCTGCAACGCTACAGACCACAGAGCGGCTAACTGTCCTCAAAACAAAAGTAGCGGACAGCGGGGCAGTACGGACAACGCAGCGCGGGCAACCGGCAGAGGCGGTTCTCCAATCAACGGCAAACCAGTAGATCTGACCATCAGGTGTGCGGCGGGAGCGTCATTCTTCCGAGTGAGACCGAGCGCACAGCTACTCCTGCGGACGTGCAAGAGTGCATGACCGATGGCCAACTCCTCCTTGCCAACGGGAAATCCATCCCCGTCGTCGCCAGCGCAGCTGTGACCGTACAGAACATGCCTGTTTCCAAGGGACGCGTCGGAAATCATGAAGTGACTGTCCTAAGAGACTCTGGTTGCAGTGGGGTCATTGTCAGAGAAGATCTAATCGCTAAAGAACAGTTCACTGGCGATTCTAAATGGACACTTATGGCCGACAGCAAATGTTTGAAAGCGCCAGTTGCGAAGATTCATGTCAACACCCCTTTCTACATAGGCGAAGTAGAAGCGGTTTGCCTGAAGAAGCCGTTTTACGATTTGATGATCGGGAACATCGACGGCGCGAGACTACCCGACGACCCCGATCCAGAATGGAGTCCTGCCTCAACCCAACACGTCGAAGTTGTGGAGGAGGATCCATTGCCGTTTCCCGATGGAGACCTTACAGAGCTGCTACGGGACAATGTGGTTACTCCGGCTCAGCCCTGCCGACCAGAGATCGTCGGTGCTGTTACAACCAGGGCCCAGGCCAAGAGAGACAAGACGTCTACGCCACTGAGGGTCGCCGACAACTCCAAAGCTGCCATCGTGGACAGAGATAAGCTGATCCAGCTCCAGGAAGCTGATAGCACTTTAAACAAGTACAGGAACCGCCAAGACTACGTGACCAAAGGCAGTGGTACGGTCTATTTTGAGGTGAAGGCCAAGATCCTGTACCGAATCTTCCAGCACCCGAGGGTCAACGGAGGGAAACCACTACGTCAAGTCTTGGTACCGTTACCCCTAAGGCGCCAGGTGATGGAAGTAGCGCATGACTCAATCATGGGAGGTCACCTAGGTATCAAGAAGACGTCGGATAGAATCCAGGCGGTGTTCTACTGGCCAGGACTTCATGCGGATGTCAGCCGTTTCTGCCGATCATGTGACATTTGCCAGAAGACCATACCTCGAGGAAGGGTCCCGAAAGTGCCTATGCAGAGGATGCCTCTGATCGACCGACCTTTCAAGAGGGTGGCCTTAGACTTAATCGGCGAAATAAGACCTCCGAGTGAAGAAGGTCATCGATGGGTACTGACTTTAGTGGACTATGCGACTCGGTACCCAGAAGCAGTGCCACTGAAGAAGATTGACACTGAAACTGTAGCAGAGGCACTGGTGGACATGTTCAGTAGACTTGGAGTGCCCGAAGAAATTCTGACAGACCTCGGGACGCAGTTCGTCTCTGACTGCATGAAGGAGGTCAACAGACTGCTGAGCATCCGGCATTTGACTACGACACCCTACCATCCAATGTGCAACGGGCTTGTCGAAAAGTTCAATGCTACGCTGAAGTCCACCCTGAAGAAACTGTGCAGCGAGCAGCCCAGACAATGGCATCGCTACATCAACACCCTACTTTTCGCCTACAGAGAAGTACCGCAGGAGTCCACCGGCTTTTCTCCGTTCGAGCTGCTGTACGGAAGAACCATCCGAGGGCCGATGCACATCCTGAAAGAACTGTGGACGAAAGAAGTAGAGACCCCAGAGGTGAAGAACAGTTACCAGTACGTGTTTGAGCTACGGGAGAAGCTGGAGCAGACTCTCGAGATAGCCAGAGAAAACCTGAAGAAGTCCCAGGACTGTGGAAAGCACTACTACGATCGTAGGGCTGTGAACAGGAAGTTTAAACCTGGCAACAAAGTGCTGGTGCTGCTACCTACTGATCATAATAAGTTGCTGATGCAGTGGAAAGGCCCGTACGAAGTGGAGACCGTGGTGGGAATCAACGACTACAAGGTGAAGGTCGGCCAGCATTCCAAGATATACCACGCCAACCTCCTTAAGCTGTACGTGGAAAGGCCATCAGAGACTGTGCATGCAGCAACAGCAGCTGAGATCGACAACAGCTTTGACAGCGAAGAACTGTTGGAACTGGGAGACTTCCACAGCAAAGAAGGCATCGATGATGTTAAGCTAGGATCAAGCTTGACGGAAGGTCAAAAGATGGAGCTCGAGGACCTTATGGGCGAGTTTCCCCCTAACTTCAATAATGTCCCAGGCTCTACGACCTTGGTCGAACATGAAGTCCACACCCAGACCTGGAAGGAGCATCTGCAGACCTTGAGGGAGCTGTTCCACCGTCCCGCAGAAGCCAACCTGACCGTGAGACCCAGCGAATGCATCCTGGGAGCTGACAACGTCGACTGCGTCGGACATCCGATGGAAGAAGGAGACAACGGAGGACGCACTGATTCCAGGGAAGCCCACGTGATCATCGTCTTTGACCCTGGGCCGATGACGACCGCAACTGACGAGGGCGTCGATTCCTTGCGAACGAAAGAACACTGACTGTGTGGATGAACTAAGAATATTGGTAATGACAGACTTGAAATTGAAAAACGTTGACTGGGTAAATGATCTGTGAACATTGACAGTATCCAGAAAGACTTGCGGATGAAAAACATGGACTCTGTGTATATAAACTGAGAACATTGACAGTAAATGAGACAGTCTGAAGTACGTTTTAATTCTGTACATTGTTTGTGCATTACGTTTCAACGTTGTTGAAAGAAATTAGGTAAATTTCTTCTTGAGTGGGGGGTTATGTTACGTTGGACCGCGAATGGTAGTGCGTCGGAAACGTGTACGATAGATCTAATCGTTTCGATTTGCAAAGTATTCAATAATGGAGTTTATTTACCTTTGATTTGAGTTTGCATTGTTGTTAGGAGAGGCTTTGTATAACGTTGATAATTTGCGTTAGTCGATATTATTTGAGAATCTTCTGGATATGCGTGTTTACTCTTGATAGAAATTTCCCGATACATGTCGAAACAAGAGGTCGTTCTGGAAGATATAAAAATATGTATTGACGTAAGTCAGTGATGACGATCTTTTATTCGATTGGTGGCAGTGCGTCATTTCTACAGTATTCGAAATCCTTCCGGAAGAGAGAGAGGTTATTTAATCGTGTGCCGAGATTGTTGTTGATAGTAAAGTTGTTGATAGTGATTTGGAGAGTTGCTGTGAAAGTTGTTGAGTTGAGTTGAGAATTGTATGCAGTTGTTGGTGTGTGCTGAATAAAAGTGGAAAACTTCATACGTGGACTTTGTGACTTGTATGCTGATTGAGCAGGCTGTGTGAATAACGAATCTGAGTTACACAACTATCAGGAATTCAAGCATCGGGGCTGAATCAGATACTGATAGAAAACTCCAACATCAAACTGAGTGTAACAAGAAGACAACGGTATTTTTATTGTTTGAGAATTAATATTTGAAGCACCAAGTTTTGCAGCCCGATCAGCCCAATCATTATAAAGGAAACCACTATGTGAGGGAATCCAGACAAAATTCACCTGAGTGCCATTAGTTATCAAACTGTGAATAATATTTTTAATTTCCAAAATCATTTATTTTCTTTCACCATTATTATCTGAATTCAATGCTTATAAAACTGACCAGAAGAGATTGCTATTAATAGGCACACAAAGGAAGACAAATGTGTGGATTAAAAAGGCCACAACTATACCTGTGAAAGAGCTTGTGTTGTTGCGGCAAGCTTCTTTTTTCTAGCGGGCAACACTCAATGTGAATGTTAAAAGGATCTGTCCAGAAGGGGGGGGGGGAGCGGGCCTGGTCAAAGTAGGTCCCTTTAAATTAAATAGCGACACTATCCTATCCTATCCCGTAACTCAAAGGTCGTTGGGGCACCGCATATGATCGTTTAACCAGCGTACTCCATCTTTGTCTGTTCTCAGCAAAAGCTACACGAACAGCCATTAAAATGAAACTCGCAATGGTAATAGTAGTCACAAGAAAATACGAAGGAGATAACTAAGACTACCAAATAGGCCTATTTATTTACATGTAGTAGTCACGTGATTGTGACTACTTCGTCACTTCTTTGTGCATATGTCGCACGGGAGGATGGCAAACTGTCCTGCTCCAGAGAATTTTGAGGGAGATCTAAAAGAAGAAATTAGAGAACTGCGAGAGCAGTTGACCACGATTCGAAGTCAGCTAGCAAGCCTAGGCAGCACTTCTGTTGGTTACTGGCAGGCGTTCAACGAGCGCACAAGTCAACTTGAAGGTCCAACCTCAAGAGATGGAGACCCAACGGTCCCTTCTGACGATGACCTTGGATCTGAATACGAACGGATTAGAAGATCCGTCCAGACGGTAAGTCTGCCCGCGCAACTGCAACTACACGAAAGTAGACAAAGTGTGAGGAGAACGGAGCAACCCGTCTTCAATGCTCTAGCAAAAGTGGGAAGATATACGGAGACCGCGTTAAAAGTTCTAAAGGAAGAAGGTCCACGGTGTTCCGACGAAATATTCACTGTGCTACCAACGTTAATGAAGTTTTTGCAAGAAGAGATGTCGACCTTAATTGTGCAGAGCACATTTGACCCGACGGTGGCGAGATTTTATCGGTCGTTGCAGCGAAGCTCTGGTTTTACGGCGGAATCCATGGAAAGGCTGAGAAACGCGGCAACAATTGCGGCAGCGTACCGACCTCAACCGAGCCAACGAGAACGCGGCGGCGGTTTTGGCTTTCGTCGAGGCGACGGACGACGTTTCACTGATGGTTTTCACCGTGCAGACGTCTTTGCGCAGCAAGCTAACCGAGGATTTCCACACATCCGAGGTGGGCAAGGATCGAATCGGAGTTCGAGAAATGACGGAAACAACGACGTACACGAGAGAAAAGATGACGTCGTAGCTAGAGTGAGTGACGTATTTCCAACAATGTTCTTACGATCAAGGTAAACTAGTGTGCGTAGGCTAAGTGACACAATGAAACGCTGTTTGTCAGAATGGAAAAGAATTGGATTGAATACTTAATTGGATTCAAAAAGGTGTTCCTATTCCGTAAGTTTCCAGACCAGACAGTTTTGGATTACCTAATCACTATTTGGATTTTTCTCAGAATCTTTTTGTCAGAAATGAATTGAAACGATTGGAAGACAATGGATACATTAAAGAGTGTAGTATAAAGCCGCGATTTTTATCCCCTTTGGGTTGTGTGCCAAAGAAAAGTGGTGGTTTTCGATTGATTACAGATTTCAGACAAATAAATTCATTTTGTGAAAGCTCAAGTTTCAAACAAGAGGACATGTTATATATGTCTGTGTCTGTGTAACGCTAATAGAAATTGTCCATTTTCCAGCATGATGATGGGGGAGGGTGGGAGGGATGAAGGAGGGGAAGAGAAGGTTTGAATGAATGAATGAAGGTATCGTTGTGACGGTGGGTTTATTGTTGCTGGGCTCTGCAAAATGGAATGCTATTACCCACTCCTCTATTGTCGATGGGGATCGCTAGTAAATTTCCCTGTGACTTAACTTAATACATTTATATGTTTAGCTCGGTCTGTGTTTAGGCTGGGGTACAGAGATAGAAAGAAAAATGGTAAAAGATCACTGTCACACTAGCTCTCACACGGCTATGAAACATAGGTAGTCCAGCCACTTGTTAACATAAATATCACACATTTATTTCCTCTACTCTATACACGATCTGCTAAGTACGAAACTAACTTAAAAGTTCAAATGTCAATTCGAATGGTTCGCTTCTTGATAGTTCTAAGCAGCTCCTGTATCATCATCGGGCACTGGGTGTTTTCTGCCCTAAGGGTCAGAGTTCTGGAAGAGTGGACTACAGTGGTCCTTTGATACAGGTTTGGTGTACTGTTACCAAAGTCACTTAGCTAAGGTTCGAGGTGCTGTGTTGTGGTTGCTTCCTTGATAAGCTGTGTTGTTGTGGATTCTTCTCCTTGTTGCTAGACTGGTGGGCTCTCGTCGCACATTGCTAGAGATGCCTCGGCAGGCCAACGTTCAGCGACGACTTGTTCTTGTCTTTCACCTGGTTGGGCTCACGATACGATGCCTGCTCATCTGTAACATATGAGACGAAATTTTGCACAACCCTGTATATTAGGTGTGTGCAGAGCGTCTCACTGAAGGCCGAAGTAGCCTTCAGTGATTAGCTCCACATCTCTATATATAAGCGACGAACATTCTGCTAAGTCCGTGGTCCATGGGAATCTCCACTCTAATTTCCTATACATATATAAATATAAATCATGGTTAACTATACACATAGAGAAAGAATTAATATTATACACATTCTCTGGTACAGCCACTGGTCTGCAAGCATACATATAGGTTAAACAACAGCGAGTCCGTAAGGTATACAACATGGCGTCAAAACCGGTTGTGTTCGCCACGTAGTCACGCAACGTTGGACTAACAATTCAAGTCTAAGCATAGCAAATTTCACAAACATAATTCAACAATAATATCAATACATCAAGATGAAACAAAAGTATGTTCATTTACCTTTTTGACAATGTCAGGCCGTGGCTAACTTGATTGAATAGAGTTTTCAACAAGTCCTGCTTTCCTACTGTAGTCTTTGAGTGGAGAGGTTTCTTAGAGCTGAGCTCCTTACTCTAGGCAGTTTGAACGCAGAATGACTCTCCTAAGCTGTCTGCCTGAACCAGGTAGAACCAGTATACCTAAGCGCTCCTCTGCCTGATTGGCTGTAACGCTGCCTATCGGTAAGCTGGATGATGTCATGGCCTACTGGGCTATCGTCAGTAATAGAAATGTGTAGCACACACAGCAGTACTTCTATCGTCTGCTACAGACTAACATTAACCTTAGTGTTACAACTGACTAAACAAGGCAAAAGCATAAAATGTGCTGTGTAAATCTGGCCTCTTGTTACAATCGTAGCTACTTGGCTACTTGGTTATACCTCGGTCTACGCCACTTTAACATGCTAAGAGCGGTGCAACGGTTCAACAAGAACAATCGTTCGGGATGCACACATACCTGGAGGGTTTACACTTGTTTGGCCTGTGATGTCTACCTGTTATCGCAAAAGGTGAGTTAAAGTCAGGTGCTGTAAATCAACAACAACAACAACAACAACAACAACAACAACAACAACAACAACAACAACAACAACAACAACTACTACTACTACTACTACTACTACTACTACTACTACTACTACTACTACTACTGTTATTACTACCTCTGCTACTACTGCTTTTACTACTACTAACAACCACAAACTACTACTAACAATTACTACTACACATTCACAACCACGCACGCAAACTTTATTGCACTCTCTCACTAAACGCACACAACGCACACACAAACACCACACCTTCACACAGACACGCGCGAGCACACACACACACAAATTACACACGCACACACCAGACACATGCACACACACAAGCAAAACCTGCATACACACACCAACACACACACACACACACACAAACGGCAAGCTGGTGTCACGCACCCGGATTTTGAAAATATTAATGGGGTTACAAAGAGTAAAGAGGGATTTTAAATAATAAGCAAAACGTTATACACATTTACAATTCAGAGGGAGGAGCGAGAAAGAGAGAGAGAGAGAGAGAGAGAGAGAGAGAGAGAGAGAGAAAAGAGAGAGAGCACGCAAGAGAGAAATCGTTATACACAATTACTATTGAAAGAGAGTGAGAGAGAGAGTTTTCTTTGAAGCTTTTATGAATTGTAGTTAATAAAACTCTCATTATTTTTTATTTTATAAAATTGTTTGTACATATGGGTCTGATAATTCTAATACGCAGATTTTACGGACGTACAACGAAGATCTACAACGAAGAATACAAAGCATGAAGATGAGGTGCTTCAGAAAACTTCTGGGCATTTCCTATACCCAGCACTTCAGCAACAACGAAATCCGACAGGCCATCGCACAAGCCATTGGACAACACGATGACCTGCTCACAGTGGTGAAAAAACGGAAACTCCGATGGTATGGCCACGTCACGAGATCATCAAGTCTTGCAAAGACCATCCTGCAAGGTACAGTGCAAGGAGGCAGAAGAAGAGGGAGACCGAAAAAGAGGTGGGAGGACAACATTCGATCGAGAATGGACTGGTTTGACACTGAGCGAAGCCATGAGGGTTGCTGAGGACAGAGAAAGATGGAGTACGTTGGTTAAACAATCATCTGTGGTGCCCCTACGACCTCCGAGTTACTGGATAGGATAGGATATGATTACGGACCTGGGAAAGTGTTACACTCATTCGATGTTGGTGTTTTCAATCAGTAGTTGATTCAGCCCCAATGCTGAAGTACTGATGAGTGTAGCTCAAATTCGTTTATCCACGCAACCCGTTCAAACAGCCACAAGGCACGGAGTCGTTTAAAGTTTTCAAACTTTATTCAGCGTTCATCAACAACTGCATACAATCACCTTTTCACTCTCAACTTTTACTTTCCAACTCACTATCAACAACAATCAACAACCACAAAACAGTGCGGCACATATATAGCCTATTTCTTCTTCCGAACACCCTGGATCAATCTCGTATGACGCAATTTAACCAATAGCTTCTAACTTCGTCATCACTGACTTACGTCATACATTTTTCTAAACATTCCAGGAACGTTCTCTTACTTCGACATTTATCGGGAAATTTCTATCGACAGTGAACGCGCGAATCTAGAGAATTCTCCAATAATATCGACTAACGAAAATTATCAACGTTATACAAAGCTTCTTCTAACCACAACGCAAACTCAAATCAAAGGTAAATAAACTCTATTATTGAATACTTTGCAAAGCGAAACGATTAGATCTATCGTGCGCGTTTCAGACATGCTATCCTTCGCGTTTCAACGTAACAGAAAGGAAGACGCGCCAGATTGTGAGGAAATAGGGTTTGAGCAGTTCTTTAGACAGGGGAGTGCCAGCTGCACAAATACATCCAGCAAGAACTAGGTCCTCGCTCCCCCCACCCAGATCGCCCAGTCTGGGCTGACAGACAGATGCGCCTTAGGCTGCACGTGGGCGCCTCGTGATCCAGTATTGGCCAGCGCCTAGAGCTGCCCCCTGGGGCTGGAAAAGCGCTATACAAATAACAACGATTACATTATCATAATTATGTCATGGAACATATTTTACAGCCATTGACTTTTACAAAACAACAACAACAACACACACACACAAACACACACATATTTGCAATACATCACAACTGGGTTTATTTAAGAATGTAGGAATCGGAAAGTGGGTTTTTTGACGGAAAGAACGCAAATTTCTTCTAAAAATGTAAGAATCTAATGCAAAATTGGCTCATACCGCCTGAAAAGTTGACCTAGTTCGTCGTCTCTGGTAGGCGACGAAATAGGTCGAATTTTCTTCAAAATTTATCCTAAAATTGACTGTATTTTCTCCGTCCCGGATAGAGCACTCCTTTGTACTTAAAACACTCTCATGCACTACAACTGCATTCCCATGCACTAAAAGAGCACTCCCGCGCACTTGGACAAAAGTGGGGTCCTCGGAAAAAGTGGGCTCAAGCAAATAAACAAACCCATTTGTTACTAAGAAAGACCAGTCTGTTACCCATTTGTGCGTATATTCGAG
Source organism: Oncomelania hupensis (assembly GCA_036898135.1). NCBI lineage: Eukaryota > Metazoa > Mollusca > Gastropoda > Littorinimorpha > Pomatiopsidae > Oncomelania > Oncomelania hupensis. The sequence continues at coordinate 7,056,455 of CM072517.1, forward strand.
TGCACCTACACACACACACACACACACACACACACACACCCACACACACACCCACACACACACACACACACACACACACATACACACATACCGGATCCGACAGACCTGTCAATAATAATCGAAAACAAATAATTTCACACGACCTTGAGCTCCGTTTCCTGCTTCTGACCCGTCATCAAAATAATAATGATTACGGATGCATTGAATACATCAAAGTGCTCTCAATATGGACGTCCTAAGGAGTTTATTGCGACGTAAGTTATTCATAAGTCATGCGCACACCCACACGCAGACACGCCTAACATTATGATAGCGTGCTTATATTTTAATATAGCGCGTTTTTTTACAGCTCAAAACCCGCTCAAGGCGCTGGCTGATACAGGATCTAACTCAAGCCGGCCAAGGCGCTAACTTGCTGCCTCAGGTGTATCGCTCGTTCCTCAGACAATTAAGCACGAACCTCGCTGACCAGGAATGGGGGAAAAGCAGTAGGAACCTTCGTGCTTGCAGGGTTTAGTTATGTAGCCGGTACTAGGACATGAGCGTCAGGATCTTTAAACGTGCGTGCGATAGAAAGCTTGCGTGCACAGACTAGTACCTCGGTTTATACTCTCATCCGACGGATGAATACTTTTTAACTGTTTGGCTTCTTTTTGTGGCTCGATGGTAGATCTGGATTTTCTGCAAGACCTCAATGGCGAGTGGAATATTCCCAAATCACTGTCAGTACTTTTCTTATTCCGGTAAAAAGTGAACTATTGAACGTTCACGTTCACAAAAAGCTTTCTTTTTTTTTTCTTCCGAAAATGGAGTCCAACAGAAACTACCGCAGACGCTAAGGTAACTCAGAAACTAAAACAACTGCTACTGCCTTAAGGCAATTAATTTGCTTAGGATTTAGGATTTATCCATGCATAAGGCCTCCTTTGTGTCGTATACATCTTTAGCAGTCTGCGATATATTTATAGCATGGACCATTCTTGGCTGACGTTGAAGCGTCATTAAGATTACGCGTCATGACACTTCAATGACGTACTACATGACATAGGACCTAGACTAGAGGGCACTTTGATTACGCCATAGGGGAACATTTAACAGCGACTATTGTAAGATTTAAAGGCTGTTTTTCGTAGCCGTTATTTTTGGATAGGCAAAGTCCGTCGATTTCGACTATGACCGCGAGAACAACGGAGGAGAGTCAACAGCACTTGTATTTTGATTTTAACGTCGCTTCACCTGCATGTGATTTTAGACCATTTCACTCTGACGGGTGACGTAGTAGTGGAGCGGTTTGGGCGCTCGCTATTGGTGTTTCATGTTAAGCAACGTCGGGAAGGGTTAGTGCTTGGATGGGTGTCCCTGCGTGGAAGGTCACCACCAAACGACACACAACAAAATGGAAACAAGCGCACCTCAGTCCCCCGCCTCCCAGCTGTGAATGGGTACCTGGCTCTCTTTAGAACCGGTGAAGGTAAAGCAGCGAGGGAGACGAGATAAGCACCGCCCTCATTAAGCTGGCCTACAGAAAAAAAGAAGAAAAAGACGAAATAACAACCATTATTATTATCTTGTATTCATTGCGTTGTACTGTGTACAGTTAAAGGATCAGGTCGGCTCAGTTGTTTGGGGAGTTTGACCGCGCGCCTTAGAGAAGTCATGCTCAGCGCGTCCTGATCGACCGCAATCAGGAAGCGTTGCCTGCGCTCTGGGGCATCTTGAACTCGCAAATGACTGGTGTACAAAGACGTTAAAAGTCTTTGGTACCAGATAAATCTTGCCAGAGAGAAGGGATGAGGGTCAAAGGAAGAATGAAGGAGAAGGAGAGAAGGAGAAAAAAGACAAAGAGAAGCAGAAGAAGAAGAAGAAGAAGAAGAAGAAGAAGAAGAAGAAGAAGAAGAAGAAGAAGAAGAAGAAGAAGAAGAAGAAGAAGGAGAAGAAGAAGAAGAAGGAGTAGAAGAAGAAGAAGGAGAAGAAAAAGAAGAAGAAGGAGGAGAAGAAGAAGAAGAAGAAGGAGTAGAAGAAGAAGAAGGAGAAGAAAAAGAAGAAGAAGGAGGAGAAGAAGAAGAAGAAGGAGGAAGAGGAGAAGAAGGAGAAGAAGAAGAAGAAGAAGAAGAAGGAGAAGAAGGAGAAGGAGAAGAAGAAGAAGAAGAAGAAGGAGAAGAAGAAGAAGAAGAAGAAGGAGAAGAAGAAAGAGGTGATGCGATGGTATGATGTATGTTTTAGGGACTTTGCTTTGTTATTTTGGTTCTTCTCTTTTTGTCTATTTTTATTTTTTACATTGTTTTTATCTTAATGTGGCCGTATGACTGGGACGATTGTGATATAATGTATAAAATATGTGTACGTGACTCACGGCAAATGGATTTCTTGTGCATAGTATGTCATTTGACAATCAAGTATCTCAATCTGAATCTGAAGGAGGAGGAGGAGGAGGAGGATGAAGAAGAAGAAGAAGAAGAAGGAGGAGGAGAAGGAGAAGAAGGAGAGGAAGAAGAAGAAGAAGAAGAAGAAGGTGAAAAAGAAGAAGAAGAAGCAGAATAAGAGGAGGAAAGAAGAGAAGGAGAAAGAGAAGAAGAAGAAGAAGAAGGAGAAGGAGAAGAAGAAGAAGAAGAAAAAGAAAAAGAAAAAGAAAAAGAAGAAGAAGAAGAAGGAGAAGAGGAAGAAGAAGAAGAAACGAACCATCGGAAAGAATCAATGCAATCTAAAAAGAAAAGGATGGTAATAAAATGTATCACTCTTCTGTAATAAGAGTAAGAAAAGAGATGATGCCTTTATTTCTTTTGGTTTTGAAAGCAATGCACTCATCATAGTACAATCGATATCTGTGTTACTCTTCTTTAGGGTTTGAAGCGACTTCAACACGAAGTACGAGAAGAAGAATACATCTGGAAAAGACAATACGATTCAGATTTTGACAGTGAAGACCATATTTAATTACTACCCCTAACCTAAGCCATTAACGACTGTACCGCACATATAGTGTTAGCGGAATCGGTCTACGATTTCAAAAGAGTTCGTCACACAATCGTCAGGTCAAAGTAATCCGGGCGACCCTCGTGTAGTAAGGATAGATCATAGCAGAAGATAACATAAAATAGCACATAGCAAAAACTATTGCATAGCAGCGTACGGGCCGAGCCTGTCCAAAATTTCTGTTGGACAAGTTTATTAATTTACTGCTAAAAGATTAATTAATAACTTCAGTTGGGAGTGGAGCAGAGATTTAGGATTAATTACAATAATAAGGGCTTTGTAGAACAAGATTTTCTGTCAAACCAATAGCTGACAATATAATAAGCCACCCATTGCACCAAGGTACCAGCGCACTCAAGATACACCTCTAATCTTCGCTGCGTAGCGTGAACAGGATATATCGTAATATCGCCAAGATAATAACTTGAGTCCGCTATGAGCGGACGAGGCTACCTGCGAAATCACGGAAAAAGCGCAATTTCACTGTAAATATATACAGAATGTTGCTCTACAACATTCCGCTCTTTCCGTCTCAAAAACCCAATTGCCTTGTTGGATTCTTAAATTGCATGAAACCAAGTGAGGACACTATCCGGCGTCAACAAACGGTTCAAAAACATTCTCAAACGGTTCGTAAAAGACAGTTGACCTAGAAACTAATACAGTTTGACCTAATTCGTCCCCTAGAGGAGACGAAACTTACATTTTTCTATTTTCATGAGTTCACTGCAGTCAAATTGCG
>CM072517.1:7062669-7070169 GCA_036898135.1 Oncomelania hupensis
CTCAGTCACAGGTTCACATAATACGTTTTTTCTTTTTCTCTCAAGCGTAGTGAATATCGCCAGCAAAAACCTCCAGGACCGAATATAATGCTAAGTACGGAAGGGCTCGCAGTTTCGTGTCGTTGGGTGCACTTTAATGCAGCTTTCATTGAGCCAGCCGGCGCAACTGATACACTTCGCTCTCACACGCCAGCTGCTGATTGGTTCAACTGCCCAGCCAATCAACAGGCGCCCTCAAGCAGGAAGCAAATTGTCGCTCATAGTGGTGCGAGAGGTGGTGAGGGTGGTGAAGGTGGGGTGGGGTGAGGTGGAGGATGTGGGGGGGGAGGGTGTCTACAACTTCGGGGTTAGAGAGTATGAGTTTTGCGTGGCGGCTATGTTGGAAGAAATGTAATTACGTCCCCTTGCTTATTATGATCGCGCTTGAAGTTAACGGTTTACATTAGATTGTGTGTGTGAGTGTGTGGGTGTGTGTGTGTGTGTGTGTGTGTGTGTGGGAGAGTGAGAGTTGGAAGGGCGGGGGGGGGGGGGGGGGTGGTGCGGGCGGTTCTCATGTTTATGATGGGGAGTGAACGGAGAAAGGGAGAAGACGTGAGGGGGGTAGTCAGAGGGGAAGGAGAGCGCAGAAGTTCTTTGCACGGTGTGACGTAGGGATCGGGCTGCGTGATACCTGATGGGAGCTTAAAAATATACTACTCACAATAATTGAAGGGCCACTCTCATATTTCATTTAGTTTAATTATTTTTTTGCTGCTATCAATAATATCGCTTATATTGCTTATTTCAAAACTTATCCTGTACAGTAACATTCAAGACTATCTTATTCTGACAAGTAATCACATGTGTGAGTTTTGAACTTTCTGCACAGAGTTGAAAAACAAACCCAATTAAAAAAAAAGACCATAATTTACTGTTGTCTTGCTAATAAAGCAAAATTGTCAACATTAAAAAGTGATTTGCACGCGAAAGGTTTGCATTTTGTGAGTTCAGTTCAACAATCGGTGCTTTTTTCTGGGTATAAATGGCAGCGCTTTTGCTGCTTTTCTAACCATGCCCCCAAGGCGACGATTGACTGATGCGGATAGAGGCAGAGCTATTGCATGGCATGGTGGGGGTGAGAGAAGTTGGCAGGCGGCTGGGAGTGTCCCACTCCGTTGTCCAAAGGCTGCGGGAGCGCTTTAACAACACTGGAAGCGTCCAAAAACCAAGAAGGTCCGGACGCCCCCGCGTTACCACTGCAAGACAAGACCATTTCATCACCCTGTCAGCTCTGAGGATGAGGTCCGCTACAGCAAACACCATCAGAAGACAGCTTCACGCAGCCAGCAATGTTAACGTCAGCGACCAGACAATTCGCAACCGTCTACACGACGCAAACCTGCTATCAAGACGACCAGCAGTACGGCCTTTGCTCACCCCAGCTCACCGTGCAGCGCGTTTGGCCTGGGCTCGGCGTCATTTGGTGTGGACTAGGCAACATTGGTCAAGGGTGCTCTTTACAGACGAGTCTCGGTCCTCCTTGTCTTTCAACGACCGTCGAGTGAATGTTTGGAGGCGTCCACGGGAGCGTTTTGCTGATGCGACGGTGCGCGAGCATGACCGCTTTGATGGTGGATCTGTCATGATGTGGGGTGGCTTCGCATTAAACTTCAGAACACCCCTGCTCCAAATTCATGGCAACTTAAACGGTATTGGCTACAGGGATGGCGTCCTACAACCTAGGGTTCTCCCAGCTCTGCGGGCCATTGGGGAAGGTGCCATACTACAGGACGATAATGCCAGACCCCACCGAGCGCGTATCGTCAATGACTTCCTGCAGCAACAGCACCTCATAAGGATGGATTGGCCGTCTCGATCACCCGATTTGAACCCCATAGAACATCTGTGGGATGTCTTGGGTCGACAGACACGGGCAAACCTCCCTCCAGGAGCTAACCTTGAAGTTCTGGCCCAAGTTCTCCAGCAAGAGTGGTTGGCCATCCCAGGAAACATCCTCCATAACCTGATACGGTCCATGAGACAACGATGCCAAGACTGCATTGATGCAAACGGTGGCCACACCCGATACTGACTCTATAGATTTTTGGTTTCTAAAGTTTTGATTTTGTAAATGAGGGGTATGTCCAGTTAAATTGAATTTTTCTCGAATTTTAAGAGGCTGATGTCTCAAATCTTTTTTGTTATTGATGCAGAAATGATTGCAATAAAATATGATGAACTAATAAATTGAATTCGTGTTTCTGATTTAAAGAGAGACCCATATGTCCAAGTGACCTTTGTATTATTTTGAGCAGTATATGTGCATGGATATAAATAAATGCATGTCTCTCTCTGTGTCTCTATCTCTCTGTGTCTCTCTGTGTCTCTGTCTCTCTCTTCCTATCTATTTGTCTGTCTGCCCCCACCCCCTCCTTCTCCTCTCTCTCTCTCTCTCTCTCTCTCTCTCTCTCTCTCTCTCGTTGCTTGAATGCACTGTGTGTCTGAATGAAGTGTGTGTTAGTGTTTATAGGGACTAGTGGATTGCAAAGAGAAGAATCAGGACCACAACTTGGTTGAAAGAGGACTGAGCCCCGATCCGCATAAAAGATCTTCTGAAACAACCCTAATAGTAACACTGAAGGCACTCCACCAGCCGGTCATTTTACAATAAAGGCATCACATGCAGGGTACGCTGAGGCTTAAATTTACTCTAATTTATCATTACATTCCATTACATGATTATTGCTTTAGGTCCAGCGGACTCCTCCGAGCCAAATCAGGACCGGACAACCCCCGATCCGCATAAAAGATCTGCTGAAACAACCCTAGTGGTAAAACTGAAAGCTCTCCACCAACCAGTCACTTTACAATAAAGACATCACACGCAGGGGACGCTGAGGCTATACTCGAATTTATCGAACCCCAGTTTCCAAAAACAAAATAGAATACAAACATCATTATAAATTATCAACAAAACACATACATATAAAATGCCTACATTGCTAAATAATAACATCATAGGAAGCCCTAGTGACCACCTGGCAGAAAGCGTCCAATATTCTCAAGCTGATCCAACAGACCTCATACACAAATAAGGAGTCGTGTCCCGGAAGAGTTTTCAAGAAAAAAGGTAGGTGACTGGTCTAGCGAATAAGAAGATAGTATAGCAGATTGATAGAACAGAGCAGGAATGAGAAAGAGCAAATGAGAAAGACAGCGACAGTGGGAATTTAAAGCACTAAATTTCCAGAAATTGGGGATACTATTTATACTGAAACCCCCGGCACCTCAACGGGGGCTCTAATTTATCGAACCCCGTTTACAAAAACACAATAGAATATAAACATCATTATAAAATCTTAGCAAACCCAGGGCCGGACCCAGGGGGGGGGGTTACCTGGGTTCCGAAACCCACCCCCCTCCAAACTTAAAAAAAAAGAATTTTTTTAATGCAAAGAGTTATATTTTTAAAATTGTTTTTAAAACATTGCAGTTTTTAGTCACTTTTGGTCCAAGGTACAAAGAGTTATTTAATAATAATAATAATAATAATAATAATAATAATAATAATAATAATAATAATAATAATAATAATAATAATAATAAATTGCATTTATACAACGCATTTTTCATTAAAATGTCAACTCAATGCGCTTACACACATCATTCGTACACATCATCACAACATTCGCACTACATCATGTACAGCATCATTGAGAAAGTATTATTACTGTTCATACTATTTACACAGAAAACGCCTTGCGGAACAAGTGCGTTTTTAAGCAGCTCCTAAAGGAAACATTACACTACATTACATGATTATTGCTTTAGTTCCAGCGGCTTAAAGGAAACAAGGTCTGTACAATGTCTTAAACCGGCAGGCAGAGCATTCCAAACCTTGGGTGCTTGAAAACTAAAAGACCGGTCGCCAACTGTTTTAAGCAGACGCTTGGGCGTTTTCAACAGTTTTTTTTTTATCTGATGAGCGCAAATAACGGGTTGTAGTTTAGGTAGTGAGTACCTCAGACATATATGGTGGAAGTGACTGGTCGAAGTGACGGAAATTTGACGTGATATTTATAGACAATTCAACGGAAATCCATTTCAAGGGATCCGTTGAAACGTCCAAAGCGTTTTCCCGTTGAAATGACCAAGTAACCCAACCCCTAAGCCTAAATTAGTAAATGCAGCCATATTTTCTTGTTCTGGCCGCAAGCCTCTTCCAGCACCTTCACCTTGATACTGCCCTAATCCCCCAAAAACGACTTTTTAGAAATATTAATTAAGATGCAAAGTTGATAATTATGAACACAGCGTTCGTTGCCTTGTTTGGTGAAGTCAGCAAAATGGCAAATGCTTTGACAACTGATGTTATTGTTCCTCGTCAAGCATCCCGACAGACTCTCCGTGACAACCAACCTGCGGCCACTCCAGAAGAATATTTCAAGATTAGCATTGCCATTCCTTTCGTGGAACACCTGTCAACCGAATTTGACTCGAGGTAAAAAAATGCTGACCTAGCAGTTAATGGTCTCTGTCTGGTGCCAAGCACTTTAATAGACAACCAGGATGGTTTCATGCAGGTTCCAGAAGGGGTGAAGACACTGGCAATGTTGTGGGAGTCTGACCTACCAGAAAACGCTACCCTTGATGCAGAATACCAATGGTGGGTTTGCAAATGGCGAAGTGCTGCTGAGAATGCGACAGCTATCATCCCATCCACGGCATCAGAAGCACTGAAACATTGTGATAGGGATTTTTATCCCAACCTGTTCATCATGCTAAAGAACCATTGCACCCTGCCGAGTGTGAGCGTTCAAACAGTCAGCTGCGCAACCTGAAAACTAGCTGCGCTCTACAATGGGGCAACAGAGACTCAAAGGACTTGCTTTACTGAAAGTGCACAGGGATGTTGATATTGACTTCAAAGAGGTAGTGAACTGTTTTGCCAGAAGATACAATTAACAAAGGGTACTAATGCCGTGGAACCTAGTGCAGCAAGACTGAAAGTGAAAGCAGGGCGGTGATGTTCACAAACTACAAGGTAAAGCTTTATACTGTTAACGATTTAAAAAAAAGTAGTGAATAATAATAGTATACAAAACATCTCTGCTGATAAATAAATGTTTGTGTGTGTATGTGTGTGTGTGTTGTTGGTTTTTTTTAAGGGAGGGGCAGAGGGCAATTTTTGTACCCCAGAGTTTGTCAGTTCAATTGTTCAAAAAGCTCAAAGTCCCAGACCATCAGAAATGGCTTTTTCAAGGTTTAGATTGCACCAGATTGCACCATTTTGCATCCTTGAAAAAAAAAATTTCTGGGGTGGGGCTGGGGGGTGGGGTATGCCCCCGGACCCCCTAATAGGCTCGGCGCAATCCGTAATACCCATGGATTTTTCCGAGGTCCGGCCCTGAAAACATACTTAGAAAATGCCTACATTGCTAAATAATAATACCATAGGAAGCCCTAGTGACCATTTGGCAGATAGCTTCCAAAAGCCCCAAGCTGACCCAACAGACCTCATACACAAATGAGGAGCTTGGGGAGAGTTGTCAAGAAAAAAAACAGGTAGGTGACTGGTCTAGCGAAGAAGAAAGTATATTGATAGAACAGAGTAGGAACGAGAAAGAACAAATGAGAATGATTGAAACAGTGGTCATTTAAAGCACTACATTTCCAAAAAGTGGGGATACTATTTATACAGAGACTCCCGGCTCCACGGGGCGGAGAGGGGAGAGGGGTGGGTGTCTCAAGTGTGTGTGTTTGTCCCATTGGTGCGTGTGTGTGTGTGTGTGTGTGTGTGTGTGTGTGTGTGTGTGTGTGCCTTCGTGTGTGCAGCCAGTCAATAATGTCTGTTAAGCTTATTACATTTTTAAAAAATACGATAAAAAGACACACATTGAATAGTAATTTTGCTTATTTACTGTGTTAGGTAAATGCTACATCTATCAACACTTATGCAAGAATCAACGGTGAACAGCCCACTTTATTATTTTTGCCTTGGAATAGACGCGCATTACATTTACCTTGCCTTCTGGGTAAACCAGGTATACTCTGTAGTCCTGGGGTCGAATTCATGGCCCGTTAAATTATAGGCGATGGTTAACGTTACCAACATTGGTTTTGTAACCAACAATGGTATCGTTAACCATCGTTTGGCAGATCGCTATTCATGAGCGAGTGTCCACCCATTGTTACTTAACCAAGGCTATTTTTGGGCTGTGCGGGAATATCCGTAAGGGGGCATAATTCAAGCAGCTGTTTTCCTTCTTTCGTCAACAAAATAGGCCTATAAAAATGGCTGTGGCAATGGCAAAGAGAAAAGCAATTTTTTCGTACACTGAAACTAATGTTCTCCTTGAGAACGTTATAGAATTTAAACATATACTGATGGCAAGTTTATCAACTGATGTCACAAACCGCCTAAAAAACGACTGCTGGAAAAAAAATCGCCGAAAGAGTGAGTGCAGTTGGTGGTGCGAAGCGAACAGCTGAAGACGTGAGGGAAAAGTTTTATAACCTTAAAAAAGACCATCGGAATCGTGCAGCCGCACGATTAAAGTCTGGCAATGGTGGCGTGATTAGCAAGCCTACCGACAGCATGCTGGATATCATAGTGAGCAAGGAGAGCGAGCTTTTTGTTGGGGTGAAAGGAGAGAAATCACTTTTGATCACTTTGTATTTGTAATGTTAGGCCTACATTTTGTTTTTAGACTGAGGTGTCAATTTCTGCCGTTTCTGGGTAGTTTGGAACTTGAAATGTTGTCTTTATTTCGTAGGGTTGCATTACCCTACGAGTATAAACTATACAGATACACAATAAGCCTACACATCACCAGTCAAAATCCAACAACAATATTTTAATAATAATAATATTAACCCGTTTTATTAATATGACAGATTATTAAAGGTGCCAGAGGCATAAAAACAAAGAGTGAGACACACATGTAAAAGTGGTGACAAAACGCCTTGCCGATCACACAGTTTCAGTTTGTCTACCGCGTTCGTTAACGTGATGATATCATGCCGACGAAAACGAAATTTTGATACCAGTTCCACATCATCAAATTTGTCAAGTGGATTACTTCTGTCGCGAAATACTCTCTCTCTCCTCGAAGCTCGTCTGTGTCGAAGTTGCCACCAAACGATGGCCGTCATTTTTAACCAGTGTTCCATTGGTTATCGGGTGGTCCCCCCTCCGTTAAAATAACCATGGTTAGCAACCGTCGTTAACTCTGCTAAGGCCTCATGAATTTAAAATTTCCAGCTTAACCAACGTCGTTAATTTTACCAACATTGGTTAAGCCTTAACCAACGGTCATGAATACCACCCCTGCTTTGAGCACACGAGCTGTTAAATTTATTAGGCATGACGATACAAATCAACCGTGACTTCAAACATATTTTTATTTCTTTCACGAAGAAGTGCAATTCTTCTTCTTCTTCTTCTTCTTCTTCTTCTTCTTCTTCTTCTTCTTCTTCTTCTTCTTTCTTTCTTTCTTTCTTTCTTTCTTTCTTTCTTCT
>CM072517.1:7072669-7087669 GCA_036898135.1 Oncomelania hupensis
CGGCACAAGGACCGCGCCTTCCGTTGGCCACCAGGACGGAGGTGTTAAGTATGCTACTGATGGACAATTTAGCAAGATCCGCACGAGAAACAACATCGTCATAGGAACCTGGAATGTCAGGACCCTAACTGCGGAAGGAAAATTAGAAGAACTGGCCCACGAGTTGGACCACTATCGATGGAATGTTCTAGGTATCAGCGAACTGCGCTGGAAAGGCCTAGGTGAAACAACGACCGACAAAGGCCACAAGCTCTATTTCAGCGGTAGGGATGACAGGCACGAACACGGCGTTGGTTTCTTGGTCCACAAGAACATTCTAGCCACTGTCATGGGTTGCCGCCCAGTCTCCAGTAGACTCATTACCATCCGCCTGAGAGCAGCCCCTTTCAACATCACCATCATCCAGGCCTACGCCCCAACATCAGACTATGACGACAGCGAAGTGGAGGATTTTTATGAAAATCTACAGGCGGTCCTTGACCAAGTGCCGAAGAAGGACATAGTCATAGTGCAAGGCGACTGGAATGCCAAGGTTGGCCAAGATGCGCACCACAACTGGGGAGACACATGTGGACCCCACTGCAACAACGAGACAAATGACAGGGGTCTGAGACTCTTGGAGTTTGCCAGATACAACAATCTGGTACTGGCAAACACGCTTGGTCTCCACAAAAACTCCAGACGATGGACATGGCACAGTCCTGGCGGGGAGCATCACAACCAAATAGACTACATCATGGTCAAGAAACGCTTCAGATCAAGCATCAACATTGGCAGGACACGTACTTTTCCAGGAGCAGACATCGGAAGTGACCACGATCTCGTGATGATGTCTTTCCGGCTCCACTTGAAGAGAGTAAATACAGCAAAGTGCACTAGACTGAAGTTCGACCTGGACAAACTGCAAGACCCGGAGGTGGCAGAACTATTTCAGGCCACAATTGGAGGGAAATTTGCACCACTGCTCATTTTGGGGGCTGGTGAAGTAGATGTCAACACCATGACCACCACCTTCAACTCAGCTGTGACAGATGCCGCCACTGAGATCCTTGGCAAGCACCGACCAAAGAAGAAGCTGTGGATCACACCTGAACTTTTGGATCTGTGTGATAAACGAAGAGAGATGAAAAAGAAAAAGAACACCTCACAGGGAGCTGATGTCTACCGAAAAATCAACAATGACATCCGAAAAGGCATGCTCACAGCAAAGGAGAACTGGATAGAAGATCAATGCCAGGAAATAGAGAACAGTCTGAACAAGAACAACAGCAAGAAGGCCTACCAGACTGTGAAGCGGCTGACAAGTGTCAAACAGCCCAAAGTCTCCACTATCCAAAGCAAGTCTGGCATATGCCTTACAGAAGAACAAGAAGTCTTGGACAGATGGACAGAGTACTGCTCTGACCTTTACAACCATACACCAAATGGAGACCCATCAGTTCTAGCATGTCCCGAGAACAGAGAAGAAGAAGAAATCCTCCCAATTCTCCGGGAAGAAGTTGAGGCAGCAGTGCAAGCGCTAAAGAAAGGGAAGTCAGCGGGAGTGGACAACATACCCGCGGAACTGCTACAAGCAGGAGGAGAAGCGATGATTGATGCCCTCACCATTATCTGTAACAAGATCTGGCAGAGTGGGGAGTGGCCTATACCATGGACCCAGTCGCTTGTCATCACTCTTCCCAAAAAAGGTAACCTTCAGGAGTGTGAAAATTACCGGACCATCAGCCTCATCAGCCATCCCAGCAAGGTCCTCCTGAAAATAATACTCAACAGGTTGAAACCCCAAGCTGAACAAATCATAGCTGAAGAACAAGCAGGATTCAGGGCAGGGCGAAGTACCACTGAGCAGATTTTCAACCTCAGAATAATCTGTGAGAAATACCTACAGCACCAACAACATCTATACCATGTGTTCATAGACTTCAAGAAGGCGTTTGACCGAGTCTGGCATGCAGCTCTATGGGCAACAATGAAAGTGTACAACATCAGCCCTAAAATTATTGAAGTCATCAAAAGCCTGTATGACAAGGCTACCAGTGCAGTCCTCCACAACAGAGCCATCGGGAATTGGTTCAGAACAACAATCGGTGTGCGCCAAGGATGCCTACTCTCTCCAACACTCTTCAACATCTTCCTAGAGCGCATCATGTCGGATGCTCTTGCAGACCATGAAGGCACAGTCAGCATAGGGGGTAGAGCAATCTCCAATCTTCGTTTTGCAGATGACATTGATGGATTGGCTGGAGAGGAACAAGAACTTGAACAGCTGGTACAGAGGCTTGACACCACCTCCAAAGCCTATGGAATGGAAATAAGTGCAGAGAAGACCAAAATGATGACCAACAACACCAATGGCATCAATACGGACATCAAAGTCCAAGGCCAATCCCTCGACACAGTGCATAGCTTCAAATATTTAGGAGCCATTGTATCAGACAATGGGTCCCGACAGGAAGTCCTCTCCAGGATCGCACAAACAACTGCTGCCCTGACAAGGTTGAAGCCCATTTGGAAAGACAGGACCATCAGTCTACATTCCAAAGTAAGACTGCTGCGCTCCCTTGTCATCTCCATCTTCCTATATGCTTGCGAAGCATGGACCCTCACAGCAGATCTCCAACGAAGAATACAAAGCATGGAGATGAGGTGCTACAGAAGACTTCTGGGCATTTCCTATACCCAACACATCACCAACGACGAAGTCCGACAGACCATCACACAAGCCATTGGACAACACGATGACCTGCTAACAGTGGTGAAGAAACGGAAACTTCGGTGGTATGGCCACGTCACCAGATCATCAGGCCTTGCAAAGACTATTCTGCAAGGCACAGTGCAAGGAGGTAGAAGAAGAGGGAGACCGACAAAGAGGTGGGAGGACAACATTCGAGAATGGACTGGTTTGACACTGAGCGAAGCCATCAGGGCTGCTGAGGACAGAGAAAGATGGAGTATGCTGGTTAAACGATCATCTGTGGTGCCCCTACGACCTTCGGGTTACGGGACAGGATAGGATAGGATAGGATAGTCTTATAAATGTCTCAAGAAACAAGGTATATTTGTCTTTGTACGGTGATCTGGGAACACAGTTTTGCTATCTGGGAACATGCGAATGTCTCTAGATCCAAGGTAACTTTGAAAACGCAAGAAAAAGTAAGTTTCGTCTCCTCTAGGCGACGAATTAGGTCACGCTGTATTTGTTTCTAGGTCAACTGTCGTTTACGAACCGTGTGAGAATGTTTTCGAACCGTTTATTGACGCCGGATAGTGTCCTCACTTGGTTTCATACAATTTAAGAATCCAAGAAGGCAAATGGGTTTTTGGAACAGAAAAAGTGCATTTTTCTAGAGAAAAGGGTTAGGGCAAGGGCAAGGGATAGATCTACAACTACCCCTTACCCGAACCCTTGTAGCATTTTTCCGTCAATTTTAAACAGTGGTTTTGCATTTTCTCGGAAACAAGGAGTTTCTCTCTCTCTCTCTCTCTCTCTCTCTCTCTCTCTCTCTCTCTCTCTCTCTCTCTCTCTCTCTCTCTCTCTCTCTCGATAAATAGAGAGAGAGAACTCCTTGTTTATATATGAAACAACCCGTTTGTATATCGAATAATCAGGTGTTACACATATGTATAAGAGACAGAGAGAAAAAGAGAGAGAGACAGAGAGAGAAAGAGGTGAGACAGAGAGGGAGAGCGAGAGAGAGAGACAGAGAGATAGAGAGGGGGGAGAGAAAGAGGGAGAGAGAGAGGGAGAAAGAGATAGTGAGAGAGATATCCTTTATAGTTACCAGCCATTGTAAACCAATAGTTTCCATTACTTGCTCATTGGAGCGAGAGTGCCAACCCAGGAAGGTCTCTCCAGTTTATGCACGCGTGCATTTCGTCGGCACGAACCTTCAAAGATCCAGACTCTCATGTCCCAGACGAGCAAATGCCAGATAAAACTAAATACCACCAGCCAAAAACTACTTGCCCCCCACCAACCTCCCACAATCCTGTCCCCCTTTTCTCTCCTCTCCCCCCCCATCCCCCTTCTCTCGCCCAGTTCGGTGGCAGTTAATTTTGGGTTAAAAAAAGAACCCAAAACACATGGATCTGAATGACTGAACAACAGGTGGGGTTTTGCAGTCGCGGAATTAATGGGATAAAATCTGGCTTAAATTTATATTACAATAAAATGGAATTACAGTCCACAAACCGGTGAACACGAGTTTACAATTTGGTAGGTAAATTGTTTATATTGTAATATACCTGACGAAAAAATCGTACAGCGAAAAATGTAGATAGATGGCAAAGACGCTGGTGAAAATAAAAAAGGAACCATCAATCTACCATGACATTTGGAAAGCGTAGTGTCCGCAGTTGGGAGCTGACCGCACATTGGGTTTCCTACCCTACCGGTACATGTAGTTTATGTATCGTTAAGTCTTCCATCATCATCATCATCATCATCATCATCATCATCATCATCATCATCATCATCATCATCATCATCATCATCGCTCTTTGCAGTCCGCTGGACCCTATGAACAATGATTAACTCACTATCATCATCATCATCATCATCATCATCATCATCATCATCATCATCATCATCATCATCATCATCATCATCATCATCATCATCATCATCGCTCTTTGCAGTCCGCTGGACCCTATAAACAATGATTAACTCATCATCATCATCATCATCATCATCATCATCATCATCATCATCATCATCATCATCATCATCACCACCACCACCACCACCACCACACCCATTGCACCAAGGTACCAGCGCACTCAAGATACACCTCTAATCTTCGCTGCGTAGCGTGAACAGGATATATCGTAATATCGCCAAGATAATAACTTGAGTCCGCTATGAGCGGACGAGGCTACGTGCGAAATCACGGAAAAAGCGCAATTTCACTGTAAATATATACTGAATGTTGCTCTACGACATTCCGCTCTTTCCGTCTCAAAAACCCAATTGCCTTGTTGGATTCTTAAATTGCATGAAACCAAGTGAGGACACAATCCGGCGTCAACAAACGGTTCAAAAACATTCTCAAACGGTTCGTAAAAGACAGTTGACCTAGAAACTACTACAGTTTGACCTAATTCGTCCCCTAGAGGAGACGAAACTTACATTTTTCTATTTTTATGAGTTCACTGCAGTCAAATTGCGCTTTTCCCGTGATTTCGCAAGTAGCCTCGTCCGCTCATAGCGGACTCAAGTTATTATCTTGGCGATATTACGATATATCCTGTTCACGCTACTCAGCGGTACTTTCAACTATATCTTGAAAGCGCTGGTAGCCATGCGCATTACCTCACCACCACCACCACCATCATCATCATCATCATCATCATCATCATCACCAGCAGCAGTATCACCATCACCATCATCATCATTTTAACATCTTCTTCAACATTATCATCATCATTCTCATTATCACCACCACTCTCACCATCATCATCATCATCATCATCATCATCATCATCATCATCATCATCATCATCATTACGAGGCACATGCATCCTTCAAATCCATCCACCCCCACGCTTCTCTCTCAGAACAAGGGGCAAATGTGACGTCAGGCAAAGTATGAATGATAATTAAGCAACAACGAAGTTAGGTTGAAGGGTCCAGAGTATGAAGGATGTGGGTGACATCGAGTTTAATTGTAAAATTGTATTGTTGTCGCATGCAAAGATGATACGTGTAATTTTAGGCGCGTCTTGGGCGACGTGAGTTCGACTCCCGATTTCCGCAAACTATTTGTGTGCATGCTGGATATTAGTGGCCAGCGCCTTGAGATGCTCTTTGAGCTTGTAAGTGCGCTATATAAGAACCGGCCCTTTGAAATCTGTGCTTGAACCCACCGCTCAGCTTTGAAAGTAATCCTGTCACTTCGACCCTGTTGTGTAGCGATGAGCTCAGTTAATCACCCATCATGTCCAGGGCCGGACCTAAGTTTTTCAGGGGTAGGGGCCCAAATTTATGTTAGGGTAGTAGTGGAGGCGCCGAGCCGACGGCGCGAAGCGCCTATTTTACTAGGGGGGTCCGGGGGCATGCTACCCCGGAAAATTTTTTGAAAATGGAGAAAAAATGTTGCAATCTGAGCATGTAAATTGCAAAATTTTGGTGCTATAGTTTGCCACTGATTTTGGGAAGAAATTACCTTTAAAAAAGTGTGTGTGTGTTAGGAATAAAGTCATAACAAAAATATGACTTAGGTCTTTGGGGAACAAAATATAGTGATACACATATTTTTTTCTTTCTTTTTTTTTCTTTCTTTCTTTGTTTTTTTTTTCAAAAAAGGGTAGGGGCCCGGGCCCCTCGGGCCTCTAGGGCAGGTCCGGCCCTGAATTTGTCCCCGACCCCTTGTCATAGAATGAGCTAATTCTATATCGTGCTGCTGCTTCGGCGGCGCCTCAGAGGGGGAAGTGAGCCACAGCATACAAAGTCATTACCGAAAATCGTCTCTCCTTGAGAAACCTCTCCCGTTGCCATCGAGATGCGAATCAAAACTCATCCCTTAAAAAGATGTGATTAAAATGGTTTGAAGGAAAGTAGATAAAACCTGTGGTGTTCGGGGAAAAGCTCGCTAAGTCCCTTATTCGCCTATGTGTCCGGGGACGTTAATCTACCCAACGAAACGAACGAACGAAAAGCTCGATCAGTGGGCTTGAGATGTTGACAGATAACAGGTTTAGTCTTTGGCACGCCGGCCGAATGTTTGTGAACTCATATAACCCCGTCCCCGTAGATAACATCTGATGAAGCTCAACATCTTCCCAACGGAAGAATGAACAGAACTATTGTGGACGTGTTAAACTCCCTGTGTACGCGGTCATGTTTGTGTTCAGTAGTAGTAGTAGTAGTAGTAGTAGTAGTAGTAGTAGTAGTAGTAGTAGTAGGAGGAGGAGGAGTCGTAGTAGTTGTAGTACTACTACTACTACTACTACTACTACTACTACTACTACTACTACTACTACTACTACTACTACTAATAATAATAATAATTCAGCATTTAAGTCTCCTCTCTGAAAATCCTTATTGGGAAGAGAGGGGACTATAAACTGATTAAACAAACAACAACAACAACAACTAATAATAATAATAATAATAATAATAATAATGGATGCTCAATACGCGCATTACCTCAAATTACTAATCGAGCGCAAAGCGCGGCGATCAGTATTAACAAACAGGCTCAGATGTTTCCACCCTCTATCACACACACACGTCAAGGAGATCGCTAGTTGAAGACAAAAAGGAACGCGAGTTTTTATTTGTCACATTTTAGATTGACTGCATGCAGTACCATTATGGAAGGGATGTAGTAAACCGGAGTACCCGGAGAAAACCCTCGGAGACCTGTATATTCTCGTTCCTAAATCACATACATTCGCCCCTTGCGGGAATCGAACCCGCGACCTTCAGCATAGGAAACCACCTCAACTGAGGTGTGTGTGTGTGTGTGTGTGTGTGTGTGTGTGTGTGGGTGTGTGTGCGTGTGTGTGTGTGTTCGTGTGTATGTTTGTGTGTACGAGTGTGTGTGCGTTTGTGTGTGTGCGGGTGTGTGTGCGTGTGTAACACAGATGGTGGTTTAACCACTGAACCACAATGTCAACATGAGTCCCGCTTTCTCTGTTAGTTGCATGCAGTTGCACATTCCCGAGTTCAGGTTGTCAAAACTTTTAGCGATTTTCGTTATTCGCGCTTTTTAGGGCGATTTTTCGAGCCCTGTAGACATCTCCCATTTGACGATAGACAAGCTAAGGTAAACTAAGCTAAGCTAAGACAACTTTATTATCTCTTACGAAAAATTACATTGCAGCGTACCTGGTCATCTGGACAGAGGGAGGTTTAGCTCCCCTGTATGCGTCATTGGTAGTATCACTAAGCTAGCGCTCAACGAACCGAAACCTTCTCTAGGTAAGCCCGGTCTACCGACCGAGGAAGGTTATGACATCGCGACTGACGTCACCAAGACAACTTTAACTACACCGTGTCTCTTTGTCCCTCAGCAACACTCACTCGCTTCCCTTACCAGCCACTTGCCACCAAACAATACTTTACTGTTCTACTTTCAGGTTCTTACTCTTCATGGCAAGGTAGGTAACCTCATTTGCGGACAGTTTTTGAGGCCCCTTCATAATATAGTGTCAGTCTCCAGTCCTCGATCGTGCTTGCCTGTCTGACGGATCGCCGGACCTAAAGCAATAACCATGTAATGTAATGTATGACGGCTAATGTTTGGTATCTCTTTAAAAGGACCCCATTTGACCACGCCCACTTGACAGATCCATTGAACATTCACAGTTAGTGTTGCCTCAATGAAAAAATAAGCTTACAAAAAAAAATAAAAAAGCTCTTTTGAAGGTATCTTTGTTGATTGTTTTTAAATGAATAAATTCCGTAGTTTTTGTGCCCATCAATAGCAAGGGCGGGCCAACATTGCCTCTGAAGCATGGAGATGAGGTGCTACGGAAGACTTCTGGGCATTTCCTGTACCCAGCACATCACCAACGACAAAGTCCGACAGACCATCACACGAGCCATTGGACAACACGATGACATGCTCACAGCGGTGACGAAACGGAAACTCTGATGGTGTGGCTACGTCAGCGTGGCAGCAGGCCTTACAAAACAAACATCCTGCAAGGCACGGTGCAAGGAGGCATAAGAAGAGGGAGACAGAAAAAAAGGTGGGAGGACAACATTTGAGAATGGACACTGAGCGAAGCCTTGAGGGTTGCTGAGGACAGAGAAAGATGGAGTACGCTGGTTAAACGATCATCTGTGGTGCCCCAACGACCTTTGAGTTACAGGATAGGATAGAATAGGATAGGATAGACCAACATTACAACACAGCATCTACCATACCAAAGCCGATAAAAGACAGAACCCATCCAACAACAACAACAACAGCAACAACAACAACAACAACAACAACAATCCCAAGTAAGGCTTTTGGTTTTACGTTGTTAAAACAGACCCAACCGTACCCCTGACACGAAATACGCACACTTCAAGCCGCCTGGTTCATTCCGAAAAAGGGTCAAAGGTCACAGGGCTATGGAATTGATCGTACCGTTAAAACAAGGGAAATAACTTCCTGTCGGAACCGACAGTGAAAATTCAAAACTGTAGCCGTTGGTGTGCGCAACAAAAGCCTGGCTTTATCATGGTTTCGTGTAAAAACAATTCCAAGTTTAGGGTAAACCCATTTTGGTCAAAAGTAAACAAAGCCTTCAAATTGAGGCATTTTCATTTCCAAGTCTAAAATAACTTCGGTGAACAGACGTGAAATGAAACAAACAAGGAAACAAAGCTTTGTATTTCGTGAACAATCGGATATTGTTCTACATATTTATATGGTTTTTTTGTTTAGTGACAGCTGCTTTTCAGTTGAATGAACTTGGATCTGAATGAACAAAGAAAGGGTTTTGGCCATTGCGGACGGAGCGTTGGCCATTGCGGACGGGGGTGTTGGCAATTGCGGGCAGACCGTCATTTTCGTACTTAAGTAAAAGTTTCGGGTGCAGTCCACGCACCTTGTTAGACACGAGTGTAGAACAAAGATAGTTGAAATCAAGCAAGAGACTAGCTTTGGGTTTAAAAAGCCTATAAATGTGGGTTTACCAGCGGGAAAAGGCAAAGAAATTGTCACGTACTTGTAGGGGTCAAAAGCTGACAATTGGATCGAGATTGAACTTGAATACGGCATACTAAACGATTGATTTGACTTGAACCTTTATCATTGTCATGATTACTTTTTTTTTTTTTTAAAACTTTATGTGTTATTGTAGCCTATATTTATTGTACACGCTTAGAGCTGTCATGATTAGGCGTTTGGAAATGTTAATAATAATAATAATAATAATAATAAAAATAATAATAATAATAATAATAATAATAATAATAATAATAATAATAATAATAATAATAATACTAATAATAATAATAATAATTGAACTAAACTGAACTGAACGGATCTGAAGTGACTTAAACTGAAATGACCTGAGCTGAACTGAATTGAACTGAATTGAATTGCGTAAATTTAGGTTTTCCAGTAGAGAGGCAAGGAATTCCATGTTGTGGGGCCCGAAACCTGGAAACGGTAATCCTCATCGTTGGCCATGCATGTCATTGTCCTAGTCATTTATTACGGTACGTGTCACAGGGTAACGTAATTATTCATAAACATGGTTCTCTCTCTCTCTCTCCCTCTCTCTCTCTCTCTCTCTCTCTCTCTCTCTCTCTCTCTGTCACGTGTTCTTTTATGACTCCGCTTGACAACCATCTAGTGATGCTGTGGCCCTCGTGTCACTTACCTGTGCTAGTCACTTCTCCATCACCTTTCCACATCACCAATACCCTGTCCCTTCCAGCCCCTCACTGCAAGTACACGTACCATCCTTTCCATCTTTGCCTAATCCGAAAGTTCTCTCTCTCTCTCTCTCTCTCTCTCTCTCTCTCTCTCTCTCTCTCTCTCTCTCTCTCTCTCTCTCTCCAACTGATTTCTTCAGCTGACGCGACGTATACAGAATACACAGTCTTTTATTGTCCATATAAACATTTACAAGATTTTTTTCGTGCAGTTTCCATTTGCAGATAGAAAAATCCCCCCCCCCCCCAAAAAAAAAAAAAAAAAAAAAAAAGAAAAAAAAAGAAAAAAAAAAGAAAAGAAAAAGAAATAAATTGTAATAGCAACATAAAATTTAAAATAACGATGATGAGTGTGGCATGCAGCTCTGTTTGCAACCATGAGAGTGTACAACATCAGCCCTAAAATTACTGAAGTCATCAAAAGTCTGTATGACAAGGCTACCAGTGCAGACCTCCACAACAGCGCCATCGGAAACTGGTTCAGAACAACAATCGGTGTGCGTCAGGGATGCCTACTCTCTCCAACACTCTCCAACATCTTCCTAAAGCGCATCATGTCAGATGCCCTTGCAGATCACGAAGGCACAGTCAGCATAGGGGGAAGAGCAATCTCCAACCTTCGTTTTACGGATGACATTGATGGATTGGCTGTAGAGGAACAAGAACTTGAACAGCTGGTACAGAGGCTTGACACCACCTCCAGAGCCTATGGAATGGAAATAAGTGCAGAGAAGACCAAAATGATGACCAACAACACCAATGGCATCAACACGGACATCAAAGTCCAAGGCCAATCCCTCAACACAGAACATATCTTCAAATATTTAGGAGCAATTCACACTTTTCTGCTATCCTATGCACCAACGGGAATACCCTCTATGAAAAATACTTCCGGTTTTTTTTTTCTCCGCGTGGTTTAGTGAGTTATTTCCAAATATTCAAGAATAATAACATGTGTCACTGGCCACCTGTATCGTACCCTCACATATTTTTATTTTTTTTGCTGCAGTTTATTATCCCTTTCTATCGCCAGTGGCGCGCCTAAACCCTACCTACCTAACATTATTTGTGAATTTTTGAAAAATATTCGGAAAAACATAACGCCCAGATGCTGGCTCGAACCCACACCTGTCAGGCGCCATTGGTTTCTGGCTTGTGGACAAGGCAAGTTAGTCCCGCCTTAGCCCACTTGGCCACAACGCTTGCATAACATAGTCAGTTACTTCGTGTTTTGTGAAGGTTGCGACGGCAAAGCTATGGAAAACTACAAGAGTCTTCAGGTCTTGTTTCACTTTCTGTCGATGATCGACGCACCTCCGAAGTCGCCACAAATACAGGCCTCTACGATTGTTTTTTGCATTCTTTCACTGAGCATGTACTTCCTCCACCGTTTTTATACTTATCCCACTCGTTTTCTGGCTCTAACAATCGTCGTTTTCGGCAATTTGCCATATTTAAAAGTCACGCATCAAGCTTTGATAAAAGCAAAACAAGCCAAAGCGGAACTTGGTTTCATATAACCTCGTTTTAATTTATAATGGCGATACCCACGAGTTTTTATGAGAGGTGCCGGAAAGTTGTGAATTGTATCGGACAATGGGTACCGACAGGAAGTCCAGCCTCTCCAGGATCGCACAAACAACTGCTGCCCTGGCGAGGTTGAAGCCAATTTGGAAAGACAGGACCATCTGTCTACATTCCAAGGTAAAACTGCTGCGCTCCCTTGTCATCCCCATCTTCCTATACGCTTGCGAAACATGGACCCTCCCATCAGATCTATCCTATCCTATCCTGTCCCGTAACCCGGAGGTCGTAGGGGCACCACAGATGATCGTTTAACCAGCATACTCCATCTTTCTCTGTCCTCAGCAGCCCTGATGGCTTCGCTCAGTGTCAAACCAGTCCATTATCGAATGTTGTCCTCCCACCTCTTTTTCGGTCTCTCTCTTCTTCTTCCTCCTTGCACTGTGCCTTGCAGAATGGTCTTTGCAAGGCCTGATGATCTGGTGACGTGGACATACCATCGGAGTTTCCGTTTCTCCACCACTGTGAGCAGGTCATCGTGTTGTCCAATGGCTTGTATGATGGTCTGTCGGACTTCGTCGTTGGTGATGTGCTGGGTATAGAAAATGCCCAGAAGTCTTCTGTAGCACCTCATCTCCATGCTTTGTATTCTTCGTTGTAGATCTGTTGTATTTTTATCAAGCTAAAGCGAAACCCTTACGAGCAGTTGTTTGTAACCGCCTTTGGCAGCTGCTATTTTTAGCTCCAAATTGTTGGCTGTCTAGCACTAACACAAACTACGGAATTTATTCATGTAAAAAATAACGATTCTTCCCAAAAAGTTATTTTTGTTCAAAGCTTTTTTTTTTTTCAAATGGGCAACACTCACTTTAAATGTCAAGAGAGGCGTGGTCAAAGTGGGTCACTTTAACATAACCCCCAAAGTTCTAACAGTTGTATGTGCCAAAAATATATATCTCATTGTGTTCCCACCACTCTCTATGTTGAAGCCGCTGTTTTGATTCTCAGCCCTTCATGTTCCTACCGTTTTCTTGTTCCCATGATTATCTGCGGTGCCCCAACGACCATCGAGTTACGGGATTTGAATAGGATAGGATAGGATACTGTTTGGGAAATAAAATAATAATAAGTTATTTACGGAGAAAATATATAATTTATAGAAATCTTACATTGTTTATAAACACATGATTATTTAGGAAATATGCTTATAAATAAAAATGATCTAGCTAAAAGTGGTGAAAGTAAATATTTTACAAAGGGTATTCCATAGATACAGCCATCTGTGGGACTAAAGGCAGGGCTTTCGCTTTGCTGACTACCACTGCGTCATCCGGCACCCTCTTACCCCTCCCCCCTCCTATCCTCCTCATTTCCTAACCCCATTTGTCACTCTTCCTCCTTAGTCATCACCACCATCACACTCCCTCCCCTCCTCGCGCCCCCCGTGGGGTGCCGGGGGTTTCAGTATAAATAGTATCCCCACTTTCTGGAAATTTAGTGCTTTAAATTCCCACTGTCGCTGTCTTTCTCCTTCGTTCTTTCTCATTCCTGCTCTGTTCTATCAATCTGCTATACTGTCTTCTTCTTCGCTAGACCAGTCACCTACCTTTTTTCTTGAGAACTCTTCCGGGACAAAACTCCTCTTTTGTGTGTGAGGTCTGTTGGGTCAGCTTGGGAATATTGGACGCTATCTGCCAAATGGTCACTGGGGCTCCTACGATTTTATTATTTGGCAATGTAGGAATGTTATATATATATGTGTTTTGTTGATATTTTATAATGATGTTTGTATTCTATTTAGTTTTTTTAACGGGTGTTCGATAAATTAGAGCACAGCCCAAACGTCCCCTGCGTGGGATGTCTTTATTGTAAAGTGACCGGCTGGTAGATTGCCTTCAGTGTTACCACTAGGGTTGTTTCGGCAGAACTTTTATGCGAATTAGGGATGAGTCCTCTTTCAGCGAAGTTGTGGTCTTGATTTTGTGGTCTCGATTCGGCTCTTGGCAGTCCGCTGGACCCTGTATTCAATAAATAACTAACTAACTCCCCTTCTCGCTCTCCATCTTGTCTGGTTTTCTAAAGCGCTTTCAGTTTCATATCTGTTACAGAGCTACCGGGCTGATTTATTCATTCATCTCTACGGTGGGCTTATATCCTACTTATTACGCCGGGTGACTTACCGAAGCTGGACCTACAGGTTCCCCCCTTCTTTTTCAGTTTGGGACGGGGGTAAATGATTATGTAATACTGCACGAAACCTTGCAGTCTGTTTGTAACCAGCGGCAGAGATAATGGAGAGGCGACGTCAACCTGGGCCGTCTCTGCTACACAGTGTAAACTGTCTTTCTCATTTGTTCTTTCTCATTCCTACTCTGTTCTATCATTCTACTACAATATCTTCTTCTTTGCTAGACCAGTCACCTTCCTTTTTTTTTTTTTTTTTTTTGAAAACTCTTCCGGGACAAAACTCCTCATTTGTGTGTGAGGTCTGTTGGATCAGCTTTGTCCCCAATATGCGTCGGTGTTCGGGGACGTAAATTTTACTCTTCTGGATCAGCTTGGGAATATTGGGCGCTTTCTGCCAAATGGTCACTGGGGCTTCCTATGATATTATTATTTAGTAATGTAGGCATTTTTTTATATGCATGTGTTTTGTTGATATTTTATAATGATGTTTGAATTCTATTTTGTGTTTGTAAACGGGGGTTCGATAAATAAGAGTATAGCCTCAGCTTCCTCTGCGTTGGATGCCTTTATTGTAAAGTGACCGGCTGGTGGAGAGCCTTCAGAGTTACCACTAGGGTTGTTTCAGCAGATCTTTTATGCGGATGAGGGGCGAGTCGTCTCTCATCCAAGTTGTGGTCTTGATTTTGTGGTCATGATTCGGCTCTTTGCAGTCCGCTGGACCCTGTAAGCAATGAATACATGTAACTAACGAACTAACTCTCCCTCTCTCTGCGTCTCCCCATCCCCAGCCCCGGTCTCTTCTCTCCTCCTTTACTTCAAGCGCGCGGTCACACCACACACACGCAGCAAAGGCAAAGGAATGAACCATCTAAAAGCAAGTTTTGGGGTTTTAAATTCATCTGACCGTG
>CM072517.1:7097669-7142669 GCA_036898135.1 Oncomelania hupensis
GGATCTAACTCCAGCCGCCCGAGACGCCCCAACTTGCAACCTTTGCGCGTATGGTCTGACGCCCAGACGACTGAGGACTGCCAGTGACATCAACAGAACACCCAGCAAGCACTAGGGCCCTTCCTTCCCCATCCCCGGTGCACCACCCAGGATTGTGCTCAGTTGTTTGCGGAGCCCGGACGATGCGACTACGACAGCAGGTGGCTACCTCGGGCAGCTTGAGTTAGATCCCGTATCGGCCAGCGCCTTGAGCAGCTCTTGTGCTGGAGAAGGGCTGTACAAAACAGACAGACAGACGCACAGACAGACAGACAGACACACACAAAGATACACAAACGCGCACCCGAACACGCATAACACACACACGGGTATCATGAGATTATCAATCGCCGTGTGTTTGTGTTAGCGCTAGTGCGTTAGTGTTAGTGTGTTAGCTTTCGTATGTTAGTGTTAGCGTGTTAGTGTGTTAGTTTTCGTGTGTTAGTGTTAGCGTGTTAGTGTTATTGTGTTAGTGCTAGCGCTAGTGCGTTAGTGTTAGTGCGTTAGTGTTAGTGCGTTAGTGTTAGCGCGTTAGTGTTAGTGTGTTAGTGTGTTTGTTAGTGTAAGTGTTAGCGTTAGTGTTAGTGTGTTAGTGTTAGTGTTAATATTAGCGTTAATGTTAGTGTGTGTTAGCGTTAGTGTGTGTTGGTGTTAGTGTTAGTGTGTGTGTTAGTGTTTGTGTGTCTGTATGTCGGTGTCTGTCTGTCTGTCTATCCTTCTGCTTTGTTAGGTGTATTACTGGAAATAGATAATACACTCTGTCTAGTCATTTTTATTGATATCGTATTATTAATGGAAAGCAATGAATAGGAAGACTCGTCGTTTTTGGGTTGGCTGTGGCTTTAAATTGTCGTAATTGTTATGATGTGATCTGTAATAAAGTGTTGTCTATAGGTCTTTTAACTACACAATTTGTTCCGGATTGTTTTTTCATCATATGGCGTGCTTAAGAAAACTTGGGCGTAGTTGTCATCTCTTTGAGTTTTGTGTGTGTAGATATTTGGAAAATGTTTTACACTTTAAACAAAAAGATTTTTTTTTAAGCAATGAAATTAAAATAAGACGAAATAAATTAGAAAAAAATATTAAAATAAGATAAAATCAATAATAATAATAGTAATAATAATAATAATAATAATAATAATAATAATAATAATAATAATAATAATAATAATAATAATAATAATAATGATAATAATAATAATAATAATAATAATAATAATAATAATAATAATAATAATAATAATAATAATAATAATAATAAATAAGTAAATAAATCCAAAATTTTAAACAATACAACTTAGAAAAATAATTTTAATTCTATTTAATTTTGTTGTTGTTGTTTGGGGATAGTCGAAAATGAAGTTTATTCAGTTTACACAAATATTAGGCACACCCACCCACACACCCACCCACACACACACCCACACACACACACACACACAAAGAATGAACATATTAAACAAACAGACTCTTATATGTTTTAGCGTGAATTAAATATTTTAAAAGTTTTTGCGCCATATTAATCTTGATCTCAGAGGCAGTTGAAATTGCTTTTAAATTAAATTAAATTAATGTAATTTCATTTCATTTCATTTCATTTTGTATAGTCTAGTTTGGTAGATTTAATGTAATGTAATATTATTTAACCTATTTAATATTGCTTATTTTAAATTTAAAAAAAAAACACCAACGTTTAATTGTTTTTAATATTGTATTATTAATACGCATTCAGTCAAGCAAGATTGATGCTCTGTTTTGAAAAATCACAAGAAAACTGTCCGGGGTGTCCGACCATGAGCCCAAAGGCTGCAAGATGGCGCCTTGGGCGGCTGAAGTTAGATACTGTATTAGCCAACGCTCTTGAGCTCAAAAAGCGCTACATGTAAATAGGAATGATTAAAATAAATAAATAAATAAATACACCAAGAAGGTTTGCAGTAGGACATCAAAATAAAATGACTCGGGTAGATTTGTGAAACAGAAAAAAAAAGTACAATTAATAATATTACAAACACCAACTTGCGACCTGTGGGCGCATCGTAAGACGCCACCGATGACAACTGAGCACAAATCGGGGCAACCGCGGATTGGGTAGAAGGGATTTAGTTAGGTATTCACTCTTTATAGGACCCAGCGGCCTGCGAAGAGCCGAATCAGGACCACTTGCTGGGAGTATAATGTCACTGGCACTCCCTCTATTTTTTGAGGACCCAAGCATCAGGATCTTTAAAGTCCGTATGATGGAATGCTATCATGTCAAAGTTATACTAATATCAGAAGAAAAAAAAACGTTCGTTAATTTAAAAAGCAACAAAAACAAAAACAAAATTAAATTTCCCCCCAAAAATTCAGTCGAAGGTTTGGGATAGCATAACAATTACATTAAGACTCAACAGTCAACAATACTTTATTATCTCAAACAGAGAAATTAAGACATGCTTTGCTGACAGTACTGCAACAAATTGCAAGAAACGTGTAAGAAAATATAATCACAAACATTCTCTCATTAAGAGGTTTAAAAAAAATTGCATAGACTATAACGAAACAACAGACAACAATAAATTAATTAAATGCATAAACTATAATGAAGCAACAGGCAACAATAAAGTAATAAAATTCATAGACTATAACGAAGCAACAGGCAACAATAAAGTAATAAAATGCATAGACTATAACGAAGCAACAGGCAACAATAAAGTAATAAAATGCGCAAAGTCCCCAATTGAAAACAGTGGGAGGGAGACAAAATTAAGACAATCCAACACACACACACAACACACACACACACAACACACACACTATACAAACGCACACAAACACGCACACCATAACACACTTCTATTCAATCTGAAAGACACATATTAACCATTGTTTAGTAATTGGCTGGATTTTGGGGACAAAGCTAGATCTGATTCGTACAGTGGAACACTTGGGTACACGGACACGGCGTCCAGATGGGAGAACGTCATACTGTTTGACCAGAACATGTGTAGTGTCTCCCCGCAATCATTGTAGCCCTTTGCACAACACGACATTCATACAACTCGGTCAGACTCTTCTGTTTCTCACCCACTATTTTTCCCTCACACTTTCACCACTCTGTCAAACATGTCAAACACATTCATATTGATTGATTGATTGATTTATTATTGCTTTAGGTCCAGCGGACTCTTCCGAGCCAAATCAGGACCGGACAACCCCCGATCCGCATAAAAGATCCGTTGAAACAACCCCAGTGGGAAAATAAACACATTCATAAGCTACGTACAAATACTAATAATGCAAAATCGAAACCGGATGTATCTGACTTTTGTATTCTCTCTCTCTCTCTCTCTCTCTCTCTCTCTCTC
Source organism: Oncomelania hupensis (assembly GCA_036898135.1). Classification (NCBI taxonomy): domain Eukaryota; kingdom Metazoa; phylum Mollusca; class Gastropoda; order Littorinimorpha; family Pomatiopsidae; genus Oncomelania; species Oncomelania hupensis. The sequence continues at coordinate 7,101,062 of CM072517.1, forward strand.
TCTCTCTCTCTCTCTCTCTCTCTCTCTCTCTCTCTCTCTCAACTGTATGGGCCGGAGGCCTAATAAAAACAGTGTCAAAAGTAAAAAAATTCACTCTCTCTCTCTCTCTCTCTCTCTCTCTCTCTCTCTCTCTCTCTTTCTCTTACTCTCTTTCTCCGTCTCTTTCTCCATTTGTCCATTATGTAGGTGACCTTTACCCTCAGGGCAGAGCAGAGGTTAATTGATGCTGAGCGGCGGTGAGGAATGTTGTTGTTGTTGTTGCTGATTTCCCAAACCTCTTTACATATATTTGTGATGCGCATTAGAAACCGTTACAGCTCTAACAATCATCATCATTATCATCGTCGTCATCAGAAGCAGCAGGATCAATAGCGTGGTCCTTTTGTTCCTACAAATCTAGCCATCACGCATACTTCTTCTTAATCATCATCATCATCATCATCATCATCATCATCATCATCATCATCATCATCATCATCATCATCATCATCATCATCATCATCATCATCATCATCATCATCATCATCACATCATCATCATCACCATCACCATCACCATCACCATCATCATCATCATCATCATCATCATCATCATCATCATCATCATCATCGTAGTAGTCGTAATCATCATCACCATCATCAGTCATCATCATCATCGTTGTCATCTTCGTCGCAGTCGTAGTCCTCCTCCTCTTCTCCTCCTCATCAATCATCTTCATCGTCGTCGCAATCATCATCACCATTATTATCGTCGTATCTGCGGTCAATATTTTTATTTTTTGGATTATCTCATAATTGTATTAAGCAGAGAGAGAGAGAGAGAGAGAGAGAGAGAGAGAGAGAGAGAGAGGGAGGGAGAGAGGGAGGGAGAGAGACTCCCACGGTATGAAAACCCTTAAAAAGGTTGTGCATATACTAAATACTGGATTACCTGCACTTTGCAATGCGGCGTGCGTTATATCAGACATCGAATAGTGCATTGTACATAAACATTGAATTCTGACCTACTTTGCGATCGCTGTTGTGTACAGTTTTACCTGCGCTTTGTGCCCGCGAGTGATGACTGTATAGACCTGATAAAGAAAGAGCGAGAGAGAGAGAGAGAGAGAGAGAGAGAGAGAGAGAGAGAGAGAGAGAGAGAGAGAGAGAGAGAGAGACTATATATATCTCTTTAAATGATTTTCGTGAGTTGGAAATCGGTCATTGTGTTGTTTCGAATGTGTTGGAGTTTTCGTCCTGTTTGTCGTGTCGCCAAAGGTACTAAACTTAAAAACTTCAATTGTTGATTCATGTTATTGGAGTTGTTCCATCTTAGTGTCCGATCACCGAAAAATAAAACCCGTATCGTAGACCTATTGTAAGGGTCGTGGTAGGTCTTCTCTTCTTCTGCTTCTTCTTCTTGAGTTCAACGTCCACGTTGATACATTTTCTGGTGAATAGGTGCAGAAGTCTGCTTGTGTGTGATTATTATTTTTAAAATTAATTATTATTTTCCATCAACAATAAGACTTTCAACATGATTTTATTTTTTCGAGTTTTTCGCTCTGGTTTATGATTTAAAAAAATAGCATTATTTGTAGGCCTAATGTAGCAGCAGCAGCAGTAGTTGTGGTAGTAGTAGTAGTAGTAGTAGTAGTAGTAATAGTAGTAGTAGTAGTAGTAGTAGTAGTAATACTAGCAGTAGTAGTAAAACTAGCAGTAGTAGTAATAGCAGCAGTAGTAGTTGCTGCAATAACAGTAGTAATGGTAGTTGTATAGCAGCAGTAGTATTTGTTGTAGTAGCTGCAGTAGTTGCTACTTTCGGTAGTAGTAGCAGTTGCAGTATTAGTAGTAGGAGAAGCAGCAGCATAAATAGCAGAAGTAGTAGTTGCAGTATACAGAATATAGAAACGTTATTGTCTCCACAAACACCTGCAAGGAAATTCTGGGTGCAATGTCCATCTGCATATCAAATCTCAAGCAATAAAACCGTAACATCAACACTAAACTGAAAATAAATAATGATGGTGATGATATCCACAGTGATTAAGATCCATCGACAATGACGCTATCACACCCACACCCACACACCCACACACACACACATACTTGTTTTTACGGTGTTATTATGACTTTCCTGAAACGCCACATACGTTGTGCTGACAATGGGTCATTACGTTCCCATTTTTAAGTACTTTTAAGTGTTCTAACACTAACCCTAACCCTAACTCTTACCCTAACCTTACCGTAACACAGCCCTAACCCTAACGGATCATTGGTTTGACGTCAAAACAAGTAGGTCAGTCAAAACAAGTTATGTAGATGTTCTCTGGATTATCCAAATAACACCGTGTAAACAAGTACACACTATCACACACACACACTCTCACATATTTACATATGTACATACATACACATATACACTTATATGTACAGTAATAGTAGTAGCGGCAATAGCAGTAGTAGTAGTAGGTTATTTTGATGTGTATCTTCGTCAGTATTTTATGTTCTTACATGTCAAGTATGCGTGTGTATGTGTGTATGTATTTGGTGTGTGTGTGTGTGCGTGTTTGTGATTTTATTATCGGTATTTTATTTAGTAGTAGTAGTAGTAGTAGTAGTAGTTAGTAGTAGTAGTAGTAGTAGCACAGGCGGCGGAAGCTGCTCAGGATTGGGGGGGCACACACACATTTTATTCACTGACATCAGGGCCGGACCTTGGAAATGTCGAGGGGGAGGTTACAAATTCAGCGAAGGCGCGAAGCGCCGAGCCTTCTAGGGCGGTCCGGGAGCATACTCCCCCGGAATTTTTTTTTTCAAGGATGCAAAATGGTGCAATCTGGTACAATCTGAACCTTGAAAAAGCCATTTGTGATGGTCTGGTCTGGGACTTTGAGCTTTTTGAACAATTGAACTGACAAACTCTGGGCTACACAAATTATCCTCTGCCCCTCCGTAAAAAAAACAACACACACACACACACAAACATTTATTTATCAGCATAGATGTTTTGTATACTATTATTATTCACTACTTTTTGTTGATCGTTAACTGTATAAAGCTTTACCTTGTAGTTTATGAACATCACCGCCCTGCTTTCATATAATTCAGTCTTGCTGCACTAGGTTCCTCGGCATTAGTACCATTTGTGAATTGTATCTTCTGGCAAAACAGTTCACTGCCTCTTTGAAGTCAATATCAACATCCCTGTGCACTTTCAGTAAAGCAAGTCCATTGAGTCTCTGTTGCCCCATTGTAGAGCGCAGGTAGTTTTTCAGGTTGCGCAACTGACTGTTTGAACGCTCACACTCGGCAGTAGTGACAGGCAGGGTGCAAAGTATCTTTAACATGATGAACAGGTTGGGATAAAAATCCCTGTCACAATGTTTCAGTGCTTCTCATGCCGTGGATGGGATGATAGGTGTCGCATTCTCAGCAGCACTTCGCCATTTGCAAACCCACCGTTGGTATTCTGCATCAAGGGTAGCGTTGTCTGGTTGGTCAGACTCCCAAAACATTGCCAGTGTTTTCATCCCTTCTGGAACCTGCATGAAACCATCCTGGTTGTCTATTAAAGTGCTTGGCACCAGACAGAGACCATCAACTTCTAGGCCAGCATTTTTGAACCTCGAGTCCAATTCGGTTGACAGGTGTTCCAAGAAAGGAATGGCAGTGCTAATCTTGAAATATTCTTCTGGAGTGGCCGCAGGTTGGTTGTCACGGAGAGTCTGTCGGGATGCTTGACGAGGAACAATAACACCAGTTGTCAAAGCATTTGCCATTTTGCTGACTTCACCAAACCAGGCAACGAGCGCTGTGTCGACATCTCTTCTAATAGAAGACATGCAGTTACTGACCTCTTTGATTTCCCTGTAGGCATCGACAACATCTTTTGTCCTTTTCTGCAGCTTCACTGTCAAGGGTTTCCATTTCAACGATGTTTTTGGACGATTCAGCGATGGTCGTTTCAATGGATGTTCGTTACAACGAATTGTCATAATTATCAACTTAACATCTTAATTAATATTTCTAAAAAGTCGTTTTTGGTGGATTAGGGCAGTATCAAGGTGAAGGTGCTGGAAGAGGCTTGCGGCCAGAACAAGAAAATATGGCTGCATTTACTAATTTAGGCTTAGGGGTTGGGTTACTTGGTCGTTTCAACGGGAAAACGCTTTGGACGTTTCAACGGATCCCTTGAAATGGATTTCTGTTGAATTTACTATAAATAACTCTTTGTACGTTGGACCAAAAGTGACTAAAAACTGCAATGTTTTAAAAACAATTTTGAAAAATTTGAAACTCTTTGCATTAAAAAAAATTCAATTTTTTTAATTTGGAAGGGGGGTTCCAGAACCCAGGTATTCCCCCCCCCCCCCTCTGGGTCCGGCCCTGGACATTTACTCCAAATAATTTGAACTATTTTCATAGACACTATGTGAGAGAGAAAAAAATATATATCATATATTTCTACGACTGTGCATATAAGAGAGAGAGGGGGAGAGAGAGAGAGGGGGGGGGTGAGGGTAGAGAGGAAGGGAAGGAAACTGACCTGGCAATGTTGATCCATCACAGTAACAAAAACAGCAGTCATGCATGTCATTTGGCATGGGAAATTACACCGTTAATTTTTCAACGCATGCCTGACGGCGTTCATTTGTATTGATAAATTCGTAAGCCGTTTGCGCTAGGTCTAGTTGATCTTATACTTTGTCTTTGAACACATGCATTATAAGACATTTATTTAGACGCTCCTGCGTCATCGTTGCCCGAAGGTATGTTTTTACCCGCTTTAGGGCTGAAAACCTGCGTTCAGCCGTTGCAGTTGTGGTTAAGATGGTGAAGTACACTCTGAGAAGTGTATCCACTTCACTCAGCATCCGTCGCACAGTGTCAGAAGCTTTCAGTTCATCCGGCAGTGCTTGGAAGATGGTGATCCTAGAGTTAGCCGCCTCCTGGTGTCACCCGGTGCATGTGGGAGGATTCTAGCTGAGTTTTGAGTCTGTCCAAGTCGATGTCAGCGGAATATGTAGGCTATATTTGATTTCTTGAGGAATTTTTGGTCTCTTCCCTGCTGCTCCATCACTTAGAAGAACTTAAATTTTCCTTGGTAAGTCGAGAGCTATTTGATCAAACCGGCTCTTTAAATGTTCTTTGGTGTTGTCAATGGCCTCACAGTATTGCTGTCTGTAGTACGCAGATGGTCAAGAGTAGCTGTGACCCTGTGAGCCATCGTCCAGTCTTCGTTGAGGCTGCTTCTGTGTAGGAACGCAGGGCTCATCACACAAATTTGCAGCTTTCGTTGTGATGTCAGCAAAAAATGTCTCATAACAATCTTCATGCCGCATGCTTTCCAGTGTTCTCAGACAAATGTCAGCAGCGTTTACTGCGTCATCACAAGTCGTTTGTTTTCTTTGAAGAACTGTCGCCAACTCTTCAATCACAACAAGGATATCATCTTTGAATCTTTTTGCAACTCCTGACACATGATCCTGAAAATTACTCGCCCCGTCGTAGACCTGGCCCCTACAGTTTTGCACTGGCAAGTCAAGTCTGATCAAGTAGTCCTTCAGTGCTTTGAAAATGGTCTCAGCACAGATATTGTTAACTTGCATCAGTCCAGAGAAAGGGGGGAAATATTGGTTTGAACCTCCAAATAATGTTTTTTGAGGGGCTGAATATTGGGGGGGGCAAATGTATAGGTTTGCCCCCCCAATATTTTTCTGGAGGGGGCCAGTGCCCCCCTTGCCCCCCCGCTTCCGCCGCCTGTGAGTAGTAGTAGTAGTAAGATATTCCGTGGGGTGCAGTAGCGACAGCTTAACTGGTTGGTTAGGCAAGGTACACTCGTAAGAAGCTATTATTTTGGGGTCGAATTTATGGAGGCACTGTGGTCTAATGGTAGTGCTTCGGCTTGCGGATTCGGAAGGTCCCGGGTTCGAGCCCTGGCCGGGCCATTGTGTTGTGTCCCTGGGAAAGACACTTTACTCCTGTTTTCCTACTCCTTCAGATGAGAGTATAAACCGAGGTCTAGTCTGTGTCGCATACATTCCATCATAACGGACTTTAAAGACCCTGACGCTCATGTCCTAGACGGGTGAGTGCCAGTGACAAGAAAACACCCAGCATGCACCTAGGTCCTTCTCCCCCATCCCTGGTTGCCCAGGATTGTGCTCAGTTGTCCGGGCGTCAGACCATGAGCCCAAAGGCTGCGGGTGGACGTCTCGGGCGGCTTGAGTTAGATCCTGTATCGGCCAGCGCCTTGAGCAGCTCTTGAGCTAGAAAGGCGCTATATAAGAACGATTAAATCACAGTTGGGTAATTTGAGGTAATTAGCGAGCGTTGTGGCCAAGTGGGCTAAGGCGGGACTAACTTGCCTTGTCCACAGGCCAGAAACCAATGGCGCCTGACAGGTGTGAGTTCGATCCAGCATCTGGGCGTTATGTTTCTCCGAATATTATTTACTTTCGACTCGGGCAACGTCTCGGGGATTTTCTCCGGGTACTCCGGTTTGCTCCCCCAGCAAAATTTCAAAATCACAACTAATGTTAGGTAGGTTGGGTTTGGCCGCGCCACAGGCTGCGACTACGCTTTCCCCAGGGGAGGTGGCCCCGAATTTCCCTATGGAAAAAGGGACAATAAAGTAAATAAAAAAATAAAAAATAAAAATAAAATGTTTAGGTTAGAAACGGCTCGGTAAGCAACAAGCTGAGCTTTAAGTTTTCTCTCATTTAGGATCGAAATAGGTCAAATTGTTAGGCCAGTTAAGTAGCCTCATGTGAGAATAGTTGTGAGAATAGATTAGGCGCGGAGCACGTCAGGTCAGAGTGACTCTAGATACCAGGGGCCGGTTTGATGAACGGTTATACGGAACGACTAGATTTACACAACTCAAAGTTATGTCGAACATTTTCTCCATCCCTGTTCTCTCTATACTAACATCAGAGCAACTACAGCTCAGGAAACAACAAATAACGTTCTCTAACATACTGTGCGGAAACCAAATCCTTCTTCTACTAGAATATCATTTGTTCTTCAGCACGACTCAAGATTTTATCAAACAGTTAAAGCGTTTTCGCGAAGGAAAATTCCACGCTTCATTATCGCACAAGCGTCTCTCTCTCTCTCTCTCTCTTCTCTCTCTCTCTCTCTCTCTCTCTCTCTCTCTCTCTTTCTCTCCCTCCCTCTCTCTTTTGTCAATTATTTATTTCCATATTCAATTTCCAGTTAATACTTGATTGTTCTATTTCTTCCACCGTTTGTAATGAATAGTTACTGGTTATTCTATATTTTTCTGTTATTTTTTTCACAAAAAATGTCTTAATGGTCGTCAATTAGGCCCCCCAAAAGTCTGTTTACGGTATTCCGACCTACCCTAATTTTTGGGCCCTAACCTAAACTTTTGGGGGGGGGGGATCATCTGGAGAAAAAAAAGTTTAAAAAGCCAACAAAATCGCATTCAAAATGGAAAGGATTAAAAAAAAAAAAAGCCGTCTTACCGACCCTATTTTTCTTCCTATGTTACAGTAAACAGACATTGTTGAGGGCCTTATATATAATTATTCGCTGCCTGTCATTTAATTATTATGTTGACTTTTATTTACACAGGGTTGGCTTATTTAAGGTCGCTTGTTGCCTATCGTTTAAAGACTTGTTGGTCATTATGTGATTTCTTTGAATAAAACATTTCTTTAAACCAAGTTATGACGTAACCATCGTCTATTCGGTCATTACACTTATACATAAACCCCCCCCATGTTATACATTTAACAACCCGTTATTTGAACTTACTTTCTCATCCATAGTAGGCGTTCGGTCACGTTAGGTTAAGTTACGTTAGGTTAGATTACGTTAGTTAAGCTAAAGCAGTTTCCTTTAGTTTAAGTTAAAGTAGGTTCAGGTAAGTTAAGATGTTAGGTTAAGTAGTAAAGTCGCGTTAAGTCAGGTTAGGTGAAATTAGGTTAAGTATGTGAAGTTAGATAAAGTAAAATGAGATTAGGATGCTGGAGCAATTGCACCGTACATAATGTGCGCTATATTAAACCTTGTATTATTATTATTATTATTATTATTATTATTATTATTATTATTATTATTATTATTATTATTATTATTATTATTATTATTATTATTATTATTGCAGTAACTAGTAGTAAGATTTTATTAACCCTATTTTATCCCTTAACTCGAAGGTCGTTGGGGCATCACAGATGATCGTTTAACCAGCATGCTCCATCTTTCTCTGTCCTCAGCAACCTTCATGGCTGTAGTAAAGTTACCTGTAGTAAAAATATCGTCACCATCTTCGTCATCGTCATCAACATCGTCATCATCATTGCTGTATTCCTCTTCATAGCAGCGATGACGTCATTGGACGAAAACATTTATTTATTTAATGTTGATGCGGTTTCACAAACTATATATTGGTGAAATTGCTCAATTCATTCATTTATCATTAATTCATTCATTTATCATTATTAATTCATTCATTTATCATTAATTCATTCATTTAGTCAGTCAGTCATCCAATATTCTTAGTCAGTATAATATTATAACTATTTGACTATATGCTTACTTGATTGAACTGGTTGTAAACAATCCATTCAGTCATTGTAGCATTAATATATAAGGCATTAATATATAATGATGCTTTAACTTCTGTGGCTGGAAAAGTTCAAGTGACCTCATCGATCCATGTGATCGACACAACATCACCACCGTCGTCAATGTCAACATTGATCTGAGATTGGTGGAGAAGAAGACCAGCCAATTTCAAGATTTCCATTGATTTCCACATTTCTCAACATTCCAACAGTTTTTATTTAAGAATCCACACATTGGAAGGTTCCACAAATCCACATTTCACAATTTGGAAAACTTCTACCAATTTATATTCCTTGACTCAACCATTTGTTTCAAGATTTCCAACACTTTTGGTAAAAGAACCAACCGTTTAAAGATTAAAAGTTTTTTTAAAGATTAAAAAAAAAACGAGAAGGATTCGACTCTTTCAAAGTCTGTGTCTTATCTTAATCGGAGTTTACCGTTTTAGGGACAACGATACTTGTGACCAACAAAAGAAAAGATAAAACCCCGAAAAGATAAAAACCTTGAAACGTGGAGGGCCGTTGAAAGAGACTGAGGGAGAGAGGACATCATAAAACAACTTTGTGTAGTTCTGCTCCGTTCGCGATCGCACTTTTTGCTAAACATGCTCAGCTCTTTTTCTTCGCGCCGTTCCCACTTTTGTCTAAACGTGCGCACCTTTTAGACGCTTGGGTCGAATCCACTTCAAAGAGTTTGGATTATCAACAGAAGGTGGTTCCAGATTAGTCATTGTGCATTTAGGCACCACAGGTGGAAACTGGCCTCCCTTTCGACTGAAAAACTTCGTGCAGAATTAGATCTACGCTTTCTTGATGATTCCGAAAGGATTTGATAGTATTTTATTTGAAAAGTATATTTACGCCGTCTGTACTTGTAAACTTCTATGAAGTATATGAAACTAAGCTTCTATGAACTATAATTATACTCTAAGCTTCTATAACGGTAATAGGCCCTACTCCGAGCTTCTATGAGGTTTATACTCGAAGGTTCTGCGATATTTATACTGGAAGCTTCTATGAAGTAAATTGGAAGAGTCTCCATGAAGTGAAAAGGACGTTGGAACTATATTGATACTTTCTCAAAAAGTTTTGTTGTTTTTTTTTAAGGAAAGAATACGCTTAGAGAAATCTATGTGTCCATTTGTGGTTTAAAACAAAACAGAACTGCAAACTAATATTTTTTCTATGTAGATCTACATGAACTCTGTTAACTAGGCTTCAGAAAGAGCTGACTTGAAGTGACCTTGGAGCATGTTCTTTAATATGTAGAGGTTGGCTGCCTGCGTCAAAGAAGAAGAAGAAGAAGAAGTACTGAAGCTGTCACACAGACTGTACTTCATACACTTCGTACACCTAACTGACAAGTACAGTACATTGTGTGAAAAGATACTGGGCATTGAAGAAAGCAAGACATACTCGGTACCAAATGTACATCATATGAAAGACATACCTACGGTGTGTATGCTGTGTGCCATTTCCACAGTCGCTGAAAAAAACAAACCAACAGACATTGTATTCAAAATACAGCATATTATGCAAGATATGACCAGCGTCATTTGCAGTTACCGACAACATTAAAACATTCCTTGTTGTGCGATTTCTACGCCTGTAGCTAACAGCAGGTAAGTTAATTTCTTTTTGTTTAATTGTTTTCTTTCGTTTTGCGATTTTTAATATTTATTTTTAAAATGTTAAATGCATTATTTTAAAAAAAAAAAGTGTTATTGCTTTGCGTTGTTGAGGTGGGGGTTTTATAATTTGTGAGTGTGCTTGAGTTCTGTTTGTATTTTAAAATACATTTGTTATCAACGGCGTTCATCGTTGATGATGTGTTTGGTAGTAAAATGAAGATGCCAGGATGTAGCAATCTTCTCTCTTTGTCTGCCTGTCAGTCAGTCTGTCTGTCTGTCTCTCTGTGTCTATCTCTCTCTGTCTGTCTCTCTGTCTTTCTTTGTATCTGTCTGTCTCTCTGTCTGTTTATCTGTCTGTCGGACCTAGCTGCCTGTCCCCGTCTCCTTTTCTTCTCTTTCTTCATTTTCTCTTTCTTTCTTCATTTTTTCTCTTTCTTTCTTTCTTTCTTTCTTTCTTTCTTTCTTTCTTTCTTTCTTTCTTTCTTTCTTTCTTTCTTTCTTTCTTTCTTTCTTTCCTTCTTCTTCTTCTTCTTCTTCTTCTTCTTCTTCTTCTTCTTCTTCTTCTTCTTCTTCTTCTTCTTCTTCTTCTTCTTCTTCTTCTTCTTCTTCTTCTTCTTCTTCTTCTGCTGCTGCTGCTTCTCTCTCACTCTCTATTTTGGAAGAAGAGACAGAAATACGATGTTATTTTGTTCTTTTACCAGGTTTTTGCAAAGATACTATAAGCCTTGAATAATAATAATAATAATAATAATAATAATAACAATAATAATAATAATAATAATAATAATAATAATAATAATAATAACAACAGCAACAACAACAATAATAATAATAATAATAATAATAATAATAATAATAATAATAATAATAATAATAGGTTAATAATAATAATAATAATAATAATAATAATAATAATAATAATAATAATAATAATAATAATAATAATAATAATAATAATACAGGGTGCTATTACGCGCTCTTTTTTCAATTGAACTCAAAGCGCGGCGATCTGAAGAGATTGCTATTACATAAGTCAGAATATAAATCACTTTTTTTATTTGTGAAATTTTAGATTAACTGCATCCAATATCCTTAGCGAAGGGAGGGACGAAAAACGAAAGACGTAAGACCAAAGGCGTAAGACGAAAGACGTAAGACCAAAGGCGTAAGACGAAGGACGTAAGACGAAAGACGTAAGACGTAAGACGAAGGACGTAAGACGAAGGACGTAAGGCGTAAGACGAAAGAAGTAGGACATTTTATTGCGTAAACAAACAGCTTAATCATTGCAAAGAGTGAAGGGAGGGAGGAAACCGGAGTACTCGGAGAAAACCCTCGGTGTCTTGAAAAGTCTCGTACCTAAATCACGTAAGTTCGTCCCGCGACCTTCGGCCTAGGAAAGCAGTTCACTATCCACTGAGCTATCAGGGAATCCGTTTAGTTCTATCTGCAAGTCTGATGTTGCCATGTGATTGTGATTCAGTTGATGAATTGTTATGTTGGTGTCTCACCACTAAATGGATTCTTTAGGCATTGTATGTTACTTGGCACTAAAAATTTGGTAATCTAAACCTGACAGAAGGAAGGAAGGAAGGGAGGACAGAAATAAAACTGAAAAAAAAAATACCGAAAGAAAAGAAAGAAGAAAAAAGAAAGAACGAAAAAGAAAAAAAAATATAGAAACAAAAAAAAAAAAACAAAGAACAAAAAAGAAAAGACAAAACAAAAAGAAAGAAAAAAAGGAACGAAAGAAAAAAAGAAAAAACCGAAAGAAAGAAAGAAAGAAAGAGTGAACAAAAGAAAAGAAAAAATAAAAAAAATGTTATATTAAAAAAAGAAGAAAAAAAGGAAAAAAGAAAAGAAATGAAAGAAAGAAAAAAAAAGAAAAGATAAGAAAAGGAAAGAAACAAAACTGAAAAAAAAGTATTAAAAAAATGGAAGAAAGAAAGAAAAAAGAAAAGAAAATAAAGACAGAAATAAAGAAAGACAGAAAAGAAAGAAAGAGAGACCAGAAAAACCAGAAGAAGGAGAGGAATGGAATCAATACAAGTGAAATAATCTAAATTTTGTACAGTTCGTCTTAGATGACCTCGCGGTTGAAATAATAACTATTTCAAGGAACACGACACTTTCATTTGTCAAATTTATTATTCCTTCATTGGTGTAATAGAATTTAAAACCTTCTCCTAACTGCAAGATTATAAAGATTGGAGATTTATTTAAATGAACTATAATTGTTTTGATAGACAGCATTAAATACAATAAATCGTGCTGGGAACTACGAATATAGAATCCGGCTGATTAAATCATGTTGAATCAAATCCGGATAATTTGAATAAAACGCTAAAATTAGAGGTTTTTTAAAATAAAATTTTTACGGCGTTCCCCAGGTTATTGATTTTTAGGTGTGAAATATTTATTAAAAAAAAAAAAAAGAAGATTTATATCTTTAGGCTTTTCGGATTTCCTGGACATTTTCTTATCGTTTAGTTTGTTGGCTTCGACGTCCATTTTTCTTCGCAGTCCCCGTTACCCCCACCGCCTTCCTTCTCCTCCTCCTCAGAGTTCCCTCCCTTCCTCCATTACATTCTCCCCACACACCCACCCTCTCGCCACAACCCAAATAAAACTCTTTTAAATTCATGACGCAGGATCAAAAATGTTTTAAATGTTATTTGAAATCTGAAACCTTTGTTCTCCCTCTGGGGGCCCTCATGCTACAAATATCCCGCTACAAACCCTCCTCTGTAGGTTGTCGACCCTTCTCAGTGCTTGGTCCTTCATCTTGGAACTCTCTTCCTCTCTCTCTTCGCAGCTCTCCGAACATAGCCACTTTCAAGTCCAACTTAAAAACTCACATCTTTCTTAACAAAATGTCTACCCCCGTTGAAGTGCCGGGGTTTCAGTACTGTATAAAGGAAATTTAGTGCTTTAAATTCCCACTGTCGCTGTCTTTCTCATTTGCTCTTTCTCATTCCTGCTCTGTTCTATCAATCTGCTATACTATCTTCTTCTTCGCTAGACCAGTCACCTACCGTTTTTCTTGAAAACTCTTCCGGGACAAGACTCCTTATTTGTGTATGAGGTCTAATGGATCAGCTTGGGAATATTGGACGCTTTCTGCCAGGTGGTCACTAGGGCTTCCTATGATGTTATTATTTAGCAATGTAAGCATTTTATATGTATGTGTTTTGTTGATAATTTATAATGATGTTTATATTCTATTTTGTTTTTGTAAACAGGGGTTCGATACATTAGAGTACAGCCTCAGAGTCCCCTGCGTGGGATGTCTTTATTGTAAAGTGACTGGCTGGTGGAGAGCTTTCAGTTTTACCACTAGGGTTGTTTCGGCAGATCTTTTATGCGGATCAGGGGTTGTCCGGTCCTGATTTGGCTCGGAAGAGTCCGCTGGACCTAAAGCAATAATCAAGTAATGTATGTAATGTAATGTCTGATCTCGCCTCCCATCACCATCATCATTCCTTCTTTTGTGATTCAGACCACCGCCGTCACACCGCACGCCCCCACCCCCCTCTCTTCATAGGTGCTCTATTCCTCCCCCTCCTTCTCTCGTCTTTGATATTTTACTTGTAAATATTATTTGTCATGTTTGTATTTCCTCATTGCATAGTTTGTTCATCTTGGTTTTGGGGTCACTTCTTTTCGCATGTATTTCGATGTTAAAATTACGTATCATTGCGTGAGAACTGAGCTTTGAACTGATGTCATTAGGAAAGAGCGCTATATAAATACCCTCATGACCTCTCTCAGCAGCAGCAGCAGAGCAGCTTTCTCATGTAACTCTTTCAGTTGCTTCTCACGTCCTCTTTTGGAACCGTCTTTCTTCCCGCTGTTCTACATTCTCTACCTCTTTCTGGGCTTGAGTATAATCACGCAGCTTCTTATCTTTAAACCCCTGCTCTTCTGCTTTCGCGATCCGCTGCTTCATTTGTTCTGATGCCATTATCAGCAGATAAATCAACGATAGTTTATTTCAACGGTACAACAAATGACACAAACTTCAAATTCGTGTGCGTTATTTCCATTTATATTTACAAACTAGGGCTCCTTATTCTATCCTATCCTATCCTATCCCGTAACTCGAAGGTCTTTGGGACACCACAGATGATCGTTTAACCAGCGTACTCCGACTTTCTCTGTCCTCAGCAACCCTCATGGCTTCGCTCAGTGTCAAGCCAATCCATTCTCAAATGTTGTCCTCCCACCTCTTTTCCTGTCTCCGTCTTCTTCTGCCTCCTTGCACCGCGCCTTTCAAGATGGTCTTTGCAAGGTACTGATGCTCTGGTGACGTGGCCATACCATGGGAGTTTTTTCACCACTGTGAGCAGGCCATCGTGTTGTCCAATGGCTTGTGTGATGGTCTGTCGGACTTCGTTGTTGGTGATGTGCTGGGTATAGAAAATGCCCAGAAGTCTTCCGTAGCACCTCATCTCCATACTTTGTATTCGTCGTTGTAGATCTGCTGGGAGGATCCATGTTCCGCAAGCGCATAGGAAGATAGCGATAACAAGGGAGCGCAGCAGCCTTACCTTCAAATGTAGACTGATGGTCCTGTCTTTCCAAATGGGCTTCAACCTTGTCAGGGCAGCACTGCACTATATAAACACCACTATTCAAAAACACTTACCCAGCCAAGCTGATGAGTTGTCACGCTTTAATACAAGTTCAAGTTATTATACTCAACTATAGTACAGCACATTGGCTAACAGATAAAACATTCACAATTAGAGCAACTCTTCATTATGTAATTGTTTGAGAAAGCAAATACATGTCTGGGGAGATTTCTTCAAAACAGCATAGAAATACTTCAGTCATCGGTCTGACAGCCAGTATGACAGCCTACTGGCGCCCAAACCTAATACTTACTTATATCATGGGATAATTACAAGTATCATGGGATAATCATAAGTATCAAGGGATAATTACAATTATCATTGAAAACTTACACATATCTTTGCGTGATCCTGTTTTAATTTTCAGTTTTTGCTGTGGCAATAGGCCCAAACCGACAATTGGAATGATCACATAATAATTAAAACTGTCACTTGATAGTTACAATTTTGAGGTCATCATGCTTCATTCTGACTACGGCGGTTTACTACGGCCAAAACCTGCAGTTACAGGCATCAATGATAATGGTAATTAACACGTAATCTGTGTAATTCACAGAGATAGCGGTATCACTTCTTTCTGTGTTGGAGTTCTTTTGGATAGTATGGCTTTAGGCGGACAAAACGCATTACATTACATGATTATTGCTTTAGGTCCAGCAGACTCTTCCGAGTCAAATCAGGACCAGTATAGCCGAATCAAGACCACAAAATCAAGACCACAGCTTCGCTAAAAGAGGACTCGCCCCTGATCCGCATAACAGATCTGCCGAAACAACCCTAGTTGCAACACTGAAGGCACTCCACCAGCCGGTCACTTTACAATAAAGACATTCCGCGCAGGGGACGGATGCAAGAGGCAACAAAAACCAGACTTCCCAAAAGAACTCCAACAAAGAAAAAAGTGATATCTAGAACGGCGACAAGAAGAAGAAGAAGCAATAGTTATAATACTTGAATATTTTGACTATCACATTGACCTATAGGTGACTGATAGTCAAAATATTCCAAATATTATTAAAACTAAAATTAAACTTAAACGGGTACTAGGTCATAAGCAGTTATTAATAGACTACATTATCATGTGCTTTGAACGGATCTACCATTAGGAAAAAGCGCTTTAGATATACCGTTTGTAGCAGTAGTAGCAGCAGCAGCAAAAGAAGAAGAAGAAGTAATAGTAGTAGTAGTAGTAATGGGGTTGCCTGGTAGTTCAGTGGAGAGTGATCTAGTTTCTAATGCCGAAGATCGTGGGTTCCAACACTAGCGTGGGACGAACTGACGTGATTTAGGTTGGAGATTTACAGGACGTCGAGGGTTTTCTTCCGGTACTCCGGTTTCTTCCCTCCCTTCAATGATAATATTGGATGCAGTAAATCTAAAATTTTCAAAAAATAACAATGATTCCTATTTTGACTTCGGTAATAGCAATGTTTTCAGAACGCCGCTCTTTGAGTTCGATAGGACAAATAGCGCCTGATAGCTTCCTATATTATTATTATTATTATTATTATTATTATTATTATTATTATTATTATTATTATTATTATTATTATTATTGAGCCACGCCACTAGAAAAGTAGTCCGAACATTCCAGAGAATTACACTGATTTAAAAAAAAAGGTTTGATGACGTAGTCTACCTTACATTGATGACATTGAGTTTTGGATTTTTCCGATGCTTTTTCAGACCGGACTTTCGGTTTAAGTGTTCCCTTTTTAGAACGGGCCATTCGATACTGCATTAATTTCCTTTGGTTGATTAAAGGACTGCATACCGCTCCCGTGTTCTGATGGTACTTCTCTCTCTCTCCCCCTCTCTCCCTCTCTCTCTCCCTCTCCCCTCTCTTCCCCCACCCCCTTCCGACCTCCATCATCACCACCCACCACCCCTTGATGGGGTTGCTCCTCCTTCATCACCCCCAACTTCATCATCCTGATTTAATAATTACAATAATCAATAATTATAATAATACAATAATTACAATGTAGACATTTTATGTCTTTGGTTGATCTCTCTCTCTCTCTCTCTCTCTCTCTCTCTCTCTCTCTCTCTCTCTCTCTCTCTCTCTCTCTCTCTCTTTCTCTCTCTCTCTCTCTCTCTCTCTCTCTCTCTCTCTCTCTCTCTCTCTCTCTCTCTCTCTCTCTCTAGCGGGTGGTTGTTGTCCACTTTCTTTGCGGTTAGTATTACCCGTTATCAACTTGCATCGACCTCCTATTTGCACAGAGACCTTGCTTCTAATTGTTTCTGTGAATACATATTATCTTGAAGCTTGAGTTTGCTACTTGCTTATTGTTAATTTTATCAGTTTTCCTGATTTTTATTCTGTTTGTATTCTTCTGTTGGTGTCGTTCGCATATTTTCGTCCAATCTTTTATTTCAAAATTATATGTACTATGGCGACAAATTTAAATCATAAGCAAGGCCTTCGTTTTGGGCACGTGAATATCTATCACCTGTACAATAAATTGCATGATGTAAACAACCTGATCAGTCAAACTCCATACCTCCACATGCTTGGTATCACTGAGACTCGTCTTGATGAAAACAAATCTAATGACATTTTATCAATTCCTAATTATTCCTTCATTCGTCAAGATGCTCAATATCCTGGTCAAACAGGAATTGGCGTCTATATTCATGAGAACATCTTACATTCTATCAAAAGACGTTCTGACTTAGAATCCAAAAATGTGGAGTGTATGTGGTTTGAAATAAAAGCGTATAAATCTCAATCGTTTCTTGTAGGAATTTTGTATAGAAATCCGTCGTCTGCATATATTTGGTATGATCATTTTGTTCAAATGATGGACAATGTCAGTGCAACAAATAGAGATATTCTTTTACTCGGTGATTTTAATATTGACTTGCATAAACCACAACATTCCTGGAAATCAACGTTATCCTTGTTTGGTCTCCATCAGCTTGTAAAAGAATCAACTCGAATAACACCGAACTCCTCAACTCTTCTGGATCATATTTACACCAATCAGAGGAATAGAGTTGATAAAGTACTGGTGATTCAAAGTGGCATGAGTGACCACTGTCCTACTATTTGCACATGGCTATGTGAGCGTGAAAAGTTTACTAAAACAGAGCATAATTACATACAATACAGGTCCTTTAAAAACTTCGATAAAAACGCATTTTTGTTTGAGCTTAGTTTGATTTCATTTGCGAATGTTCTGAACAAGACGGATCCAAATGAAGCTCTTGAAGAATTCTATTCACTCTTCCTTCCCGTTATAAATAAACATGCACCTATGTGTAAGAAGAGAGTAAAAAGTCCAACACTTCCAAACTGGCTAACTCCCAAAATAATGGAAGCTATGAAACAGCGAGACAGATACAAAAAGAATAAGCAGTTTAATGAATATAAAATTCTAAGAAACAAAGTCAATACTCTTGTTAAAATGTCCAAGAAGAATTATTTTCAGAAAATAATTGAAAATGGGGGGGATACCGCTTCACTCTGGAAAGCAATGAATGAAATCACACACAAATCACGTAATCAGAACCATGTGAGTAAAGCTACCTTCTCTGAAGAAGAATACAACAGCCACTTCTTAAGCATAGCCAACATTGGTCTCAAAGGTAAACATGAATACACCACCCCATGTAGACTAGAAGACTTTTGTAATCAAAGAAGATCTTCAAACTCTTTCGCATTCCCCCCGCTGGCCGTAAATGAAGTAGGAAAATATATTATGGATCTACAAAACAAGCGTTCGACGGGTCCAGATAACATCAATTCTTTTATCCTAAAAATATCTCTGCCATACATTGTTGAAATTGTAACTTATGTTCTTAATCTAAGTCTTGAAAAAGGTGTATTTCCGACTTCACTCAAAATTGCCAAAGTCATCCCACTACCAAAAATCAAAACCCCGAATGGTCTCAATGATTATAGACCCATTTCTTTGTTATCAAATTTGTCCAAACCCTTGGAAAAACATATGCATAAACATCTTTTGCAATATATAGAAAACCACAAACTGTTCCATAATTTGCAGTCTGGATTTCGTAAACATCATTCTTGTCACACAGCGCTAACCAGATTATGTGACACATGGTTATCAGCTATAAATCGATCAAAAGTTACCGGAGCAGTTTTTCTTGATTTCAAGAAGGCTTTCGATTTAGTCGACCATAACATATTATTAACAAAATTAAGCCTTTATGTTAATAGCAATAACACCACTTCGTTCCTCAAATCGTACCTCTCAGACAGAACACAATGTGTCCATTTAAATGGTAAATCGTCAAGCTATAAAACTTTAACATGTGGCGTTCCTCAAGGCTCAATTATGGGTCCACTTCTCTTTTGTTTATTTATCAATGATTTACCCTTATCTCTTGAAAACTCAAACATATCATGCGAATTATTTGCTGATGACAATACTCTACATACTTCTGACAAAGATCTGTCCAAAGTCCAGCTTTCACTTCAGCAAGGTCTGTTGGATGTGCAAAACTGTGCAAAGAAAACAAAATGTTACTCAACCCCATAAAAACAAAATCAATGGTAATAACTACAAGACAGAAGCATCAAATACAGCCTCTTAATTTAAACCTGGACATTGATTCTAAACCAATTACTCAAGTCCGTGAACATAAACTACTTGGTGTAGTTATTGATGACGAATTAAACTGGCACTGCCATGTAAATAAGGTTAGCAAAACTTTATCTAGAAATTTGTTTCTACTTAAGCAACTAAAGCAATATGTAGGACTTGAAGCTAGAAAAATATTTTTCTATGCACACTGTTTGTCTCATATAAATTATGCATCATCGATCTGGTGTATGGCGAGTGATAACACTTTAAAAAGTTTGAACTCTCTTCACCGACGAGCTGTTAAGCTTATTCACACTGATCCGACTTTGACTACTGTACAAAAAATGAAAACTTTGCAAATATTACCTTTGGATAAGCAATTTATTTACAACAAAGCAATGCTTATGTACAAAGTTCACACAAATCAATCACCTGAATACCTAAAGGTCCTTCTCTCTGCAGCCCCAAACAGTCGATCCATCAGATCTAAAAGGTATTTATTGCCCTTACCACACAATGATAAATTTAAATCCAGCTTTTCCTTTCTGGACCTTCAATCTGGAACCTCCTCCCTACACAAATCCAACAACAGACAACAGTTGGCGGTTTCAAAACAAAATTACGCTACCATTTATTCAATCAAATAAAATAAACCAATATTATTAATGCTCAGTTGGTAATTATGTCACAGCCTTAATTTTCATAACGTATGTATTAAGTTTTATTTTTTTAAAAAACTAATATTTTGTAATATAAACTGTATCAAAATTGCAAATGTAAAATTCATGTTGTAATGTATATCATTAATGCGCATGTAAAAATGAAATGTATTGCTTCATATCGATTAATTTGTTTCCTAACTATGTAAAATTTTTGTTGCTGTGTACTTTGCTTTTAACTAATTAAACCTCTTAAGATTGTTTCATTGCTATTGTCTCCTAAATAAGATTTGCTTTTAATGTTTCTAGCCGTTTATTATAGTAGTAGTGGTGGTATATATAGTTGTAGCAGTAATGGTGGTTGTGTTTTTTGTATCGTAATTTTTTAAATATTTTTTTGTATTTGTTGTAATAAAGTTTTTTTTTGTTTTTGTTTTTGTTTTTTTAATGTCATTATTTTTAAATTGTCTAGTACATTTTGATGTTGTCGTTGTTATCTTATTACAAAAGGTCTGATTGTAAGAATAGGCTCATGCCTAAAATCTTAACCTTTTAAAATAAAGTTCTGAAGTCTGAAGTCTGAAGTCTGAAGTCTCTCTCTCTCTCTCTCTCTCTCTCTCTCTCTCTCTCTCTCTCTCTCTCTCTCTCTCTCTCTCGCTCTCTCTCGCTCGCTCTCTCTCTCTGTCTCTCTCTCTGTCTCTCTCTGTCTCTCTGTCTCTCTGTCTCTCTCTCTCTCTCTCTCTCTCTCTCTCTCTCTCTCTCTCTCTCTCTCTCTCTCTCTCTCTCTCCATCCCTCTGATTTGAAAACGCGGAAAGACCTATATAAGTAATATACCTTTATACATGTGTATATGGTTCCGCGGATACAGATGATAAGGGGCATTCGCAATGCATAGTTTTCGAGAAAGCGTCAAAGACTGATTATCCAGGCAATGTGATGTGTGTTGCAAGTGCGCGCATTACCGAAGCGCCATTTCCCACTAAAGCACCCACAGTCGCAAACATTAAATTAGTCCGGGGTGTTGGGTCAGTGAAATGTAAAGAAAGCCGCTTTGAATGAATAAACCAACCTTTGAATCATCGAACAGAGAAGATTAACGTCTACCCCCGCCATTGATGATACGGCCTATGGGGAGGATAACCATTTAGGAAGAAGAGGGGAGGTAATGAAACCTAAAACAACACTGAATTCCCAGAGCTATCATATTTCTAATAGGGTGGGCAGTGAAATAGGGTCACATTTGTCACGTCTACTACTGGATTTCGAACCTGAATCATAAGCGTGCAACCCGAACGTTCAACCACTAAGCTACGGTTGTAGGTCAATATGGGCCACTTTATCAGTCGGAATCCGGTTGGTGGGGCTTATTTGTTTAGTGCAGACCAGGAACGATGGAAGGAGGCAGACTCACTGGAGAGCGTAGTCTCTACTATAGCAGCTTTATCGCTAAGGACCCCTCACGTACGCTGGAGCCGAGTCACGGTGACTTTGTTGCACTGACATCCTAGGGCCTGGTCTTATCTTGACTTTGATGGTAGACAGACTAATTTTCTTGATTACTTGGTGTTTTCTTGGTGGGGGGAGAAAGGGGTGGGGGTAGAAGCCGGTTGTGGCGCAGTGGATAAGGCCCCCCCAAAGTTTGATGGTCGTGCGTCTTTGGGTTGTCTAGGGTTCGTACCTGACTTAAATTGAAATATGTGTGTACGGAAGGAGGGGAAAAGAGGAGGAGGAGCGACGACAACAAAAGAGGAGAAAGATAATAAAAACGAGAAAGGTGAAGGATGACTAACGACGACGGAAGCGACGACAACGACGACGACGACGACGACGACGACGAAGAAGAAGCAGAAGAAGAAGTAGTAGAAGAAGAAGAAGAAAAAAAAAGAAGAAGAGAAAGAGAGAGAGAGACAGACAGACAGACAGACACAGAGATAGGAAAACACACTGTTACGATTGAGACGCACGATCGATCCAATCATTTTGTTTTGCAAAGCATGCATTAATAGCATGTATTTACCTTTGATTTGATTTTGCGCTGTGACAAGTTTTATTTTGATTGGGTGTTATAGCGTAATGCTGGAATGTTCGAACTTTTTATCGATTACAGAGAGGCTAAATAAGTAACGCACTCTCTGCGTGTGAAGATGATCTGTGTAGTGATTTTCGGAAAGCGATCTTATATGCAGTTGTTGATGTTTGCTGAATAAAGTTGGAAAACCTTATACGACGACTCCTGCCTTGTTGCTCTGTGAACAGGCTGCGTGGATAAACGAATTCGAGTTACACATATCAAGATTCAAACATCGGGGCTGAGTCAGCTATTGATAAGTACTGTGTAACACACCCTCAAAATCTTCAAAAGTACTGGAGGGCTTTGGTTCAAGTTTGGTATGTACTTAGACTTTACCTATGCTTCCAAGGTAAAACCAAACTTATGCAAATTGTGTGAAGTAATCATCATGACGTCATATTTTGTAGAAACTTTTTAAATATCTGTACACCATTTTTAAACTTGGTAGGTAATGAGAGTGTACAGAGGCTTTGAGCCTAAAACAAAATCACGATGTTTTGAGTGATCTCATCTTGGTGACGTAACATTAAAAATATTTGTATATAGGCTTATTGGATGTAATTAGAGTGTACAGATGTTGGGGTGCCAAGGTTTCTGTATAAATAGTATCCCCACTTTCTAAAAATTTAGTGCTTTAAATTCCCACCGTCGCTGTCTTTCTCGTTTGTTCTTTCTCATTCCTGCTCTGTTCTATCAATCTACAATACTGTCTGTTTGTTCGTTAGACCAGTCACTTACGTTTTTTATGGACAAAACTCCTCCTTTGTGTGTGAGATCTGTTGTATCATCTTGGGAATATTGGACGCTTTCTGGGAGAGAGAGAGAGAGAGAGAGAGAGAGAGAGAGAGAGAGAGAGAGAGAGAGAGGGAGAGAGAGAGAGAGAGGGAGAGAGAGAGAGAAGAGAGAGAGAGAGAGAGAGAGAGGGAGAGAGAGAGAGAGAGAGAGAGAGTTCTTAGTTTCAGTTTCTAATGTTCCCCATTTTCACAGCAATCTCGAGTGCTCTTTCAAAAAGCACTTTATTGAACACTTCAACCTCGCAAGGCACAGCTAGCGGTGGATACTAAGGAACGGACGATTGTAACGACCACTACGGATTGTTGAAGCGAAAACGGGACAATGCCAGATCCAAGATACGTTTAATTCCACCAGCACAGGACGTGCATTGTGTTATCCCACTCTAGACTCTGGTCCACGTCACATTCGGGGCCCTCAGGAACCACTCCTTGCCTTCGTGAAGAAAAGAAAGTTGCCGTGGTTTGGTCACGTCACGCGGCACGACACCCTTGCAACCACACCCCCAACCCACACACACATACACACACAAACACACCCACACACACACACATTTTGAAAGCTACAGAGAAAAGAGGCAGCCACAGAGGAAGGTAAAGAAAACTGGACAGATGACGTCAAAACAAGGACGGCGCTGGACATATCACGCCTCTTGACAAACTGAAACAGACAGACCGAAGTGACGAATACTCTCCGCGTCAGCTTCCCTCGTGTCTCCCCAACAGCCTGACAGGTTCAGGGATTAGATAGAGTGATTGATTGATTTATACTGTGGTTACCCCAGTAAACCACTTATGGTTAGTTTGTAGTGTGGGATAAATTCGCTGACAACGGAGTAATCGAACGAAAAGCGATTGGTCTGCACACCTTTAATTTTTTTTACAGTGGGGTGAACAGTGTTGCTGCTGAATTTACAGAGGAGGGTTAGTGGGGTGGGGTTGATGGTGGAGAGGGGGAGGATTTGGGCGGGGGAGGAAGGTTGATGGTCGGCTTGGTGTTCAAGGTGCAAAATTCAAGATGACTTTATTGTGTATGTGTGTGTGTGTGTGAAAGAGAGAGAGAGAGAGAGAGAGAGACAGAGAGAGACAGAGGATGAGAAAGAGAGAGAGAGACAGAGACAAGCAGAGACAAAGACAGATAGACAGACAGACAGACAGAGAGGGAAAATAGAGAAAAAAAGAGTATTGGAGCAGGTTCGTCATGCACCGCTGTGTTTAATTAATCTGTTGAGCGCCGGTGCCTCTGTTCTGACAGATAAATCCACTTTACTACTATAGGAGACGCCTTCTTGAACGCTCAGACACCAAAGCTTTGATTCAATTTTCGCAAACATTGCACACGGACGCGCTAGCGCGCTCACACACACACACACACACACACACACACACACACACACATGCGCGCGCATATACGAACACGAATATCTTACAGTTAAAATGTAATCGCTAAACGGTAATCTCTTTAGCGTGAATTAGATTAGATTAAATGTTGTTGTTTTTTAAATCACAAATTTGATCTTGACTTCATGAGCACTTTAACCTTCCCTCCAATCATCATGATCTCTCATCACCTGGGACTTGGAGACCTGCTCCTTATACAGAAATTCATAACAGGCTCCAGGTCTCAGTAATGCCGCACTCTTCTTAAAGGTCCCCAATTGGAAGGTTTCTTACCTCTGGCCGAAAAGGGGTTTACCCTAAAATTCGCATTGTTATCGGAAAGACAAGCAGAAGATTAGAAAGAGGTAGAACACACCAGATACAACGTTTCTCTATACTGCATTTGGCTAAAAAGCGTCAGGAATTCCAAGCCAACTCACATCAACCAATGATGACGTGGCTTTTCCTTGCTTACACCAACCGCTAAAGTTTGAATTTTCAACAATGACAGGGAGTTATTTCCCCCTGGTTTAACGGTACAGCCCTGTGATCTTTGACCCTGGTTCTGAATGAACCACACGGCTTGGAGAATGCTGTTTGGTGTCAGCATGGGGTAGTGTAGGGTCTCTTTTATCAACCTAAAACGAACAACTTTACCAGCAATTTTTTTCACGGGTGCTGTCTCTTACCGGATACGACAATTACTATTTTTAGCTCCAGCATGTTGGCTGGCTAGCCAACGGCTGTTGCTATTAATAGACATAAAATCTGGGGGAATGTATTCGTTTTAAAAAATAACTTTACTTTTGAGAAAGTTTTTTTTCTATTTTTTTGTTGTTTTTGTTTTGTGGTAATTTTATTATTTTCAGTAGAGCAACATTCACTGTCAATGTTAAAAGAGTCCTTCCAGGGGACGTAATCAGAGTGGGTCTCTTTTAAAAACAAGAAAAAGAAGTAAAGGGGGCTTTGATTAAAGAAAAGCCACAACTTACCACCGACCCTTTTGCACAATGGAAGGGGGTGGGGTAGGGGGGGGTGGGGAGGGGGGTGGCGTGGTGGTGGGGAGGGGGATAAGAGCGACAGTTTCAACAACTTCGATTGTCCCTCTTGTCTTTTGTTCCTCACGTGTTGGGGTAATGGATGACGTTTGCAAAGTGTCTCCATCTTGTTTACTGCACGTAATCCGCTCTTCGGCTGTACATTTTGGTTAAGCTTAAGATGACTTTAAGATGCATTTACTTAGAAAGAGGTGAGAAGGCTGTTAGATTGAAGGGAGGAATGTGGAAGAGAGAGAGAGAGAGAGAGGGAGGGGGAGGGAGGGGGAGAGAGAGAGAGGGAGAGAGGGGTGGGAGAGGGGAGGGCAGTGTGGACTTTTAACTTTAATAAAACATGTCTTTACCCCTTTATCTCTCTGTCTTTCTCTTTGTGATTTTGTCTGTCTGTGTCCCCCCCCTCCCCCCTCTCTCTTTCTCCGTCTGTCACCCTCTCTCTCTCCCTCTCTCTCTCCACTCTCTCCCCTCTCACTCTCCCCTCTCTCTCTCCTCTCTCTCTCTCCTCTCTCTCTCTCCCCTCTCTTTCTCCCTCTCTCTCTCCCCTCTCTCTCCCCTCTCTCCTCTCTCTCCACCCTCTGTCTCTCCCCTCTGTCTCTCCCCTCTCTCTCTCCCCTCTCTCTCCCCCCCCTCTCTCTCTCTCTCTCTCTCTCTCTCTCCCTCTCTCTCTCCCCCCTCTCTCTCTTCCATATCTTCCCTCCTCTCTCGATCCCCCTCCTCTGTCAACTGATGTCATTTCCTGCACAATATTATTCTGAAAACTACAGACTTCCAAAACCACGAATTGACATTTTTACATCTAGCTTCTCTTTTAAAGGCCCCCTGTTATGGAGCACTCTTTCTTTAGAACTAAAAAAATGCACATCGTTAAACAGCTTCAAAAACAAGATTTGTAACATATTTCTTAATAATTTGAAAACTCATACATTCTAGCATGCATCAATTGATTTTCCTCTTTCACCCCCCCCCCTTCCTCCCACTCAGTCCGTCAAGCCTCTCTCTCTCTTTATTAAATTAAATGGTTCCAGTGAAATGTTTTCTATTTAGTATTGTTAGTTTCCTTGTTACGAAGTTAGCTTGTTTATTCCTTTAATTTCAAATCAGTGTTTGTCTTTGCATGAATACGGATGAATGATTAAACTAAATGTGTGAGTGATTGAAAGAAGGACTGATTATAAGATTAGCAAATTATTGCTAAAATCATTTTCTTTTTGTAATAAAATATTGAATCTGAATCTGAATGTCTCTCGCACTCTCTCTCTCTCTCTCTCTCTCTCTCTCTCTCTCTCTCTCTCTCTCTCTCTCTCTCTCTCTCTCTCTCTCAATCCTGTCACACTCCAAAACTCTGAACGTTGTATATGAAGTAAAGGAGGAAATCACAAATAAGGAAGATTGCAGTCTCATTACATTAACTGTACAATAGCTTGCCCGATTGTCGTAATCGTATTATCCTAATCAATTCTTTTGGAAATTTGTATGTGTATATTTAATTAGAAGGAAGACGACACGTTTGCGTGATTGGTCGTTAAACAGTGTAAACAATTATTTGAAATGGTGTCTTTCCGCTGTGCAGTAGAGTTTCCAACAATAATTATTATTAGCAATTGGTTGTCTAATTGCAATCGGCTAATTGTCATTTCGCATTCCAATAATGACCCTTTGTAATCGGTAAACTGGGCTCAATCATTCATTTAAATTTCCAAGGTTTCGGTTTCCTGCGAATTTCATTGGTTCGAGCTATTGTCTGTATCGGCCAGTGAAATCGTTTGCTGCTTTTACCTGTTGCTGGAATGACGGGAAATTAAGCAGTGCGTTGGTTGGTTGTCTTGGTTTGTTGGATTATGCGTGTTGTGTGATAATGACCACAGCCATTATAATGATTATGCCACGATGGACATTGTAATGTTGGAACTTCGATGAGATGTGAAAATGGCCTCTTTAGGTCAGTTTCAAGACTGCTACTATTTCAATAAACACACGCGCGTTCTCGCATGGACACAACGCACGTTCGCACGCGTAAATTTCTCAGCATGTACACACACACACAAACACATACACACACCCCCACCCCTATACCCCACCCCACACACACACACAAACACATACACACACACCTACCCCCATACCCCACCCCCCACACACACACAAACGAACAGCGGACGCACGAACACACGCACGCGCCAAAGATCTTATCTTTCTTTGCAAGATTACTCTCAGGTCAAAGGAAACAGGAATTTACAAATAATTACATTGATAAAATGCTATCCGATATAATTCTCCGTCTGCCCATCTCCTCTCCTTCCCTCGCTCTCCCATCCTGCCTCCCCCCCCCCCTCTCTCTCTCTCTCTCTCTCTCTCTCTCTCTCTCTCTCTCTGAAATCTACTTGTGAGGACAGGATGCTCCCGTCCAGCATCGTCCACACTACAGACGTATCCAGTCGTCGTCCACTATTAGGTGTTCACTATATCCGCAGCTTATTGAGCCAGTTTTTTTTTGGAGCTTCAAGTCATTTGTAGTCTGGGCTATTAAGCAGTAAGGGTCCATTTTCTGTTTGTTTCCATATAAGCTACAGTTACTTTGACAGTGTGTAGGATGTGTTGTGTCGTGCGCCTGTGGATGGTGTCGGTTGTGTGTGTGGGGGGGGGGGTAGGGGTGGGGGGAAATGGGGAGGTGTTTGCATGCTGGAGTGTACAGTGTGGAGTGTTTGGCGTGCCTGGGATGGTTGTCGTTTACGCTACATTTTACATCATTATTGCTTTAGGTCCAGCGGACTCTTCCGAGCCAAATCAGGACCGGACAACCCTTGATCCACTTAAAAGATCTGCTGAAACAACCCTAGTGGTAAAACTGAAGGCTCTCCACCAGCCAGTCACTTTACAATAAAGACATCCCACGCAGGGGACGCTGAGGCTATACTCTAATTTATCGAACCCCCGTTTACAAAAACAAAATAGAATACAAACATCATTATAAATTATCAACAAAACATATAATATAAAATGCCTACATTGGTAAATAATAACATCATAGGAAGCCCCAGTGACCACCTGGCAGAGAGCGTCCAATATTCCCAAGCTGATCCAACAGAATCTTGTCCCGGAAGAGTTTTCAAGAAAACAGGTAGGAGACTGGTCTAGCGAAGAAGAAGATAGTATAGCAGATTGATAGAACAGAGCAGGAATGAGAAAGAACAAATGAGAAAGACAGCGACAGTGGGAATTTAAAGCACTAAATTTCCAGAAAGTGGGAATACTATTTATACTGAAACCCCCGGCACTTCAACGGGGGCGGGGCGGGGAGGGGAAGGGGAGGTGGTTGTCCTTTTACAATAGAATAATATAAATGTGTTGCATTATTTCTAATTTTTTTTTTTGGGTCGTTTATACGTATAGCGTTCCTTTCAAAACTTACTTTTCATTTTACGTGGATTGTGTTCGTGCAGTCGAAAGGCGAATTTCTATGGACGGTTAAAGAGTCTTGGTTTTTCAGTCTGTCTAGCTCTCAGTCCCAGTCTCAATACAATACAATGCGATAGGATACAATGCAATACAATAAAACACAACACAACACAACACAACACAACACAACACAATATAACACAACATATGTTTATTACCTCAAATGAAGAATTCACACAAGCGTAGATCATTTTACATAACAAAGAAAGTACTTGGAAAAACAACAACAACAACAACAACAACAACAACAACAACATGTGTGTTAAATCAATAATGCATTAACATCACACCTTAGTGCTGTAAACAACAACAACAACAAAACAACAACACAGTAACAACATAATATAATCCAGTTATAAATACATTGATGCAAGCAACTATCCCAGTTTGTACACAATCTCATAGCTCATCAATACAACACATTCGTGCTACTACTATCCCAGTGCCGTAATTCACAATGACATTGTATCTCGGATTGTCTCTCGTGCTATTGTGGCTCAGTAAACGATGTCCAATCTAGCTCAAGTTGACAGTTTTTGTCGACAGTTTTTGGCCTGGGGAGACGCAAAGTTTACATTGACAATTCATAATTGTTTCATCAAACAGACCGCCGCCTTGGAGAGCAAAATTAGTGTCAACACGCATGACAAAAGAACGTCTCGATCTGAGAAAAAATATCGCTTGAGTATTGACGAGAGAGAGAGAGAGAGAGAGAGAGAGAGAGAGAGAGAGAGAGAGAGAGAGAGAGAGAGAGAGAGGTGGTCATTGCTAGTGTGGCGAGGTTTGATCCATGGGGGACAACTCGTGGCTATTGTCATTGTCGAATTCCAACCACTAATTACGTCCCGTGTTCGGTGAATGCGTCACTGCACTTTTTCACCACCACCACCACCATCATCATCATCATCATCATCATCATCATCATCATCATCATCGTCATCGTCATCGTCATCGTCATCATCATTCCCAATGTCGGGAAATTCTTGCTGCGGCAAAACTACAAACTAAATTGGAAAAAAAAAATGAAGTCTATCTTTTGATCATTGCTTCTGATAATACTTGGACGTCACCATTTTAAAAACAGTTACACTAGCACTCGGTATGCTCTTTGCCAATTGATAGTAAAACTGAGGAGGAGGAGGAGGAGGAGGAGAAGGAGAAGGAGAAGAAGAAGAAGAAGAAGAAGAAGAAGAAGAAGAAGAAGAAGAAGAAGAAGAAGAAGAGATTCTTTCTTTCTTTCTTTCTTTTTTAATTGTTACAGCGCCGAAACTACAAACTAAAACATTTTTTTTTTAAATCTAACTTTTGATCATTGCATTTGCTAATACTTTGACGTCACCATTTAAAAACACTGACTATGCTCTTTACCAATTGATAGTAGAACCGCGAAGAAGAAGAAGAAGAAGAAGAAGAAGAAGAAGAAGAAGAAGAAGAAGAAGAAGAAGAAGAAGAAGGAGAAGAAGAAGAAAGAAAGAAAGAAAGAAAGAAAGAAAGAAAGAAAGAAAGAAAGAAGGAGGCAGAGTACCTATTGATCATCGCTTCTGCAAATGGCACATTTCAATTTTTAACTACAGGTTTAATGAGTGCGCTCTTTGTTAATTGACATTAGTGTTAAGAAGAAGAAGAAGAAGAAGAAGAAGAAGAAGAAGAAGAAGAAGAAGAAGAAGAAGAAGAAGAAGATAATAATAATAACGATGACGATGATTATGAGAGTATAAACCGAGATCTAATCTGTGCGTGCAGACATTCCATCGCACGGACTTCAAAGATCCTGACGCTCATGTCCTAGGCGGGTGTGTGCCGG
The DNA here is from genome assembly GCA_036898135.1 of Oncomelania hupensis. Classification (NCBI taxonomy): domain Eukaryota; kingdom Metazoa; phylum Mollusca; class Gastropoda; order Littorinimorpha; family Pomatiopsidae; genus Oncomelania; species Oncomelania hupensis. The sequence continues at coordinate 7,131,672 of CM072517.1, forward strand.
CTACTCAAATACGCCCAGCAAGTACTAGATTATCAGGATTGCGCTCAGTTGTATAGGCGTTAGACTATGCGCCCGAAGGCAACAACTGGGCACCTCGCCCCACTTGAGTTAGATCCTGTATTGGTCAGCGCCTTGAGAAGCTCTTTAGCAGGAAAAGCTCTGTGTAAGAACAATTAACACAAATAAATAAATAAATAAATAAATAAATAAATAAAGGTGTTTATGATGATGATGATGATGATGATGACGACGACGACGACGACGATGATGATGATGATGATGATGATGATGATGATGATGATGATGATGATGATGATGATGACGACGACGACGACCTCGACGAATTTTTTGTTGTTTGTTCAATTCTTTCTCTGCATTTCTTTGCGGTTTTTAGTCAGACTCAGGAAAAGGAGAGTTAGCGAGCAACGAGACCAACGAATGAATAGCATAGCAGCTTTCTAATGAAGTAAAGTACATTGTGGCTTAGTGGGAAGACTCCGCTCGCCTGAAAGAGCAGGACAACATGGGTTCGAACCTTTTTAGTGCCAGCAGCTTTTTTCCTCACAGGAGACCAAGTGTTGTGGCTCATTTTCGACGTGTTGCCGCAGCATCTTGTGTAAGAACCCGATCAAGCGTATACCTTTCTTGTTAAAAAGGCAGACTATGGGTTCACAAACAACCACAGCGTACGTCTTAGGCATATCCATTAGTGCGTGGCTCCGTTGTCCGTGGCGTCTGACAGCGCGCTTGAAAGCTGCAGGTTTGACGTCTTTTTGCCGGTTTGAAGTGAGAATCCTGATTTCAGCCAGCGCTTTGAGTAGCTCTTTGAAATAATAACTGCGCTCTACGAGAACAATTAGTGTAATGAGCTCTTTAGTCAACCTCGTTTTTTACACGTTGTCAGTTTTATTTTCTTGTGCTCCTCTTTTACGACTGCCTGGTTTTGACTTTAAACTAACAGGCATTGAAAAGACTTGTTTGCTTTGCTTCCTTCAAATTGCTACGTCTTGTTGTTTTTTTTTCTTCCTTCGTTTATCTTTTCTGTTACGTTCAGTTACGTGTGATCATCCCAGCGAGTTCATCTTCTGAAAGTTTTGCAATACTGTCTGAATACCAACCTCCTGCACACATCTTTTTTTTTGCACCACCTCTTTTGAACCCAACTATCGCTAACGATGATTGTAATTATTGTTTTTTTTTCTGCCTGTGTGTTTACTGGTCTTGTATTTAAAGTGAGTCAGAGGTCATCTTTTTTCTGTTGTCCCCAATACGCACTGTGTCCGGGGACGTAAATCTATCTACTGAACTGAACTGATCTTTTTTTTAAACTTTTACACTAGGCAGTACGACCATAGAGGAGTTTATTTATCCACGTTATTGGGGTGAAAGCTTTCAAATAAGCGTGTACGCAGCTTAAGAAAAAAATGTGTAACTGTAGATTATAGTCACACGACACCGAAGCGTATAGGCGACTACTGGTCACATTATTCTGACACCAGCGAACCAGTTGATGGTAAGGGGAAAATAATATGGTCACACATTGGCCAATCCGGGATTCGAACCAGGTACCTTTCGGTTACTAGTAAGACGCTCTACCAATTGAGCTACCCGGCCCCTCGACTTAAGAAAAAGACATTCAGTCTCTTTTATAACGCCACGTCGCGAGACTCCTACTATACAGCACAGCCGTGACGCGTCACTCGCTTCAACCGGCCGAGAACCAGTCGCTATAGAAACCGCCACAGCAAAAGCTCTCCAACACACGTTTATAGCGTTGAGTCACGATCGGTAAATTTATGTTTTATACGCAGCACCGTAGATAAGTATTGTAAAGGGAGATAAGTCACCCGACGCATATTGCTACTGCAGACGATCTTTTAAACGTTCGGCCACGAAGTTTAGATGCAATGTTCGCAAAGTATTTTAGACACACAAAGGTGTATGAACATACAAAGTATTAGACACACAAAGGTGTATGAACATACAAAGTATTAGACACACAAAGGTGTATGAACATACAAAGTATTAGACACACAAAGGTGTATGAACATACAAAGTATTAGACACACAAAGGTGTATGAACATACAAGTTATAAGCTAAAAACGTCATCCCTTATCGTAAATGGGACATTTGTATAAATGTTTATCTCTCTCGCAATGTTGATGTTAACCGCAGACGCACTTTAAAACTGATACACAGGCATTGCTGTAAAGATATTCCCGCGTTATTTTGTTTTCTTCTATTTGGACTTCACTATCGCTAATGATGATTTGCAAATAGATTTTATGCGGGTGCGATTTTTTTGTTTTGGTTTGGGAGACAGCGTTCGATGCCACACAAGTTAATTGTAGGGATTATTCTCTTGTTTTGAACCCGACTTTTGCTAATGATGATGGCAAACAGTTTTGTAGTTTTTTGTTTTTTTGCGCACCTGTGTTTAATTTCGGTAAAAAGTCTTCCAAGCCTAGATAGTACATTGTGGGAATGTTATGTTTTTGTCCTGTAGTTTCCACATTGACTGTTATACAAACCTAGAACGAAAGAAAAAAAAAAGGGGGGGGGGAGAAAAATAATAAAACAGCGAGTGGGGGGTGGGAGAGTGAAAGAGGGTGAGAGAGAAAGTGAGAAAGAGTGAGAGAGAGAGTGAGAGAGAGAGTGAAAGAGTGCATGAGAGTGAGGAGAGTGAGAGAGAGAGAGAGTGAAAGAGTGCATGAGAGTGAGGAGAGTGAGAGAGAGAGGGAGAGAGAGTGAGAGGCGGAAGGTAGGAGGGTAAGAAAGAAACAAAAAATCAATTAATGGAGAAATGGATCAATAAATATAAAAATGTAACCAAGAAATAAAACAGAAAAAAGTAGAACGAAAGAAGGAAAGAAAGAAAGAGAGAAAGAAAAGAAAGGAAACAAAAACACCTGAGAGTTCTTTTAAAACAAGTACAGCCACCATATTTTGTATATCAAGATAATTGAAATGATTCATTGTGAGTACATCAATGTAATTGAAATGATTGATTGTGATCACACTATGAACACCGAGTACCAAGTCTGACGTTTACTGGAAACGTATTCCCCCGATGGGGTGCCGGGGGTTTCAGCATAAATAGTATCCCCACTTTCTGGAAATTTAGTGCTTTAAATTCCCATATTCGCTGTCTTTCTCATTTGTTCTCATTCCTGCTCTGTTCTATGAATCTGCTATACTATCTTCTTCTTCGCTAGACCAGTCACCTACCTTTTTTCTTAAAAACTCTTCCGGGACAAGACTCCTTATTTGTGTGTGTGGTCTGTTGGATCAGCTTGGGAATATTGGACGCTTTCTGCCAGATGGTCACTAGGGCTTCCTATGATGTTATTATTTAGCAATGTAGGCATTTTATATGTATGTGTTTTGTTGATATTTTATAATGATGTTTGTATTCTATTTTGTTTTTGTAAACGGGGGTTCGATAAATTAGAGTATAGCCTCAGCGTCCCCTGCGTGGGATGTCTTTATTGTAAAGTGACTGGCTGGTGGAGTGCCTTCAGTTTTACCATTAGGGTTGTTTCATCAGATCTTTTATGCGGACCAGGGATTGTCCGGTCCTGATTTGGCTCGGAAGAGTCCGCTGGACCTAATGCAATAATCATGTAATGTAATGTAACTGGAAATGTAGGCTTATCTGCAGGTAGCTGGGTCTGCACCTGTTGGTTAAAGGGGCCCCAAGTCGATGAACGTGTTTATTAGTTTGGGCGGAAAGGGGTTTACCCTAAAATCCGCATTGTTATTACACTAAACGATAACAACCAACAGTGCTCAGTCGTCGCTCACACCGACCGCTAAAGTTGGACTTTTCCATTTCGGATCTGATAGGGAGTAATTTCCTCTGTTTTAACGGTACACCACTACTGTAGCGCGTGTGGCCTTTGACCCTGTTTCTGAAGGAACCACCAAGTCTCTTCGAGAGTGTGTCGTTGGGGTCTGGGGTAAGGGTATAGGGTCTGTTCACAGGCGCTCGTATCTGGACACGCGAGCGACTATACTCAGAGAAAAGAGACGCGTCATAGGTATTGATAGGCGCTCGCGTGTAAATAGTCACTCGCGTGTGCGGATACAAGCGCGTATGGGTCCGTTGTATCAACCACAAAAAACAGAAGGAGAAACCTTAGGGGACCACTTTGTTGACAGTTCTGCTTCTTATCGGGTTTGGTAGATTATTATTATCGAGGATTTGTATAGCGCACATATCTCGCCGTACTTGGCGACTCAAGGCGCTGGCCGATACAGGATCTAACTCAAGCCGCCCGAAGCGCTAACTTGCAGCCTTTGGGCGTATCATAATAACGCTCCAGACAACTGAGCACAATCCTGGGCAGCCAGGGATGGGGGAGAAGGACCTAGGTGCATGCTGGGTGTGTTCTTGTTACCAGCACTCACCCGTCTAGGACATGAGCGTCAGGATCTTTAAAGTCCGTTATGATGGAATGTATGCGACACAGGACTATACCTCGGTTTATACTCTCATCCGAAGGAGTAGGAAACGGGAGTAAAGTGTCTTTCCCAAGGACACAAAACAATGCCCCGGCCTGGGCTCGAACCCGGGACCTTTAAATCCGCATGATATTATAGTCTAGCGCTAGAGCGATGGCGAGCGGTTACTGTTGACAGACACACAACCTGCGGCATTTATTGATTGGGGAAAAACCCAACAACAACAAAAATACTATAGTTTTGAAAGAACTATTTTTTCTTATTTGTAGGCTTATTTTGTCAGTGGTACAACCGTCACTGTAAATTTTCAATGATCTGTGGAGGATGGATGAGACAATTGGATCCCTTTAAAGACTGTACCCCTGTCATATGTCATGACACGCGGTCCAGCTGACAATTGCCAAAGCTTACGTTCCATTGTACACTAATGAGGAGTACTCGGCGAAGGTCGGCCGCGCTGTGTGAATTTAATGACAAATGAGTTAAACTACTACTACTACTACTACTACTACTACTACTACTACTACTACTACTACTATGACGACGACGATGACGGCGGCGGCGGCGATGACGATGACGGTGATGATAATGATGACGATACTGTTGCTGATGATGATGATGATGATTCCTACAACAGCAGTTGGTAGTAAGCTTGAGTCGATTACTATCGCAATGTCAACAACAGCTTACTGTAAATGCTCTCCAATCCTTTGCATGGTCTTAAATCGGTTCATGGGCAGCCCGTCTTAAAACCCGGAAGAGATCGGTATACTGATTTGGGGATGAAGCGGCGAAGTTTCAATACTTCCGCAATAAAGAGCGCGAAGGTATTGCTTATCTCCCCTCTCTTTTTCGCGTAGGTGTAATTTAAAAGGACTCATTTAGACTCGGCCCCCCATCGACAGATTCTTTTAATATTCACCGTGAGGGTTGTCCCACTGAAATAATATAGCTTACGATAGTTTCGTTATGTTTTAAATGAATACATTCCGTAGTTTTTTTGTGTGTGCATATTAATAGCATCGGCTAGCAAAATTTGTAGAGCTAAAAATAGCATCTACCAAAGCCGGCAAGAGACAGAACCTGTAAAAAATAATTGCTCGTAAGGTTGATAAATTGACCCTACCCTACCTCAGACACACGCTTCAAATCAGAACTAGAGTCAAAGGCAATGAAATGATGTACCGTTAAAAAAGGGGAAACCACTCACTGTCCGAACTTAAATGGAAAAGTGGGTTAAAGCGGGACTAACTTGCCTCTTCCACAAGCCAGAAACCAATGGTGCCTGACAGGTGTGGGTTCGATCCAGCATCTGGGCGTTATGTTTCTCCGAATATTATTTACTTTCGACTCGGGCGACGTCTCGGGGGTTTTCTCCGGGTACTCTGGTTTGCTCCTCCAGCAAAATTTCAAAAATAACAAATAATGTTAGGTAGGTTGGGTTTGGGCGCGCCACAGGCTGCGACTACGCCTTCCCCAGGGGAGGCGGCCCAGAGTTTATTAATTAATATCGAGGATTTGTATAGCGCAAATATCTCGCCGTACTTGGCGACTCAAGGCGCTGGCCGATACAGGATCTAACTCAAGCCTCCCGAGGCGCCAACTTGCAGCCTTTGGGCGCATCGTAATAACGCTCCAGACAATCCTGAGCCGCCAGGGATGGGGGAGAATGACCTAGGTGCATGCTGGGTGTGTTCTTGTCGCCGGCACTCACCCGTCTAGGACATGAGCGTCAGGATCTTTAAAGTCCGTTATGATGGAATGTATGCGACACAGACTAGACCTCGGTTTATACTCTCATCCGAAGTTTCCCGATAGAAAGGGATAATAAACTGCAACACACACAAAATTCAATCTGTAGAGGTTGGTTTGAGCAGCGAAAACTCACTTCACCATTGTTTAACGTAACAACTACGCCAATTATTGTAAGGTAAATCCCTTTGGCCAAAAGTAGCCCTAACACAAAGACTTCTTTTACATCTAGAAATTCTCTCGCCCTCCACCCCCTCGACTCCCTACTCCCCAGCCCCGCCAACCCCCACTCCCTCGCCCCATCCTACCTCACTACCACCCTCATACGCCTGCTGAGTCTAAAGGTTAAGAGAGAGAGAGAGAGAGAGAGAGAGAGAGAGAGAGAGAGAGAGAGAGAGAGAGAGAGAGAGAGAGAGAGAGAAAGAGAGTGAGAGAGAAAGAGAGGGAGAGAGAGAGTGAGAGAGAGAGAGAGAGAGAGAGAGAGAGAGAGAGAGCAGGCTTTGACTAGTTTGATGTCGCGGTTCACGTTCCGTCTCTCTCCACTAGATGTAGTAGCGAGTGTCTGGATATGCCTTTTGTGAACCTCGGCTGTTCTCAGTTAAGCAGTGTGTGCAGCGGCTGCCTTTGGGGACATCAGCATCCATTATCTTATTGTGCTGTCATTGTTGTGTGTGTGTGTGTGTGCGGGTGTGTGTGTGTGTGTGTGTGTGTTTAACGCTACACACGTAATCTATTCATTGTCTTGCAGTGTATATAGGTGATGAGACTGTTTGAGACCTTGCCCCCTACACCTGTCTTGTTTTTTCTTGAGAAAGAGGGAGCTGGGTCTCCTCTATTTTGTGCTACGCTGCATCAAAGAGTGTATGAACATAAATTCATACACTCTTTGGCTGCATGTAAGAATCGTGAGACAAGGAGAGAGAGAGAGAGAGAGAGAGAGAGAGAGAGAGAGAGGGGGAGGGAGGGGAAGTCAGGGGGCAGACATGCGCAAATTAAAATCTCTGGAACTATTGTTTTTGGCTTTGCCGTCCGGCGTCCGTCCGACGTGGAAGTCTGCACCCCTTAGAGTCCAGTACTTGTTTATTTATTTATTTTTTTTAAAGTTTGCAACCAATAAAATACTTTGAAATGGTCTGAATCAGATGTCTTTGTCGGTCAGTGGACCAGTTTATTCCATCCGTCCGTCGTAAAATCACTATTTTGTTCAATCACTTCATTTTTATTTTTTTTTGCCTTTTCTCAAGTTTGAAGTACAATGTCGCATTCTTGTTTTCGGTACACAGAATTATAACATGTTGCACTTTAACATAATAATGATTTGACTATTTATAAAATAATAATTTTGTAGTACTACATGTACATCCAACCCCTTTTTCACAAGTGAGACAACTCTTGCAGTAGTTGTGTTTGGTTTTGTGTTTTTGAGTGTGGCCCTTCGTTTATCGTCTACTTGCTGTAATGGTAATTTCACAAAGTTTATAAAAAAAAGATTTTTTTTTTTTGGGGGGGGGCGGGGGGGGGGGGGGGGGTGTAGGACACAGAGAATCATGTTTCAGTGTGTAGAATAATGTTGCACCGTCTTCTCAAACAGTCTGTCACCTAACAGCGAAGCCCAAAGGGCACGTGACTTGTCGTCCATTGCCCCCAGTGACCGCCGAGACGCCACGCGGCCAGATCAAGCCAAGGGAGGTAACGTCGTAAGCGCGTGCACGCATCGGAGTTGTCGTTCGCCGTTAAGACGTGACTTCGCCGCGGTCGCAAGTCTCAGGAGCTTTTGGTGTTTCTTTCTTTCTTTCTGACTAATGTCGGTCTGTCTCTTTGTCTGTCTGCCTTTTTCTTTTATTCTTCTCTCCCCATACCCCACCACCACTCTTCTTTTTCTTTTCAACTCTCTGTCTCTCTCTCTTTGTCTCTCTCTGTCTCTCTTTGTCACTGTCTCTCTTTGTCTCTCTCTGTCTCTCTTTGTCTCTCTCTGTCTCTCTTTGTCTCTCTCTGTCTCTCTTTGTCTCTCTTTGTCTCTCTCTCTGTCTCTCTTTCTCTCTCTCTCTGTCTCTCTGTCTCTGTCTCTGTCTCTGTCTGTCTGTCTGTCTGTCTGTCTCTCTCTGTCTCTCTCTCTCTCTCTCTCTCTCTCTCTCTCTCTCTCTCTCTCTCTCTCTCTCTCTCTCTCTCTCTCTCTCTCCTTCCCCTCACTCTTCTTTAGCTGTTGGTAGCTGCCAATGGTTTACAACTTTCAGTGCTTGGCCGTTTTTAACTATTTCTCCACCTCCGTCCCTAATGCATTGTTTGTGTAGATGACAGTATTGTTCTAATACCGAGCTCTTAACAGCTCAAAGAGCTTCACAGGGCACTGACCATCGAGAAATTAGTTTGAAGTCAGAACTTTCTAGACGCGCTCTTGCTGCCAGCTTGTGCTCTGTTAACCCTGAGCCACTCACCCCCCTCCACCTGTAGCTTGCCCACTTCACCCTCCGCCCACCACCACCGCCATCTCTCCCTTCCTCTACTCCCCCCCTCTCTCCCCCCACCTCCCAAACGTCCAGTACCCTCCTCCGCGTCCCTTCACCCCCGTTTAGTTATGTTGTTGTTGATGTTGTTGTTATTGTTGGGTTTTTGTTGTGGTTTTTTTTTTATTATATGGATATATGATATGCACATATGGCAAGCAGCTCGGTGGGCAACCATGAGAGTGTACATCTGCCCTAAACTTATTGAAGTCATCAAAAGCCTGTATGACAAGGCTACCAGTGCAGTCCTCCACAACAGCGCCATCGGGAAGTGGTTCCGAACAACAATGGGTGTGCGTCAAAACTCAACATCTTCCTAGAGCGCATCATGGCAGATGCCCTTGCAGATCACTAAGGCACAGTCAGCATCGGGGTAGAGCAATCTCCATCCTCCGTTTTGCAGGATGACATTGATGGATTGGCTGGAGAGGAACAAGAACTTGAACAGCTGGTACAGAGGCTTGACACCACCTCCAGAGCCTATGGAATGGAAATAAGTGCAGAGAAGACCAAAATGATGACCAATAACACCAATGGCATCAACATGGACATCAAAGTCCAAGGCCAATCCCTCAACACAGTGCATAGCTTCAAATATTTAGGATCATTGTATCAGACAATGGGTCTCGATTGGAAGTCCTCTCCAACTGCGGCCCTGACTAGGTTGAACCCCATTTGGGAAAAAGGACCATCAGTCTACATTCCACGGTAATGCTGATGCGCTCCCTTGTCATCTCCATCTTCCTATACGCTTGCAAAACATTGAGCCTCACAGCAGATCTCCAACGAAGAATACAAAGCATGGAGATGAAGTGCTACATTAGAACTTGTGGACATTTCCTAAACCCAGCACATCTCCAACAACCAAGTCCGACAGACCCTCACACAAGCCATTGGACAACACGATGACATGCTCACAGTGGTAAAGAAACGGAAACTCCGATGGTATGGCCACGTCACCAGAGCATCAGGCCTGGCAAAGACCATCCTGCAAGGCACGGTGCAATGAGGCATAAGAAGAGGAAGACAGAAAAAGAGTTGGGAGGACAACATTCGAGAAAGGACTGGCTTGACACTGAGCGAAGCCATGAGGGTTGCTGAGAACAGAGAAAGATAGAGTACGCTGATTAAAGGATCATCTGTGGTGCCCTTACGACCTTCGAATTACGGGATAGGATAGGATAATGGTTGTTGTTGTTGGTGTTGTTGTTGTTGTTGTTGTTGTTGTTCTTTTTCTTCTTCTGTCTGTCTGTCTCATGGATTCTCCAATAAAATGGTTGGTTGTTCTTCCGTGGTGGTCTGTCTGTCTGTGACTGTATCTCTCTGTGTCTGTCTGTCTCTGTCTGTCTATCTCTCTCTCTCCCTACATCCTACCTTCTCCCATATACACCCTTTCCCCTCTTTCCCCCGCCCTCCGGCCCCCAACCCTCTCCACGCCTCATCCGATCAGCATCTACTAACAAAGAGTTACAATGTTGCGAAAAAGAAAAGCAGCTTTCAGTGTTGAAGACAATGGCCAACGGGCTTATGAAGTTTCACTTTTGACTGAGTTCACGTCACCTTATCGCCGCACATGCTAAGCGTCAACTTTTGTGTGCGGACCTCAGGTTAGTCTAACAATGTCAAACGTGTTTTAGCCCTTTGCCAAAACTGTAAAGAAAAAAAAATAGTGCAAGAAGAAAATGATGTGAAGAAGAAGAAGAAGAAGAAGAGAAGAAGAAGAAGAAGAAGAAGAAGAAGAAGAAGAAGAAGAAAAGGAGGAAGATGATGAGAAGAAGAAGACGAAAAGAAGAAGAAGAAGAAGAAGAAGAAGAAGAAGAAGAAGAAGAAGAAGAAGAAGAAGCAGGAGAAGAAGGAGGAGGAAAAGTAGAAGAGAATAAGGAGGAGAAGAACGAAAATTAGAGAAAACGAAGAAAAGTAAGAAGAAGGAAGACAAAGAATCGTGAACAGGCAAAACCAAACATTAGAAAGGAAGAAGAAGAAGAAGAAGAAGAAGAAGAAGAAGAAGAAGAAGAAGAAGAAGAAGAAGAAGAAGAAGAAGAAGAAGAAGAAGAAGAAGAAGAAGACCACGGTGCCCTTTAATCATCGCTTCTGCAAATGCATGGACTTCTCAGTGTTTTTAACTATTGTTCTAATGAGTGTGCTTTTTTTGCTAATTGACAATAGTTTCTTTCTTCTTCTTTTTTGTTTTTTTGTAAAATATATTTCTCTTTGTAGCCTACTCGTCGCTCAGAGGTTGCGATAAAATGTGTTGTCTGTGAACAACCAAAAATGTTT
>CM072517.1:7147669-7155169 GCA_036898135.1 Oncomelania hupensis
TCCAATGGCTTGTGTGATGGTCGGTCGGACTTCGTTGTTGGTGATGTGCTGGATATAGGAAATGCTCTGAAGTTTTATGTAGCACCTCATCTCCATGCTTTGTATTCTTAGTTGTAGATCTGCTGTGAGGGTCCACGTTTCGCAAGCGTATAGCAAAATGGAGATGACAATGGAGCGCAGCAGCCTTACCTTGGAATGTAAACTGGTAAGGCTGCTGCGCTCCCTTGTCATCTCCAGATCACGGTTAATGACATCATAGAAAATGTACAGTGTTTTGTTATTTAATTTCTTTAACGTTCATTCACCTGTTCAAATGATTTTAAAATGTAATACCGAACTACTTTAATTTTTATCCACTCTAAACGAATGAAACGACGACGACGACGACAGAAAAGACGAGACGAGCCGACAAAATCTGTGAAGACGAATGATGACAATGATTATTTTTAATGAATCATTTCCATATTTGTTCCGCCAGAGCCTTCCAAACTATAAGTACAAAAGACGAATCCCAAATACTACTATTCTACATCTGTATAACTACCCAACTTACAAGTTCAGTTCAAAGAAGATGAAAGGATGCCATTGGCTGACAAGAATGATGAGAAGATCAGAAGAAACAACAACAACAACAACAACAACAACAACAACAACAACAACAACAACAACAACAAAACCACAAAAAATTATGACAGCGATGACAACAGTGATGTGAGATTGTCACGTTTAGACTAGTATAGGTCAAACCAGTGTGGTCAGGTGCGAAGTCGAAGCAGACGAAAAAAAAAAAAGGTCTAGGTGATGTGATGACACCTGGCTCTAAGTGTGAACATCAAAAAGGTGTGAGACGTTATTACCTCAGGCACAACCACTCTCCCTCCCCCACACCCTCTCCCTTCCCAATCTCCTCTCCATCTGAGCTGAACCGTGATTGTGGGACTCGGGTGAAGAAGCCAACGCCGACAGTGCACAGGCGCTCGCCCGCATGACGATGTTGAAATGTCTGTGTACGCACGATAGGTTGTGTGAGGCCTGTGGTTTGATAAGGCGTTGACCCTTGCTTCTGCCATGCTGTCGCTGGGAAATCAGTCCTTATTCCTCTCGCATGGGTGACCAAATTATAATCCAAAAGTCTTTTTTTAATCAGAAAAATCCCCGAAATAATCCCCCCATAAATCCCCAAATCTTAAAAAAAAATCTCAAATCCCAAACCCTTTTTACCTTCTTCCCCCCTCCAAAAAAATAACAATAAAAAAAATTTAAAAATAAAACACCCAAAATCCAAAGGAAGGCCTCAAACAACTTGGGCAGGAGAAAGGAGAGTGAACACTGTTAGATCACATGTACCTGTAGGGTAAACAGACTAAAAGTACTCTATATTAAAGGGCCCCAAATTCACACATTTCAGCTTCACACATTCCTTTTTTTCAAATTCACACACCCACACCCACACACACACGACACACACACAACACACACAATACATGCATAAAGCCATTTATATACTTATTACATTAAAGAAGAGGAAAGTGGTGATCCTATCCTCTTCCTATCCTATCCCGTAACTCGAAGGTCGTAGGGGACACCACAGATGATCGTTTAACCAGCGTACTCCATCTTTCTCTGTCCTCAGCAACCTTCATGGCTTCGCTCAGTGTCAAGCCAGTCCATTCTCCAATGTTGTCATCCCACCTCTTTTTTCTGTCTCCCTTTTCTTCTGCCTCCTTGCACCGTGCCTTGCAGGATGGTCTTTGCAAGGCCTGCGGCTCTGGTGAAATGGCCATAGCATCGGAGTTTCCGTTTCTTCCCAATTATGAGGATGTTTTCGTGTTGTCCAATGGCTTCTGTGATGGATGGTCTGTCGGACTTCGTCGTTGGTGATGTACTGGGTATAGGAAATGCCCAAAGTCTTCTGTAGCACCTCATCTCCATGCTTTGTATTCTTCGTTGTAGATCTGCTGTGAGGGTCCATGTTTCGCAAGAATATAGGAAGATGGAGATGACAAGGGAGCGCAGCAGCCTTACCTTGGAATGTAGACTGATGGTCCCGTCTCTCCAAATTGGTTTCAACCTTGTCAGGGCAGCAGTTGTTTGTGCGATCCTGGAAAGGACTTCCTGTCGGGACCCATTGTCTGATACAATGGCTCCTAAATATTTGAAGCTATGCACTGTGTTGAGGGATTGGCCTTGGACTTTGATGTCCATGTTGATGCCATTGATGTTGTTGGTAATCATTTTGGTCTTTTCTGCACTTATTTCCATTCCATAGGCTCTGGAGGTGGTGTCAAGCCTCAGTACCAGATGTTCAAGTTCTTGTTCCTCTCCAGCCAGTCCATCAATGTCATCCGCAAAACGGAGTTTGGAGATTGCTCTACCCCCTATGCTGACTGTGCATTCGTGATCTGCAAGGGGCATCTGACATGATGGGCTCTAGGTAAATGGTAAAGGGTGTTGGAGAGAGGAGGCATCCTTGGCGCACACCGATTGTTGTTCTGAACCAGTTTCCGATGGCGCAGTTGTGGAGGACTGCAGTGGTAGCCTTGTCACATAGGCTTTTTATAACTTCAATAATGTTAGGGCCTGATGTTGTACACTCTTATGGTTGCGCATAGAGCTGCATGCCAGACTCGGTCAAACGCTTCCTTGAAATCTACAAACACATGATATAGATGTTGTTGGTGGTGTAGGTATTTCTCGCAGATTATTCTGAGGTTGAAAATCTGTTCAGTGATACTTCGCCCTGCCCTGAATCCTGCTTGTTCTTCAGCTATGATTTGTTCAGCTTGGGGTTTCAACCTGTTCAGTATTATTTTCAGGAGGACCTTGCTGGGTTGGCTGATGAGGCTGATGGTGCGGTACTTTTCACACTCCTGAAGGTTACCGTTTTTTGGAAGAGTGATGACAAGCGACTGGGTCCATGGGGGTCCATGGTGTAGGCCACTCCCCACTCTGCCAGATCTTGTTACAGATAATGGTGAGGGCGTCAATCATCGATTCACCTCCTGCTTGAAGCAATCCGCTGAAAAAAGTGGTGATAAGGGGGTCAAGCCTCAACACACACCACATTATTAGTAGGAAAACGAACGTAAAGTAAAGACGACAATGATACGTATTGTACGGCAAACCATGAAATCTGAAAGTCGTAATAGGTGCAAGTGCAGGGCACAACGTATTTTAGCTGACGGGGGATCAGACATAGGGTGCGCAGAGTGTCCGGGGACTCTAATCTAGCAAGCGAACGAAAACATACTTAGGTTATATTATGCAAAGACGCATACAATTCAAAGCTTGGAAAGTTCGAGCAACGATTACTGCGGCATCTACTGCAAATTCCCAAGTAATGTCGATGTCACACATACACACACAAACACACACACACACCCACCCACCCTCGCACACAACCGTGTAGAAACGCCGTTGTGATGACTTTCTTAAAACTCTACATACGTTACTTTGACATTTTTACAAATTTGTCCATTTTTTAAGATAACCCTAACCCAAACTCTAACCCTAACCCTTAACCTAACCCTAAGCCTAACACAACCCTAACCCTAACGGAACACTGTTTTGGCGTCAAAATAACGGGGTCCGTCAAAAGAAAGTACGTAGAGGTTCAAGTGTATGTCAGAATAAAGGCGTTTCTACCTAGCCACAAACACACACAAACACACACATACGCACACGCACACACACACCCACACAACACACACACAACTTACACACACACATCCGTGATATTCTGGCCCTTTAAGTCATAGCGTAGCCTACATAATCATCGTAGTTCAAGAATGTTGAAAGTTTTAAAGTTTGAAGTTATCTGGGTTACTGTTTCGTGATCTAGGGTCACGCAATACAGTTGATTGCAGTTCGGCGAACAGAAGAATGTGTCAGATTGCTGTTATCTGTACGCTTTATAATAAATAGCTTTAGGGCAATCGCAGGAACTGGAGAGTGTGGCTTCCTATTGTGACGTCATTACCGGGCGCATTACCTCAAGGTTCACCGCTCAGACAGACCCAATTTTGCACTGTTAAAGATAAAAATAAATATTAGGTTATTGATGACTGAAAACTTTTGACACAAGAGATAGACTATGTGATTTCGTTCACATAATCCTACTGTGATAAATGTTTGTTACATTGCGATCAGGCCACACATTTGAATGTTGTAATAATATTTATAGTTTTGTTTACATTATTATTATTATTATTATTATTATTATTATTATTATTATTATTATTATTATTATTATTATTATTATTATTATTATTATTATTATTATTATTATGACTACCCCCGTTGGGGTGCCAAGGGTTTCAGTATAAATAGTATCCCCACTTTCTGGAAATTTAGTGCTTTAAATTCCCACTGTCGCTGTCTTTCTCATTTGCTCTTTCTCATTCCTGCTCTGTTCTATCAATCTGCTATACTATCGTCTTCTTCGCTTGACCAGTCTCCTACCATTTTTCTTGAAAACTCTTCCGGGACAAGACTCCTTGTTTGTGTATGAGGTCTGTTGGATCAGCTTGGGAATATTGGACGCTTTTTGATCCTGAATATTGGACACTAGGGCTTCCTATGATGTTATTATTTAGCAATGTAGGCATTTTATATGTATGTGTTTTGTTGATTTATAATGATGTTTGTATTCCATTTTGTTTTTGTAAACGGGGGTTCGATAAGTTGGGGTGAAGCCTCAGCCGTCCCCTGCGTGGGATGTCTTTATTGTAAAGTGACTGGCTGGTGGAGAGCTTTCAGTTTTACCACTAGGATTGTTTTGGCAGATCTTTTATGCGGATTGGGGGTTGTCCGGTCCTGATTTGGCTCGGAAGAGTCCGCTGGACCTAAAGCAATAATAATGTAATGTAATTATTATGACTCTATTAATATTTGTTATGTAACCAATAAACACTTTTTTGGGTTATTAGTATAATTTTGGTTTCTGCTATAGAACTTCGTCATCGCCTTCTTCAAGCAATTATTTCTGTTTCTGCGTCATAGGCGTAAAAATAAGAGATACAAGTTTCCGGCTGATAGGATCTCTGATTTTCACTTGACAGTGTCCAGAGCAGTCCTAATAATGGCTCCTCGCCTGGCACTTCGTCTTATGTCTTGTTGTCATCTGAGCTTGCTCAGGCGACGGCAGACTATGTTCTGCTCTAGTCACTGTCAGATGAAATCCCAGACCAGCAAATAAACTCTCCAACCTCAAGAATCAAACTACATTTTGTTTTAGGCCAAATGCAGTCTTATTTACCAGTGTAAACAGCCATTTTTAACAATGAGATACTCTCCAACCATCCTGTGCAGAAAAACCCTTCGGGGCGTACGTAGAGCTCGGTAGGCTGTCAGTGTCCAGTACGGGTCTCTACGCTCCGTCATGCTTTGCTACGAGGTCAGCATTACATTACATTACATTACATTACATTACATTACATTACATTACATTACATTACATTACATGATTATTGCTTTAGGTCCAGCGGACTCTTCCGAGCCAAATCAGGACCACGAGGTCAGCCAGGTTTTCGACTAGCAAGGGGCGTTCAATACAATCAGGGAGTCCATTGTCGTTAAGGTATAGATGAGAGCCAGTACACCCAGGTGGGCATTCCAACACCTTAGTGGTGTCTGTAGGAAAAAGAAAAAGACAGTCATGGTCGCACTGACTTTCCCTAGTCACGAAGGATGTTATGTGATCCAGTAGATCCAACCCTGTTTTTTGATCCTGGAATAAAGTTGGGCTTTTATTAATAGTGCACTTACCCGTTAAAAGAAAAAGAAAAGAAATGTGCAAGGCGTGACCCAGAACAGGATCTAAGTCAAAGCCATCTTATAAGCCAACATTCAACATCATGGGCGCTATCATATTTCACACCATCCCGAACATTGGAGCGATCCTGATCGACGTTTATGTGAGCCTGTCACCTTCCCTTGTGACGACATTACCGGGTCTTTTAGTGTGCCGCTGTGTCAAACATGCGGGGGGGGGGGAGGAGGGAGAGAAAGAGAGAGGTTAAAGGGGAAGAGGGAAGGTAGAGGATGGAAAAAAGGAGAGGGAGAGAGAGAGAGGGGGAGGGAGACGTAAGACGTAAAACATTTTATCGCGTAAACAATGTTCATTGCAATGGGGGGGGGGGGGGGGAGAGAGAGAGAGAGAGAGAGAGAGAGAAGAGAGAGAGAGATAGAAAGAGAGAGAGAGAGAGAGAGAGAGAGAGAGAGAGAGAGAGAGAGAGAGAGAGAGAGAGAGAGAGAGAGAGAGAGAGAGGACACATTGTAAGCTTATAAAGAATCAAGACAGAAAGTTGACTCTTTTGTGAGAACAAATTTCCGTCACCACACCAACCTTCATCAAGATTTGGTTCCATGACGTGCCAGGCGACAGTTTATACACACGCACACACACACACACACACACACACACACACAAACACACCCACACACATCTGAGCTTCTGCGCTACGCTTGTCTAAGAATTGTGATGTAAGCCTGAATGCTTCAGTGGGCCTTTAACTCCCGAAGACCAGTTTAAGCGAAAACTGTACGTTGTATTGAGAACATTATTTAGCCTTAACCTGTTGCTTTTAATCTCCTTCGTTGCCTTTTATCGCGTCTTCTGGTCTAAGATAGTATGGTATCGGCGCGTGAATGGAGAATCCCATGAATGAGGATACAGACATCAAAACCGCTTTCTATTCATCCGAGAATCAGCCGGTTTTTTTTTGGTTTGTTTTTTGGACAACGATAATTTCATATGGACTTGAATGGGGAGTCCCAAAAATGAGAATATAGATTTGATCATGAAGGCTTTTGATCATCCAGATCAGCCGTAAAAACAATTTCAGAGATAATATTGATTTGAATGGCGAGTCCGCTTCTATCATCCAGATCAGCAGCAACGTTTGTGTGAACCGCGATAATTATAACAATTTGAATAGAGAGTCGCCTTCTATCATCAAGATCAGCCGTAAAAAGGTTTTTTTTTTTTTTTTTTTTTTTTTTTTTTTTTTTTTTTTTTTTTACAACGATAATATCATATGGACTTGAATGGCGAGTTCCAGAAATGAGGATATACCTCCATCAACACGTCTATCATCCAGATCATCCGTAAGCAAACAACAAATTAAAAAACAAATCAGCAGCTTATACCGCGATAGCTATAATGTTAAAATCTTGAGGTGTAATAAAGTTTAAAAACAACAAACAAAAAATATTTAAACAAAAATCAATTGGCTTTCTTTTATTATTAAAAAAAAAACAAAACAACTCCATTGGTTCCTTTTTAGTACTTCAAGATTTTAACATTTGACTTCAAGTTAGGCTGCAGCGTCCATGCCGCCCTGCGTTGTTTTAATTTGTGTTCTTTTTCCAAAATAACCTTGCTAATAAATATCATTATTGAGTTGAAGCGAGGAGTTCCAGTTGTGGAGGATAAGTTTAGGTCATTGAGGCGTTAGGGTTGCGGAGTGGATAGATCAGCCACCTGCACAACGCCTCGGA
>CM072517.1:7160169-7167669 GCA_036898135.1 Oncomelania hupensis
GCTCTGAAAATAATCCTAGAAACTCACAAGATAAAACTATAAATTCGTTTGGTAAAACATTGCTTGATATGTGCACTACTTTAGACTTGTGTATTTTGAATGGTGTGTGTTCTGGCGACCAGGATGGTTGCTACACATACATATGTGACCAGGGTAGTAGTGTTGTTGATTATTTTGTGATGTCATGTGAACTTTTTGCTACATTTTTTGATAATTGTAAACTTGTTGTATGGGATAAAATTGATACACAACATATGCCTGTTGTTCTTTCTATAAAATTCCCTTGTGAAAATGTTGATACTAAGATTAATGATGAGGAAACATATGTTGATAAATATGTATGGGACCCTGACCTTTCTGATGTCTTTAGAAACAATATTTGTTCTCAACACGCTCGTTTTAAGTTAGAAGAAGCTATTCGTTTAATTGATGTGGATGTTGATCATGCCTTGTGTTTGTTTAATGCATGTTTAAAAGACTCCGCAGACTGTATGAAAAGACGGGTTCGTCTTCACAATAGGAAGATTGCATATGACTGGTTTGATGCAGAGTGCAAGAAAGGTAGAAAGCAGACTCGGAAACTGCTAAAAAAGTACAGGCGCACTTTGCTCAATACTGATCGGTTTGAATTTTGTAAGGCTAGGAGAGAATATAAACATTTGATTGTTGTCAAGAAAAAACTTTACAATGCTAAGATGATTGAATATTTAGTTTCTTCTGTTAATGATCAAAAAACCTTCTGGCAAACTGTGCGCAAAACTATTCCAAAGCGGAAGTTTGTGAAAAATCAAATAACATGTGACCAATGGTTTGCACACTTTCAGCAACTACTTGAACAAGATATTGACAATTATGAAAATGTCGACACTGCGGATGATGAAGGTGAAAACTTTGATGATCTGGATTTTAATCGCCCAATATCAAGCGCAGAAGTTTTATTAGCCCTTCGCAAATTAAAACCAAATAAAGCAGCAGGGCCAGATGGAATAATAGGAGAAATTTTAAAATACTCCTCAGATGTCATTGTTATATTTTTAGTTAAATTTCTTAATGGCTTATTTACCAAGGGTATTTACCCTGAAAGTTGGTGTGAATCAATTATTCTCCCGCTGTATAAGAAAGGTGATGTAAATAATCCTAGTAATTATAGAGGGATAAGTCTTTGCAATCTTGGTAGTAAAGTTTATGGAATTATTATTAATAAGCGATTGCAAGCATGGGTGGAAGAGAATAATAGTACTGGGGAATGTCAGGCAGGATTTAAAGCCGGTTACTCAACAATTGATCATTTATTTACTTTGATGGCCTGTGTTCAAAAACAATTCCTTAAAAATAGAAAATTATATGTTGCTTTTATTGATTTTGAAAAATGTTTTGATAGTATTAATAGACATTTACTCTGGCCAATACTTCTCAAGCATGGTATTAAAGGGAAACTGTACTCCTGTATTAAGAGCATGTACTCAAATGTTAAAGCACGTGTTCGATGTGGTACTAATCTCACACAGTCGATTATTTGTAGTTCTGGTGTGAAGCAAGGAGATACATGTAGTCCTGTCTTGTTCAGTTTGTTTATTAATGAGTTGGCATTAGATGTTATTAGAAATGGGAGACATGGAGTAACTTTTTTAATGGACACATTTGAATTATTTATCCTTTTATTAGCAGATGATATTGTTCTTGTATCAGAAACCAGTGTTGGTTTACAAAATCAGTTAAATTCACTGCACAGTGCTGCTTCGAATTTATGTTTAAAAGTCAACATGGACAAAAGCAATATTGTAGTTTTCAGAAAAGGAGGTTATCTTGGAAGGCGAGAAATATGGTTTTTTGGTGGTGAGGTAATGCCCGTTTTGACAACCTACAAATACCTGGGCATATATTTTTCTACCAAACTAAGTTTTGTTGCCGCGTGTCGTGATTTATCCAGTCGGGCAAAAAGAGCACTTCTTTGTATTTTGCAAAAGCTTCGAATGTTTAATAATTATTCACTGGATGTTTTTTTTAAATTGTTTGACGCTCAAGTTCAATCTATTTTAAATTATGGATCCGAAATTTGGGGCTTAGAAAATGCTGCACATCATTGTGAGAAGATTCATTTGTTTGCAATGAAGAAATTATTATGTGTTAATATGCGGACCCCAAATGACCTCGTATATAGAGAGTTAAACAGATTTCCTTTATTAATTAATTTCTCAATGAATACGATTCGTTACTGGTTGAAGTTATGTAAAATGCCTACTGATAGAATCCCGAAAAAGGCTTATATTGTGTTGCTGGATTTAGACAATAGAGGGAAGACAACTTGGGCATCGAAAGTAAGACAGTGTACATGGTTTTGGTAATGTTTGGCTAGCACAGGGTGTAGGGAATGAGAGAGAGTTTTTAAGAATGTTTAAGCAGCGCATGGTTGATTGCAGATGGCAAAATTGGAGTGAACATGTGAGCGAAAGCGAAAGATTCCATATGTATAGATTATTTTGCAGCCAATTAAATGTTGTTCCTCAATATTTGAGTATGCCTCTTGACAGTCATCTGAAATTCATTATGACAAAATTCCGATTTGGTGTTTCAGATTTGTTGGTCCATTTTTATCGATATCGGCAATGTAAGCCAGATGATCTAATTTGTCCGCTATGTAAAAACGGTGTGGAGAATGAAATTCATTTCTTACTTTTTTGTCCTTTTCTAATAAATCTCAGAAAGAAGCTAATACCTATAAAATTCCATAGAAATCCAAGTTTATTCCGTTTTCAGTTGCTAATGTCATCAAAACAACCTCATATTGTTAAAAATGTATGTGTTTACTTGTATCATGCTTTTAAAATTCGGGAAATTGCGTTATCCTGATTGTTATATATATTTAGTTATATGTTTCTGCTAATGTATTGATTGTTTATATATATTTATAATTATGTTACTATGCGCTTTGTAAAATGTTGTTATGGTAAATTACCCCCTTTCTAATGGGGCTTTGGCCTTATCGAAATAAATTTCAAATTTCAAAATTTCTCTCTCTCTCTCTCTCTCTCTCTCTCTCTCTCTCTCCTCTCCTTTCTTTCTTTACCTCTCTCTCTCTCTCTTTCTCTCTCTCTAACTCTCTCTCCCCTCTCCTCTCTCTCTCTCTCTCTCTCTCTCTCTCTCTCTCTCTCTCTCGTTATTCGTGAGTTAATTTGAACAGGTTTATATGATTTTTTTGGATGATTACTTTTTGACACTTTATTGTCCATAAACAACGACTAACCCACTAATATTTTTATCGAAAAATTCTTGGGAAAGAACGCGCCTGCGACGCGGCCAAACCCAACGTACCCCCTTTTTTTTATTTTGCTGGGGGAGCAAACCGGAGTACCCGGAGAAAACCTCAGAGACTTTGCCCGAATCGATAGTAAGTAATATTCGGAGAAACATAACGGCCAGAAGCGGGATCGACTCCATTAGGTCAGGCGCCATTGGTTTCTATCCTGAGGAGCAGACAAGTTAGTCGCGCCTTAGAGCACGCGGCCACCACGCTCGAAGTGCCTGTAAATAAGAGTACGACCGAACGCGATGTGTGTTTGTGTGTGTGTGTGTGTGTGTGTGTGTGTGTGTGTGTTGGTGTGGGTGTGTGTGTGTGTGCGTTTAGACGACGTTCTTGTGAAATACACTTGAGAATCTACGTACGTTTCTTTGCGGACCCCGTTATGCTGACGTCAAAACAATGATCCGTTAGAGTTAGGTTTATGGTGATGGTTAGGGTTAGGATGAGGGTTATGGGTAAGCGTTAGCGTTAGAACACTTAAAAAGACTTTAATATAAAAAAGGGGGCGGAGTGAGGGGGGGAGGGGTAACGAAATATCACACCTTGTCAACACCACACATGCTCGCAAGTATGTGTGTGTGCGAGTGTATGTGTGTGCTAGGTGTATGTTTGTGCTTTTATTTAGTGTGCATCTATGTTTGTGTGTGTGTGTGTGTGTGTGTGTGTGAATGTGTGGTCGTTGGTGAGTGAGAGAGAGAAAGTGTGTGTGTGTGTTGGTGAGAGAGAGAAAGAGATGGTGTGCGTATGTGTGTGTGTATGCATGTTTGTCAATGTCCGGTATGTGAGCTTGTGCTTGGTGTAAGTGTGATCAAGTCTGGGTGTGTATGTAGGCCTATGTGTGTATGTATGGGTGAGTGAGCACGCGCCTTTTGTGATCAAGTGTGTATGTGTGTGGGTGGGCGTGTATTCATGGCGTTATGGGGTGCTAAACTTGCCTTGTTATGCACAAAATGGGGCATTTAGCTCGCGCCCCACTGTTTTCAGCGCCCCCTTTTTTCTAAGTACATGGGAGTGCTTTTGTTTTTGTTAGTACATGGGAGTGCTCTTGTAGTGAATAGGATTGTTTGTGTGTGTGTGTGTGTGGTTTTTTTGTTGCAGTTTATAAACTCTAGGCCGCCTCACCCGGGGAAGGCGTAGTCGCAGCCTGTGGCGCGCCCAAACCAACCTACCTAACATTATTTTGTGATTTTTGAAATTTTGCTGGGGGAGCAAACCGGAGTACCCGGAGAAAACCCCCAAGACGTTGCCCGAGTCGAAAGTAAATAATATTCGGAGAAATTGTCCAGATGCTGGATCGAACCCACACCTGTCAGGCGCCATTGGTTTCTGGCTTGTGGACAAGGCAAGTTAGTCCCGCCTTAACACACTTGGCCACAACGCTCGCTGTTTTGAGTACATGTGAGTGCTCTTGTAGTGCATAGGACGGTTTTGAGTACATGGAAGTCCTCTATTCATGGACGGCTGTTTACTAGACAAATTTAAAATAAAAGGGTTAGGGTAAGAGTTATCGTTAGGAGATGAAATAGGTCAATTTTTGGACATAAAGAACCTTTTTTTTTTAAAATCTAATTCTTTTATTTATAGATGAATTTTGCGCTCTTGCCGTAAAAAAACAACGCTTTCTGGTGACCACATTTCGTCCAAAACTCCAATTTGCCATGACTACAGACTTGTGTTTGTGTGTGTGTGGGTGTGTGTGTGTGTGTGTGTGTGTGTGTGTGGGTGGGGGTGGTACGCGCGCGCGCTAGGTGTGATACAGGCTCTGTCACTCTGTCACCCGGATATGTCAGTGTGCCTTACTTTTGCACTGCACAAGATCTTGCCCCCGTTGTCCAATCTCTCTTCTCGCGAATGGTGCTTAGAAATACTTGCCGAACTCCCGCATGCCCTAGGTAGTCCAGTGACAACCTCAGAAGGGAGGATAAGTTGATAATCACTCTTGTTTGATCAAGGCTGGCTGAAGGCATCAGATCTTACCCGTGCGACCTTTCCTTGTCCAGTGTCAAAAGACCCCGGATAAAAGTTGTGTTTTTATTTTTATTTTTAAAGCTAGCGTCTTGTTTATTCTGCGCGTACCGTTACCTCGGGACGATCGGCGCGCGCCACTGCTCTTAAGCGTTTACTGCACTGCTTGACAATATAATTAATTCGCGACATTCGAAATGGCCATTGTTTACGACAATCGTCAAGCGGATGTACAGAGCGAAAAATTGTCAAGTAAATGCATTTGTAACTTTGTTTCTCTATTCTTTATCTCTCCCCCCCTCCCCCTCCCTCCTTCGCTTGTTCTGATGTAGGTCAGAAAAAAAAAGAAGAAGGTATTTCACGTAAATCTGTAAATCGTTGTGTTTCCTTGTTTTTCTTTTTTTTTATTTTCTCTTTCGCTCTTTTGTTTTTGGTATTGTTAATATTGTTTTGATTTTCCACTTCTTATCTTTTATTTTGTTTCTGTCTGAGTTTAATTTATATTTACTTTATTTTATTTTATTTTGTTGTTGTTGTAACTGTTTATTGTCCCTTTTTATTGGGAAATTCTGGGGAAGGCGTAGTCGCAGTCTGTGGCGCGCCCAAACCGAGCCTATCTAATATTAGTTGTGTTTTTAAAATTTTGCTGGCGGAGCAAACCGGAGTACCCGGAGAAAACCCCCGAGACGTTGCCCGAGTCGAAAGTAAATAATATTCGGAGAAACATACCGCCCAGATGCTGGATCGATCCCATACCTGTCAGGCGCCATTGGTTTCTGGCCTGTGGACAAGGCAAGTTAGTCCTGCCTTAGACTACTTGGCCACAACGCTCGCTTATTTTAATTTTAATTCTTTAATTTCATTTCTTTTATGATTATTTTTTTAAATTATTTATTAATTTTATTTTATGTACCCCACCCATTTTTTGCTTTTGTGTAGGTAAACATTATTTTTCTTTTTTTTTCTTGATCCTTTAAAAATTAAGTAAGTACTTTGTTCTTCTGTCTTTTATGTTCAGTACAAAATTAAATTTTATTTTATTTTCTGTCTTTTTGTCGGTTCTCTTTTTTTTCTTTCAGAACTATATGAGCATTCACTTCTACAAGCTATCTAGATATCTTCGCTCTTCTTCTGACCCCCTTTTGCTACAAATACCCGCTACAAACTCTCCTCTGCAGGCTGTCGATCCTTCTCAGTGCTTGGTCCTTCAACTTGGAACTCTCTTATTCTCTCATTTTGCAGCTCACCGAACACATCCACTTTCAAGTCCAACTTGAAAACTCATCTCTTCCCTAAAAATGTCTGATCTCGTCTCCTATCATCATCATCATTCCTTCTTTTTTGATTCAGACCACCGCCGTCACACATCACGCCCACAACCCCCCTCACTCCTTAACTGCTCTCCTCCTTCCCCTTCCCTCTCTCGTCTTTTATAGTTTACTTGTAAATATTCTGTTTCATGTTTGTATTATGTTTTTGTATAATGTATTAGTGTCTCGGTTTTGTTTCACTTCTTTTGGTATGTGTTTCGATGTTAAGAGTGTATGTGAGTGGGTGCGTGTGAGTGTAAGTTGTGTGTGTGTGTGTGTGTGTTGTGTGAGTGGGTGGGTGTGTGTGAGTGTGTGAGTGTGTGTGAGTGTGTGTGTGTGTGAGTGTGTGTGTATGTGAGTGTGTGTGTATGTGTATGTGAGTGTAGGTGTGTGTGAGTGTGTGTGTGTGTGTGTGTGTGAGTGTGAGTGAGTGTGAGTGTGTGTGAGTGAGTATTTCAATGAGTGTGCGGTTGCGTGTATTTATTTGTGCGCAAGCAACTGTATGTGAGTGTGAATGTGTTTGTAAGAGAGTGAGAGAGAGAGAGAGAGAGAGAAAGAAAAAAAAAGAAAGAAAGAAACAAAGAAAGAAAGGAAGGAAAAGATATTTGGATAGGAAATACAGTTGTTGTTATTTTGTAAATTTTGCTCTCTCCCTCTACATCCCTCTTTCTGTCACTCTCTCTCTCTCTCTCTCTCTCTCTCTCTCCGGTCCGCCTCTCTCTCCCTCCATGTCCTCCGTCTCACTCTCTCTCACTCTCACTCTTGTAAATCACAGCTACGCTGTGTGCCCACTGCCCTCCCCTGCCCTGTCTCCCACCCTCACTCCACTTCTTTAGCCCTTTGGCCTTGGCATGTGATATGAAAAGCGTGTCTCGCTCCCGTTTCCCGATTGTCATTGACAAATCGTGCACGGTCCTGTCGGAG
>CM072517.1:7172669-7197669 GCA_036898135.1 Oncomelania hupensis
AAGTTCCAAAATACCCAGAAACGGCAGAAATTGACACCTCAGTCTAAAAACAAAATGTAGGCCTAACATTACAAACTACAAAGTGATCAAAAGTGATTTCTCTCCTTTCACCCCAACAAAAAGCTCGCTCTCCTTGCTCACTATGATATCCAGCATGCTGTCGGTAGGCTTGCTAATCACGCCACCATTGCCAGACTTTAATCGTGCGGCTGCACGATTCCGATGGGTTATAGGCCTATTTTGTTGACGAAAGAAGGAAAACAGCTGCTTGAATTATGCCCCCTTACGGATATTCCCGCACAGCCCAAAAATAGCCTTGGTTAAGTAACAATGCGTGGACACTCGCTCATGAATAGAGATCTGCTAAACGATGGTTAACGATACCATTGTTGGTTACAAAACCAATGTTGGTAACGTTAACCATCGCCTATAATTTAACTGGCCATGAATTCCACCCCTGGTGTTTACCGCTTTAAATACTTCGTTAACCTCGCATGATCCGCACAGACACCGCACACCGCAATGGAGAGCTTACGCTTATCCTTAGTACTGATCCATAGTACGGATACATAGTACTGATATAAAGTACTGATACATAATACTGATACATAGTACCGATACACAGTTCTGATACATAGTGCTGATACATAGTACTGATACATAGTACTGATACATAGTACTGATACATAGTGCTGATACATAGTACTGATACATTGTTCTGACACATAGTTCTTATACGTAATACTGATATATAGTACTGATACATAGTACTGATACATAGTTATGATACACAGTACTGATACAGTAGTACAATTCACTACATTTCATTTAAGGTGCGTCTGAGGTCTAGATTAAAATTGCGCAAAAACTTATAAATATCTCTAAGCCTACAGCCTACAAATCAACCTTGACCTTGTTAGTATGGATGCCTACTTCATCCACATCAACCTTGACCTTGGTAGTGGGACTACCGCCTTCACACCAACCTTGACCTTGTTAGTATGAAACCTACAGCCTACACATGATTACCTCTCTCCCCTCTCCCCGGCTATCTTTCCTTCCCCTTCCTCCCCCTCCCACTCCGTGACCACTTCCCCCCTGCGGTCACTTCTTGCCCCTGCATTTTCCCTCTTCCCATCCCCCCTACCCCCTGGCTGAGCACAGTTGCAATCTTTAAGTTCTCCTTTCTAATATTGTGTTTTGTGTGTAAAGCTTTACCTATGAACAAACTCCAGTATTAGAACACTTGAAGCAAGAAAGAATACTACTGAAGTTTGATTATGATTACTGAGAACAGTAACTGTAGCTTCTTCAGCACTACCGATGTTTGTCCAACTGATCATGAAATCACTTTTGAAATATGTGAACTGTTGCTAATGATTCTTAGCCGCTTTTACTTAATACAAATGCGCACTGAAAACGTTACTTTAGTTTCTTGAAGTAGTTGAAGCAACCACAACAACTATAATGAATGGTAGAATCGATCAGGTCTAGTGTTTTGATGTCCTCGAAAGCAAAAAGATGATAGAACCCAGCAGGTTTATTTTTAACTACCAAAAGAAACTGTCTAACAACAGAGATAGAGATATACATTTATGTGAATACAATCACCACATCAAATGCAAAGCACGTGTGCATGTAAAATAACTTTAAAATTATTACTGTGATGATGATGTTGATGATGATGATGATGATGATAATGATGATGATGATGATGATGATGATGATGATGATGATGATGATGATGATGATGATGATGATGATGATGATGATGATGATGATGATGAACCAGTTTAACACACCTGTCGGTAACACTCAGTGCATACCAAAATATTGGACGTCGCGTTTCACCTAATGTGCGTGCTTTTGTTTTCAATAAGTATCTCTTTTTCCGCCTAACTTATGTTTTTAGGAAGACGTTTTTTGCATATTGCACCTGTACTGGTTAGCCAGGGTTAACAAGCTCCATTAGAACTGCTAACATTTGGGACCTGGAATCTCCGACCACTCAAATTATTTCATTGTATTAGATTGGAGTGCAGTGAGGGTTGGGGGTTGGGGGAATGTTCAGGGGGTAATGATATAGGGGGAAGTGACAGCATGGAGGAGGGGGGGAGAGAAGTGGTCGCGGTGGAGGAGGGGGAGGGAAGGTAGCCGGGGAGGAAGCGGGCTGGGGCTGGGGGTGGGGGGAAAGACTGGGGAGGACAAAACGGGGGAAATGTCGGAGGAGGAAGTGAAGGCCCACCGCCGTAGCTCAATTGGTAGAGCGTTCGCCTGGCACACCGATGACCCAGGTTCGAATCCCGTGGTGGGCGATATAAAATGTGGCCATTTTTACTGTCCATTTTAGCAGTATGATTGCTTTGGTGGTTCAGTGTTGATTGAGGTCCCTACCCCTCTTTCCATGGGATGGTTATCCCCGTCTGCCATATCGCCAATGGTGGGTGTGGACGTTAAATCTCAATGTTCATTCATTCATTCATTCATTCATTCGAGGAGGAAGTTACCGGAGGGTGAAAGGGGGGGGGGGGGGATGAATGTCGATCGGACTCCCCTACACATCAACCTTGAACCTTGACCTTGGTAGCATAAAGCCTACAGCCTACACATCAACCTTGACCTTGGTAATATGAAGCCTACAGCCTACAATCAACTTTGACCTTGTTAGTATGAAGCCTACAGCCAACCTTGACCTTCTTAGCAAGCCTACCGCGTACACATCAACCTTGACATTGTCGGTAAGACAATAGCCTATACATCAACCTTGACTTTGAAAACAGTTTTACGTAATATGACAGGTCTCCATCATTGTAAAAAAGACAGTTTGGGACGGAAATGCCCCACATAATTGTAATGACTTCTTTCAGGCTGAAGAAGGAAGACATGTTGAGTTAGGCTCTCAGTTCAAGGAGGGTAGCGATGGCAGGCTTTTTAGCCTAACGCGACCCGTGGTTTATGTGGTAAAAAGCCGGTCTCTAGCTTAGCTTTGTCCTAATTGCGAGGGGCGAACACTAAAATATGAAGTAACGCAAAACTCCGCGACTGCAGCATGAGAGATGGGATCTGTCAAAAGCGTTGTTCTACATTTTTTTAGGGGACATTTATCTCTTGTTCTCCCACCCCCACCCCCACCCCCAGGCCACACACTCATCAGCCTTTAGTTCATCATGTACGTGCCCTTTGTGTAACAGAGGTAAATGTCCTGCCTTTCCTTCAAGCGTACAGGTTTTTTTCTTCTCTTTACGAGTTGGTTGAAAAGTATCTCCCTATTAAAAAATAGTAAACAATGTTGTAAATGAGACTGTATTTGCAGGAAACAGAATGTACTGTGCTGCTTACAGCAGTAGAATGTAATCACTATCCTTGGTTTTTATATCACAATGAAGAGAACGGCTGGTAATGGCCCGTCGCTAGACACTTGGTCTTTCATCTTCTTAGGTGGCCACGTATGTCAGCTGAGCTCGCTGACGCTGTGTCAGGCAATGGGCCATTACGGGCGGCTCTTATCACTGCAAGATGAAATCAAAGAGCAGCAATTAAATTTTACTCCTGTAAGGATGACACTACACGTTGTTTGATGCCAAATGCAGTGATATTTACAATAACATGTTGTTTGATGCCAAATGCAGTGATATTTACAATAACATGTTGTTTGATGCCAAATGCAGTGATATTTACAATAACATGTTGTTTGATGCCAAATGCAGTGCTATTTACAATAACATGTTGTTTGATGCCAAATGCAGTGCTATTTACAATAACATGTTGTTTGATGCCAAAATGCAGTGCTATTTACACATGTTGTTTCGTGCCAAATGCAGTGCTATTTACAATAACTTGTTGTTTGATGCCAAATGCAGTGCTATTTACAATAACATGTTGTTTGATGCCAAAATGCAGTGCTATTTACACATGTTGTTTCGTGCCAAATGCAGTGCATGTTTGATGCCAAATGCAGTGCTATTTACAATAACATGTTGTTTGATGCCAAATGCAGTGCTATTTACAATAACATGTTGTTTCGTGCCAAATGCAGTGCTATTTACACAGTGGCGGAGCTAGGGATTTGGGGATCCGGGGGCTTGGCCTCTTTGGGGGCCCCTGCATTTTGACATTCGACGTCATGACATGAGATAATGTACTTAATAAATATATAAGTCTAAACTTATATAACACCGTGAATAGTAAGACTGCATGGCGGTGGCGTAATATTTAATATTTAATGTTAAAAAAAAATTTCGTACACTCCTTTGAGGGGACCCCCTCAAGTGGGGGCCCCCTCAAGTGAAGGCTCGGGGGGACTTTCGAATTTGGAGCCCCCCTCCCCGTCCCCTAGCTACGCCACTGTATTTACAATAAGATGTTGTTTCATGCCAATGCAGAAAGCCTACTATGTACACAAGTTAACAGACATTTTCAATCTTTCGACATTTTCAATTTTCAACCACCTTAATTATAAAAAGAAGGAAGAAACGTGTAGTCTACAAGAATGTTTTGAATGTAAGGCTGGACAAATCCCTCTGTTACACAAAATGCACGTGTGGAGACTGAAAACTGATGTGTGTATAACAACATGAAAATAGTCAGGAGGACTGAATAGTAGAATATTAGTTTCTCTGTCTGTCTGTCTCCTTCAAGCCCCCCCCCTCCCCCACCAACCCCACCACCCACGCCAACCAAAATCCATCTCTCCTCTATAAAATTGCTGATCAGGGACCAGAAACCCATAGTGGGACCACAGGTTATGATTCCGACGATGTTCAAATATGGACGAATTATCATACGATTAAATAGAAAGTCAGAATGCTGGTTGCATTAGACCTATAACTTCACTCTCTTCCCCCCCCTCCTACCCCACTCCTCCCCAGCCCCAAATCCCCCAACATTTTTATTATCGTCATTTCAAAGATTATTGTCTGCTTTATTTATGTCTGTGTCATCGCTAATTGTATAGCGCTCTTCAAGCTCAAGAGATGCTAATGGCGCTGGTCGATAAATCAGCGTGAGGTAGATCCTGTAGCGGCCAGCGCCTTTAGAAGCTTATGAGCTGGAAAAGCGCGATATAACAATGATTAAATGTTTTTAAAAAATATAAAATAAAATAAAATAAATCTAACTGAAGTCGCGGGATGCGCCCATTTGCTGTTTGGGCGCGTGGTGTGATGCCCAGACAACTGAGGACATTCCTATTCATGTACCATGATGTTGAGCATAGCAAAGTCTAAATGAATGTTGTGGGTCTCATCGCTACCTCTAGTGCTAAGTAAAATGCTTTATTTTGGGGTGTGGTACGTGTGTGTGTGTGTGTGTGTGTAGGTGTGTGTGTGTGTGTAGGTGTGTGTGTGTGTAAGAGAGACAGAGAGAGAGAGAGAGAGATTCAGATTTCAGATTTCAGATTTTAATGCATTTCACGGCCTTGGGCCCATATGCATACCAAGGAACAGAGGGGAAGGGAGGTCATTCCTTCACCAACTCTCGAGCAATGGTATTTTCTCAATACAACAAATTCAAAAAAGAATTCAAGCTACGTCTAACACCAAACTGGAGAAAAATTCTTGTAAATATAATATAGTGTAGGATACAAAAAGATTAAGCTATAATAATTATTAAAAAACAAAACAAAAAACAACAACAACAATAAAACACACGTAAATAATACATATATAAATGACAATAATTATTACATGATCCCATAAAAAACATTGATAACGATAACAACTGTATGATACATTAGGGAAAAAACCAAACAAGTGATGTTATTAATAACTGTATGAAAATGATTTGTTACATGTTTCAGTCTTTATTTGCCATATATTATTTAGGGATTGACGCTGTAGAATATATGAAAGTATTATATAGAAGAAGGCAAATTATTGATAGTTAATCAGCATTCGTTACATAATAGAGGTTCATGAAATCAATGTTTGGTCGACAAGTTTTTTTCTTCTTCCTACAGCCTAATGGATGTATTTGCTAAGAGAACGATATCTGTCAGAGTCATAATTTACAAGCAATTGTGTAACAGACATGAGGTTATTTATGAATCTGCTGCGCAGATCGTTGTACAATGGACAAACAAAAACAAAATGATGTTCATCTTCCAGTTGACTCTTACAGTAATCACACATTTTAATTAATACAAGAGAGAGAGAGAGAGAGAGAGAGAGAGAGAGAGAGAGAGAGAGAGAGAGAGAGAGAGAGAGAGAGAGAGAGAGAGAGAGAGAGAGAGAGAGAGAGAGAGAGAGAGAGAGAGAGAGAGAGAGAGAGAGAGAGAGAGAGAGAGAGAGAGAGAGAGAGAGAGAGAGAGAGAGAGAGAGAGAGAGAGAGAGAGAGAGAGAGAGAGAGAGAGAGAGAGAGAGAGAGAGAGAAGCTAATACTTTAATAAAAAATTTGTTAGGTGTTGAACACGCATAATAAATTGCGATTTTTAGTACACTTTTTTTTTTTCTGTAAGAAGGCTGCGAGTAAAAGAAAAATTCTTTGTAGGCTTTATACATTTTGATCAATTCTGAGATTTTTACAACTTTACCGTTAAAATCAAATTTAAGCGTAGCATTTACAAAAGATGGAATAAACATAATAAACGATAGCAAAGTGACTTTGGAGGCCGTTTCCTGCACATGTCTCCATTTGTATACGCGCAAAATTAATGAACTCACATAGCTGAGCCTGGCCACAGCTCGGGGTTTTCCGTTTTGTGCGCAACCGCCGGGCGCATTTCCTCTTCGAGCTTCTTATATTTATTCTATTTTAAAACGGCAGCTATATTTAGCACTGTGGAAGTGCCGTTCTACAGGCTAGGGTCCCAACAGGAAAAGATCGATAGCATAGGGACTAAAAATAGAACGAAGGAAGAGGATAAACGAAAAGAAAAGAACTGATTGATGAAGAAGTAACCCAGATAAAAAGAGTTTGTTTTCTTCCGCGTGTTGTGTAAAAAGATAAATTAAATACAGTTTATGTGTTCCTAGTGTGTGTCTTTTCTTAGAGAAATAAATATGCCCACCACTCAATAGAAAGGGAAGGTGGGGGGGGGGGGGGGGAGAGGGGGCGTTTGAAGGTGAGAAAGAAAGAAAGAAAAAAACGAAAGGGACGAAAGTGAAGATATTTACTTACTACAACTGCTGCTGCTGCTCTGCTGCTACTGTGCTACTACTACTACTTTTGCCGGATACCATGTAGGTGAATGTTTTTTTTTCTCCAATGAAGAAGAAGAAGAAGTAGAAGAGTAGTAGTACAAACAGAAGTATAAAGTGATGATAGAAAAAGAAGGAAAATTCTGACGATGACAGAAGAAGAACAAGGAGAAGAAGAAGAAGAAAAAGAAGAAGAAGAAGAAGAAGAATAAGAAGAAGAAGAAGAAGAAGAAGAAGAAGAAGAAGAAGAGTAATAATAATAATAATAATAATAATAATAATAATAATAATAATAATAATAATAATAATAATAATAATAATAATAATAAGAAGAAGAAGAAGAAGAAGAAGAAGAAGAAGAACAAGAAGAACAAGAAGAACAAGAAGAACAAGAACAAGCAGAACAAGAACAAGAAGAAGAGGAACAACAAGAAGAAAAGAAGAATATGAAGATTAATAATAATAATAATAATAATAATAATAATAATAATAATAATAAGAAGAAGAAGAAGAAGAAGAAGAAGAAGAAGAAGAAGAAGAAGAAGAAGAAGAAGAAGAAGAAGAAGAAAAAGAAGAGGAAGAAGAGGAACAACAAGAAGAAAAGAAGAAGAAGATGAAGATTAATAATAATAATAATAATAATAATAATAAGAAGAAGAAGAAGAAGAAGAAGAAGAAGAAGAAGAAGAAGAAGAAGAAGAAGAAGAAGAAGAAGAAGAAGAAGAAGAAGAAGAAGAAGAGGAACAACAAGAAGAAAAGAAGAAGAAGATGAAGATTACTAATAATAATAATAATAATAATAATAATAATAATAATAAGAAGAAGAAGAAGAAGAAGAAGAAGAAGAAGAAGAAGAAGAAGAAGGTATAAAGCCAAAAAGAAAAAAATAATATGACGATGATAGAAGAAGAAGAAGAAGAATAAGAAGGAGGAGAATGGGGAAGGGGAGGAGAAGCAGCAGCAGCAGAAGAAGAGTGGAAGAGGAAAGGTGAGGAAGAGAGGATGGTGGATATTCCTCAACCCTCCCTGGGCAGTTGACCTGGTGAAGACGGTACACAAGACAATAAATCTCATAGGTGTTTGTCGCCTGTCCATCCAAGCGACAGTAACAACCTCTCTCTCTCTCTCTCTCTCTCTCTCTCTCTCTCTCTCTCTCTCTCTCTCTCTCCCTCCCACTCTCTCACTCTCTCCCCCACCCTACTCTTCTCTTTGATCCACAAATTTCCATACCGTTGAAGAGGTCGATCTTAGTGCATCCCATGTCTCCTCCTTTCTCCTCTGTCACCCGCATCTTTCGGAATCGTCGACGAGAGCGCGCTTCTTCGAGGCAGCGTACCATATTTGTTTGTTTATTTGTTTGTTTGCTTGTATGATTTTTCAAAGCAAAACGTGAGTACTGTCTATTTTATGATCAATAATATTATCTTGTCTCTTGTTAGTTGAGCCCGCTTAAGGAGGGTCAGGCGACGGACCCGTTTTGAGCGGGTTGTCGTTACGGTGAGATAAATCAGGGATCCGCATTTACATTGTACCACTATAAGGATTAGAATACATCTTGTTTCATGCAATTGCAATAGAGATTACAAAAGTAATTAGCACATTTCAACAGGGAGTTACCGTGCAGATAGACTAGCGATATTTTAAAAATTATAATTATGCAAGCAGGAGCGAACTCTCGAAGTCCGCTAAGAGCAGGCAGGAGTCCCCTGTCTCATCACTGTCAATCATTCTCACGCGTAGCGGCGTCGTAACTGTCAATGGCGTCCTTTCTGCTGTGACTGCTGAACATGCCGCGTGAGCGATGGCCGACGTCGTCGTGAAAAATAACCTAACCTCCATCGAGCGCGGCTTTAAGAAGACAAAGGGGTAGGGAGTGGGGAGGGGAAGGGAGAAGAGGGGGTGGGTGGGGAAAGGAGGTTTTTAGAGGGTAGGGGAGGGGCGGTGTCTGGCTTCAAACTCCACGGAAGACGAAAAAGATTAGGTTTGTTTCCTTCAGTAGTTTGTTTTCTTACCTGGTGTTCTGCGGAATGTACTTGATAAAAATAATAATAATAAGAAGAAGAAGAAGAAGAAAAAGAAGAAGAAGAAGAACAAGAGGAAGAGGAAGAAAAAAAAAGAAGAATACGAAGAAGAAGAACAAAAACAACAACAAAAAACGATAAAACAAACAACAACAAACAACAATAACAAACAACAACAACAAACAACAACAACAACAATGAACAACAACAACAAACAACAGCAACAAACAACAACAACAAACAACAACAACAAACAACAACAAACAACAAACAACAACAACAAACAACAACAACAAACAACAACAAACAACAACATCAAGGGCAAAAAAAAGGAACAAGAAAAGAAGGAGGCTGAGGAGGAAAACTAACAAACAGGAAAAGAGAGAATATGGACTTAAAGCCACCTTTGAACCACCAGAGCAATCATACTTGCTAATGTGGCGAAAAGGGAGCTGGAGGCGACTGGTTCAAGCTTGGAAGAGAGGTTGTCTACCTTCCATTTGTTGGTTAGACTAGCCTTGGATGGCTCCTGCTGTGCAGAATCCTTTGGAATGGCCATTGCAAGACAAGGCGACACGACATTTGTTCTCCTAGGTTGACCATTCGTCTTCTGCTTTTGGAGGTGAGCAGGACTACATTGTCGGCAGGCATTTTATGCAAGTCAGTGGCAGTGACTATGCAGAGAGTGTCGTGGCACTAGTAGCCGACAAACCGGTTTGCCATCAACACGCTTCACCGCCTTGCAGGGCAACAACAATGTGTATGTCCCTCTTACGAGGGATTAAAAGAAAATAACAGCTCGGGTTGGGCCGTGTTCTCAAGGTGGTGGTGGAGAGTTGGGCTACAATAAGATGGGAGTCAACACATTGCATGCCACTTGATCATTTTGCCCTTCAGGGGATTCGAACCTGGGTCACCGTCGCGCCAAGCCACATCCCCGTTATTTGTGTCTTGAAATATTTCATGTCATGGGAGAGTGCCAAAATACAACAAAAACCCCCAACAAAAAACCAAAACAAAACATCAGCAAAACAACTACACCTAACATGTTCTATCAATCATGTTATACGCACATTCCCTACTGGGTGGCGTTGCCTTCGCTGAAAAAGCAGACCGAATTTCCTTCGAATGGATCCCGACTTTCGTTGGCATGGGTGTCGAATTAGACTATTATAACGGTATTTGTTTGCGAATGCAGATTTCTTGGATTGTCTTGATTGTCCGAAGTTTAGAGGAATGTTGACAAGGCTTGTTCGATATGACAGTGAAGTTAAACTATCCTAATAATTATCCTTTGCTTCGGTTGATTTTATCCATTTTATATCGCGCTTTTCCAGCTCAAAAGCGGCTCAGGGCGATGGTCGATAGCCTATAAGATCTAAAATCAGTTATTAAAGCTACTTATTATATTCATCGGGTAATCGTAACTTAGCCAAATTTAATCGGATGACTGTTATTGTTGTTGTT
Source organism: Oncomelania hupensis (assembly GCA_036898135.1). Taxonomy (NCBI): domain Eukaryota; kingdom Metazoa; phylum Mollusca; class Gastropoda; order Littorinimorpha; family Pomatiopsidae; genus Oncomelania; species Oncomelania hupensis. Next base: position 7,183,294 of record CM072517.1, read on the forward strand.
GTTGTTGATGATGATGCGGGTTTTGATGGGAGGAGGACAGAATAACGAACAACACTTAAAATGCACAGTTTACAGTAGACTAAAGAACAAAAGGATCGTTACTTGTATGTAGTAGTTTAAAAGTAATTAAACAAAACTTACCGACTAATCGGTTCATTGGGTCAACAACCTCGCTTTCAGGTTTTAAAGGTAATAAGATTGTAACCCGTCAACGATAGTATTAAACTTCGCAAGCCTCCACTGACCAATGGTTTTTTTTGTTACACCGTTACATAAAAACCGAGGTCTAGCCAACGCACAGGCTTTAAAGATTCTGACGCTCATGTTCTTTACGGGTGAGTGCCGCTAAAATGTGTGGTTTGGCGATCTTTTAATAATAATAATAATAATAATAATAATAATAATAATAATAATAATGCTACAAATGAAATAAATCGCGCGCTAATTGGACGGCGGCAACATGGCATTAGAAAACCCAACAGATCAACCAGTTAGGCCCTCGTACAGTTTAGTGTTGTTTATTATTACAAAAGAATGTTGATTGCATTTTGTGCTAATAATATACTCCTCCCAACAGGTAACCCGTGGTTGTTTTTCATGCAGACCAATTTTCGTAGTTTAAAAAAAAAATCCATTACCAGTAGTAGTATTAATTAACGGTAATTATAGTCTTTAAACTTGTCTGAAAACCAGTCTCACCCAGTAGCAAAACAGATATATGAGGAAACTAAAAACACAACTTAGCAGAGAAGGCATCCATTATCTCCCGTTCAGTGGGGGGCTTCCCCCTTTGAAAATGCAGGGCCCTTTGTGATAGGCCTAAGGAAGGAGGCCAACAGGTCACGTGACTGCGACCCACATACGGGACACGCATACACGGAGAAGAAGGGTCACACAATAGTAATGATGATGATGATGATTATGGGGACGACGACGACGATGATAATGATGATGATGATGTGGTGGGGGTGGTGATGAGGAGGAGGAGGAAGAGGAGGAGAAGGAAGGTAGAAATTGTGGTTTGGGGATATTCCTTTGAAGGCGCAGCCCGCCGGTAACATTGCGCTAACCCAGGACAGGAGGGAAGCAGAACCCAACAAACACTTATGTGGTATATGGTTATTTGTTGTTTTCCATTTAGTAAAAACGACAATTGTACCCTGTGAAGTCTGAAATTGCAATTCTCAAAGTGAATCTGGGCGTTATGTTTCTCCGAATGTTATTTACTTTCGACTCGGGCAACGTCTGGGGGTGGGGGTGGAGGGGGTGTTTCTCCGGGTACTCCGGTTTGCTCCCACAGCAAAATTAAAAAAAAAAACAACAACACAACTAATATTAGGTAGGTTGGATTTGGGCGCTTCATTGACTGCGACTACGCCTTCCCCAGGGGAGGCGGCCCAGAATTTTCCGATAAAAAGGGACAATAAAGCGTTGCAACAACAACAACAACAACAAGAACAACAACAACAACAAAATAACAATCTGAATTTGTTTCTCTCAAATGTTGAAAGTAGGCAGTATGATGATAGAAGCGTTTTATATTAATATACACTATCATATTAATCTGCACGTTTTATATTAATCTACACGTTTCATACTAATCAAATCGTTTCATATTACGTTTCATATTAATCTACACGTTTGAGGCAAAGGCTCTAAAAAAAAAAGCCTGTAAGCAGCTTTAATAAAAGCCATTCCTTTCCTCGATTATGTCACCTGGCGAGTCTGGCAAAAGGGACTACTTGATACGCGTCACTCAATACCACATGCACACAATATTTCCGCCTCGGAACATGTTTTTCACGCGCCGTTATGCTAGGCGCCTGTGTCTGTTTTCTAAGGGAGATCCGCCATTTAAAGCTGTGATAACCTATGACGATCTTTTGAACAACGGTCGGACTCCGAGAAGTGTTAAGATCCAATTTTCGCAAAATATTAGACACACAAAAAGTGTACGAATCTGTAAGCAAGTAGACCTCTCTTAGCGCCAATCAGACATTTTATTATTTTAATTTTGCTGTGTCATTTTAATATCTTACTCAGGGCACTTGTAATTAATGGTTTGTGCCCTTTTGTTGGAATACGTCAATGTTGTCATACTTGTTCGTATAGGGTGGCAAAATGGCTCATCTGGTAGAGCCCCTGGTTCAAGTCCCAAGGGTTTCGATCCTGCTCGGCGGTTAGGTTATTTCAGTGCGCAATGAGTGCGATTGAGTGTGGTGAGGGAGGAGGTGGGAGGGAGACCGGAGGATCAGGGCAGGGGTCGGAAGAGCCCGGGGGTGGAGTAGGGACCTGTGAGGTGGGGGGGAGGGAGGGAGGGGGCGGGGCGGGGTTGGAGGGTGAGACGGTGGTTTGAGTGAGGTAAGGAAGCCTGCACAGAGATTTACACACTAAAGTCGTCCGCTATGGCAACATGTCAGTGAGTGACCCTATTATTGAAATGCCTTTTTCCCTGTTTTCGATGGAGTAATGTAAGTTTTCGGTTTGTGTGACTTTTAAATCCGGGTTTGTTTCTTTCTTGTTTATTCTTGTGGCTTCATTGGCCATCGCCTTGCCGACAGTCAACAGTCAACAGTCAACAGGATAGAAAACTTGCAACCGTCAACGCCAGTAATTAACGGCCGGTAGACGGCGTGAGGGCAGCGCAACCAATCAACTCGTTACGATCTCGCACACCTCTAGATCAGCGTTGTTTTGACTCAAAAGGTCCCTCCTTCCCATGCTAATAATATACACTAATAGTTCCCAAGGAAGATTCCTCGAATGCCTCCGTACTTTGGCCAGTCGTGTACATACATTCACTGTATCGGGCAGTGTGATGCCTTCAACTTTGACGAGAAATCTTTCTTGGGAACTATTCCTATTCTATCCTATCCCGTAACTCGGAGGTCGTAGGGGCACCACAGATGATCGTTTAACCAGCGTACTCCATCTTTCTCTGTTCTCAGCAACCCTGATGGCGTCGCTCAATGCCAAACCCTTCAATTCTCGAATATTGTCCCCCCCCCCGCCCCCATCTTTTTCGGTCTCCCTCTTCTTCTACCTTCTTGCACTGTGCCTTGCAGGATGGTCTTTGCAAGGCCTGATGATCTGGTGACGTGGCCATACCATCGGAGTTTCAGTTTCTTCACCACTGTGAGCAGGTCATCATATTAGTTATTTTTTCTACACGATATATATGATATAGTCTATATGATATATATGATATAGTCTACACGATATATATGATATAGTCTATATGTGTTTGAAACTTAAAGACACAGCTCCACAGGTCAAAGCTATCGCTGAACGCAAAATCACCTCGTTCCTTTGATTCCATTTCAAGTGCATGAGGCTTGCATCTATTTACACTAAACACTAAAAGCAGGAGATGACAACTGCACAGTTATCACGGTAAACTAACAATACAGGCACATCGATATGTACAAACACGTACACCCAACTAGTCTACACATTTTCAGCTGTATGTCAACCATTGTTAGTTTAACAAACAATAGGTTATTTAATATATGTGCATATAGTTACTACATAATAAAATGTTCACCGGGTAGCAACACTTGACTACCATAAAAATATTCCGGACAGGCGCACGAACGCAGACACTGAGAGAGAGAGAGAGAGAGAGAGAGAGAGGGGGGGGGAGAGAGAGGGAGAGAGAGGGAGAGAGAGAGAGAAAGGGAGGAGTAGTTACATTACATTACATTACATTACATGATTATTGCTTTAGGTCCAGCGGACTCTTCCGAGCCAAATCAGGACCGGACAGCCCTTGATCCGCATAAAAGATCTGCCGAAACAACCCTAGTGGCAAAACTGAAAGCTCTCCACCAGCCAGTCACAGGGGACGCTGAGGCTGTACTCTAATTTATCGAACCCCCGTTTACAAAAACAAAATAGAATACAAACATCATTATGAAATATCAACAAAACACATACATATAAAATGCCTACATTGCTAAATAATAACATCATAGGTAGCCCTAGTGACCACCTGGCAGAGAGCGTCCAATATTTCCAAGCTGATCCAATAGACCTCATACACAAATAAGGAGTCTTGTCCCGGAAGAGTTTTATCTTGTATCGTTATGCGATTGTTCTTTTGAGTGCATATCAATTTATTATTATTATTATTATTATTATTATTATTATTATTATTATTATTATTATTATTATTATTATTATTATTATATTTTATTTTGTTTTATTTATTTATTTTATTTTATTTTTTTCTATTTTATTTTATTTTTTATTTATTTATTTATTTTTTTTATTTCATTTTTTTTAAAGATGTGTCACACATTTTTTAACATTGTTGTTGCTTTTTCATTTAGTGCATATGTTATTGTTTGTAGTTAGAGGCTGCTGTGTCTTGAAATATAGTGCCGTTCTTGTAATCACTATGTATATATTGTGTATCCCTATCCCCCCATCTTCCTCCCCCCCCCCCTTGTCTGGCTATACGGCCCACCTGGGCTAGGAGCCTGACTTGGTATTTGCTGTTTTATTATTTGTTTGTTTGTTTAATTAAAGGACAAAGTTCCAAGTTCCAAGAGAAAAGGTAGGTGACTGGTCTAGCGAAGAAGAAGATAGTATAACAGATTGATAGAACAGAGCAGGAATGAGAAAGAGCAAATGAGGAAGACAGCGACAGTGGGAATTTAAAGCACTAAATTTCCAGAAAGTGGGGATACTATTTATTACTATTTTCGGCAAAGCTTATCGTCCAAAAACGGCAGCGTTTGCTCTTACCTCTATACGTTATGCCCCCCCCCCCCTTCTGCCCCCCCCTCCGCCCCCCCTTCCCCTCCGCCTATTCAATACAATACAATACTGACATCCAAAGAAATACATACAGCGTAACTGATACTGGATGAGGCCTTTCTTCTTCTGAGAGTATGCATGTGCGTCACCCTTCCTAGAGAATTCTAGAAAACTAAAGTTTGGTGTTGCTTTGCCATGCCGGGTAAACAGGAATTTGAAAACCAAATCAGTGTTAAGAAGTCATTTAGGAAAGTTCACTCAGAGTTTCATTCTGCTATGATGTTTGAATCTGTCTCTTGATCAAAACACAACATTTAAAAAAATCACCCTTCCCCCCCCCCCTTACTCCCCACTTGTGAAGACTTTTCTCACAGGAGTCGTTTCGCCATATTAACACGTTACAAGACTCGGTCATTCTCAGTTCAGTATTGTTATTTTTTAAAATGTATCCTCTATTCGCCTTATGGCGATTGAAGACACACACACACACACCCACACACACACCCACACACACTCACACAAACACACACACACATGTACCCCCTCCCAACTGCTTGCACTCGCAACACCCGTGAACTTAAAAAACAACTTAATTATTTTTGTAGTGTAACAAAAAAATTGTTCAATAATGGGTTTATTTATAACCATTTTCCCCAGTCACGTGTTCAAAAGGGCAGCTGACGAGTTCTTCACATGCAATACAACCCAGCTTTGTAACCTCAAAGGTGGAAATTACAACCGTAGACTGATGATAAAACCGAGGTCACGCGCACATTCCATAGCACTGACAATGCAATGCAATGCAATGCAATGCAATACAATACAATACAATACAATACAATACAATACAATACAATGCAATGCAATGCAATGGAATACAATACAATACAATACAATATAATACAATGCAATGCAATACAATACAATACAATACAATATACAGGGTGTTCCAAAAGTCTTGGGCACATTTGAAGTCCCCAGATCTCAATTACTATGAATGGTAGTAAGATAAAGGTTGTGCCATTTTAAAGCTAATTACATTAAGTTTTTTTGTAAACTGTTGATTTTTTTATTTCTTTTCAGACCCATTAATGGCGTTCACTCAAACAGAAAATGCTGGGACGCGTTTGGCAAGAATTTGACTATCGGCTTGATTTGTGTCGTGTGACCAATGGTGCTCACATTGAACATCTTTGAACATTCCATGTAAAAATTGAGATTACAAGCTTTCTGAATTTACCAGATGCGTTTTTATATCCTTAATAGTTTCGGAAATATTCAATGTTAAAATGTGCCCAAGACTTTTGGAACACCCTGTATATACAAGATAGGATAGGATAATGCAATCCAATGCCATATAATACAATGCCACACGTCTTTGCTACCTCAAAACAAAAAAACTTCCAAAGATCCTGACGCTCATGTCCTAGAGGGATGAGTTGCCGACTAGCAGCTGTACACATACACCCAGCAAGCACTAGGTCCTGTCTTCTCATCCCCGGTGGTCCAGGATTGTGCTCCGTTTTGTGAGTGTCAGACTATGGGCGCAAAGGCTGGGCTAGATCCTGTCTCTATCGGCCAGCGCCTTGAGCAGCTTTTGAACTGGAGAAGCGCTATATCACTAATAAATATTTGCTGGCAAAATTATAACTGGGGAAGGCGATGACTATATACTTTCTACAAGACTGTAATACTTTGGATTGAACACTCGGATCGAGTATGTGTGTGTGAGTGTGCGTAGACATAAGCCTTGAAATGGGTGATTGACCTTGCTTTTTATGCGGAGAATGGGTGTGTGTATTAGCCACCCACTTTTTTTCCAGCCACCCACTTTTTTTTTAAAGTACACAGGAGTGCTCTTTTAGTGCATGGGAGTGCAGTTGTAGTGCATGAGAGTGTTTTAAGTACAAGGGAGTGCTCTACGGGACGGAGAAAGTCCAGTCAATTTGCGGGAAAATTTGCAAGAAATTTCGACCTGATTCGTCGCCTATAGGATCGGAGACGAACTAGGTCAACTTTTGAGACGGTAAGAGCCAATTTTGCATTAGATTCTTACATTTTTAGAAGAAATTTGCGTTCTTTCCGTCAAAAAAATAACTTTCCGATTCTTACATTCTTAGTAAAACCCAGTTTTGGTGTTGTACATACACATTCTGCATACATGGTGTGTGTATTTGCGTGTGTGTGTGCGTGTGTTTGTGTGTGTGTGCGTGTGTCGATGTTGAAATGCCGTTATTTAAACGAACTCTTTATACTCTACCTACGTTCTTTTGACGGCCCCGTTATTTTGACGTGAAAACAATGTTCCGTTAAAGTTAGGGTTTGGGTTAGGGTTAGCTTTAAAAAATGGACACATTTCAAATGTCAAAACAACGTATGTGAAGTTTTTACATTCTTGTGTGTGTGTGTGTGGGGGGGGGGGGGGGTGAAGAGGGGGAAGTGCGTGCGCGTGTGTGTATATATAAATCTAAATTTACGTAATTGTTAAAGGGACAGTGGAATCAAGGACGCGCGTGACAATTTTTGTGTTACCATGAGTTGACTTGGGGAAATTGCATTGTTGTCACAGTGACGATGGTATAATGGGTAATCGTGGCTCAAACCGACCGCTAAACTGAGAATTGTATGCGGCTCTTCCTTGTGGTGTAAACCAACCAGTTGAGCTATTATACACATTTTCTCAGCGGCGCTATTGTTAGAATCAACTTGGATGTGTTAATACGCACATACACAAATGAACGTATTGAGGTATATCAAGACTCCCCCCACCCCCACCCCCACCCCCACCTCTCGCTCTCTCTCTCTCTCTCTCTCTCTCTCTATGGTGGGGGCAACATGAACTCCGAACGGATCAGTGTCGCTGAGAGAGGGGAATAGTGTTGGTTTTGGCTATGCCATTATAGAAGCTAAGGTACATGTGCATGCATCTTAAAACATAACTTGACCCAACCGCGGGTCTTGATCTCTCGCTTCTGGGGCTGGGAAGGGCAGGCGGCCTTGACCTTTCATCGATGCCATCTTTAGAAGCTTCAGTGCAAAAGAGCCTACGATAGGAACGACAATTGTGGCACGCTGTGGAGTTTCCTCCCCTTGTTTACACTCCTGTTTTCCTCGCCATTAAGTATGTGACCTGGCTTTGTAAGCCGCGTACGTCTCTCTTTCTCTCTCCGCTGATTAATGAGGTTGTCCCGAGCTTGCAAAGGGAGCTAATAAGGTCAGGATCCCGAGCCCTTGGCCAAGGTGATCGGACCTTCCAGGATATCTGTTCATCAGTGACGTCGGGAGATTCCCGTACTTCCAGCATGCATTGGTCTTGGGAGTTCCCCCTGAGGTGGGCCAACCAGCATTGACTGCCGAGGTCTATTTTACACAGGGCTGGCCGTGTGCTCTCCTCATTCGTTACCTAACCCGCTCTCTGCACATGCAAGCTCTGCTGCTGTGTATTCATCCGCCTTAACTAAAGCTAGTGTTATTGTGAGGATACTAACAATATCTTATTCTGATGACTACTACTACTACTACTACTACTACTACTACTACTACTACTACTACTACTACTACTACTACTACTACTACTACTACTACTACTACTTCCTACACAAATTGTGTTAATGCACTTCAGAGGACTATCACTCTGCTATTCTACAGTTCTACAGATCTTCAACTGCCACACTATTTGTAATTTATGCGTAAGTAATTGAAACGTATTCTTTCTTCTTTTTGGTTTCCGTCCCATTTGACTTTTTCTGTTCATTAAATTGTTTGCCGTTCAAGTATTTGGACCTTTGCTCTGTTATAATTCAAAACAAATCCCACCTGAAGGGAAGTTCATTTTGTTCTGTTTTTGTTAGACACTTCTTGTTCTATTTTAAAGTGTATTTCTTCTTGGTTTTAAGCATATTATCAGTGTATTTGAAGTGCATTTCTCATCGGTTTTAATTATATTCTCAGTATATTTTAAGTGTATTTCTTCTTGGTTTTAAATGTATTTTAAATGCATTTCTTCTTGCTTTTCAGTATAATTTGTAAGCGGCTTTAAGTGTATTTTTTCTTGGTTTTACGTGTATTCTAATGGTATTGTAAGTGCATTTTTTCTCGGTTTTATTGGTGTTTTTTTTTGCGTATTTTAAGTGTATTTCTTCTTGGAATTAAGTGTACTCTAAGTGTTTCTTAAGTGTATTTCTTCTCGGTGTAAAGTGTATTTTAAGTTTAGTTTAAATATATTTCTTATTGGGATTAAGGGTACTTTAAGTGTATTTTAAGTGTATTTCTTCTCGGTTTAAAATGTATTTTAGGTGTAGTTTAGGTGTATTTCTTCTTGGGATTAAGGGTACTCTAAGTGTATTTTAAGTGTATTATTTATCAGTTTAAAGTGTATTTTAAGTGTAATTTAAGTGTATTTCATCTTGGGATTAAGTGTACTCAAAGTATATTTTAAGTGCATCTCTTCTCGGTTTAAACTGTATTTTAAGTGTATTTTTTCTTGGGATTAAGTATACTCTAAGTATATTTTAAGTGTATCTCTTCTCGGTTTAAACTGTATTTTAAGTGTAGTTTAAGTGTACTTTTTCTTGGGATTAAGTGTCCTCTAAATGTATTTTAAGAGTATTTCCTCTCGGTGACTCCCAATGACGTAGCTCAGTGGTAAGAGCGTTCGCCTGGCACACCGATGACCCGGTTCAAATCCCGTGCAGGGCAAGATAACAGCACTGGCCATGCGTCACTTTCCTTCTTAGCACTACGATTGCTCTGGAGGTTCAGTGTTGATTGCCCTCTTCTTGCTTGAAGTGGATATTCCAGTCGGCCAATGGCGAGGGTGAACGTCAAACTAACAATGTTAATTCTTTATGTGAGTTGAAAGTATTTCAAGTGTGCGTGTGTGTGTGTGTGTGTGAGTCGGTGTATGTGCGTGTGTGTGCGTATGTGTGCGTACGTGTGTGTAATTAGACAGGATGGTTTATCATGCAATGGTGTCGTTATCTTTTTGTGGGTGCTTGTTTATGATTATCTCTTTCCTTATTTATTTGATAACACAAAAAAAATCCTGATTTGTGTAGTTTTTGAACCGTCTTCTCACGTCATGGTTTAAAGTTAGCAGGTTATTCCAATAGCCTAGGCCGGGCTTCATGCTTTTGAGTTTGTATGTGTGTGTGTATGCATGTGTGTATGTGTAAGACGTTGACGTTTGGACATCGTCCGTGTGTTCACCTAAAAAACATTCAAACAATAAAACCAGCCCCTAGAAAATGTGTATGTATAAGAGAGAGAGGGAGAACAAGAGAGAGAGACAGACATAAACAGACAGACAGAGAGAGAGAGAGAGAGAGAGAGAGAGAGAGAGAGATTGATTTTTACAATTGAATCCAGGTTTAGTAGGAAAAAGGTTTTAGACTTCAAAGCCTCACATTTTACAACCTGTCCTAATAGACAGCCAGACACAGGCAGACAGACACAGGCAGACAGACTCAGGAAGACACATGCAGGCAGACAGACAGACTCACGCCGACTGACAGCCAGACTCAGGCAGACTGACAGCCATAGGCTGACAGCCAGACTGATACAGGCAAGAAGTCAGACAGAGGCAGCCAGGCAGCGGCAGACAGACAGGCGGAGAGACACAAACAGGAGGCAGACAACCAGACACCGGCAGACTGGCAGACAGACACAGGCAGACAGACACACAGACACATGCAGACAAACACAGGTAAGCAGGCAGACTGACACAGGCAAACAGGTAGATCGGCACAGGCAGACAGACACAGGCAGACAGACAGATAATAATAATACATAATACTGGATCCTGTATACGCGCCTTTCCCCAAATCAATCAGGTACAAAGCGCGGCGATTTGTACCAACACACACGCTCACCTGTCTCATCCACACACACACACACACAACAAATACACCTCTATAACTCAAACAGGTGGTGTAAAGGGCATGGAGATCGCTACTGGAAGACGGAAAGAAAACCGAATTTTTATTTTTACAATTTTAGCGCCTACCATGGAAGAAGGAGAGGAAGGAAACCCGGAGTGCCCGGAGGAAAAACCTCGGTGACCTCAATAGTCTCGTACCTAAGTCACATACATTCTCTCCTTGCGGGAATCGAACCCGCGACCTTCGGCATAGGAAACCGGCGACTAATCCACTGCGCCACGAGGCCACCCCGCGAGAAATAAAGAGAAAGGGAGACAGACAGATAGGACCCCTTTGTGCTTTGTTTGTAGGTAATAGGACAAATTTAAATGTAAAAAATCTAAAACGATTGTTTGGACAATCAATTTAATGAAAACAAACTGTTAGGCGACTACAACATTTACTAAAAAAAAATTGTGAAGTAAAAATAAACGCATAAAAACTTTATTTCAGTATGCAAGCTAAGCTTAACTTTCTGACAGGATTGGAATCCGGATCTCTGATCTGCCTGGACAGACGTGATGGCTTACAACTTGCATACAATTTCACGTCCACGGCACACGCCCTCAAAAAAGAAGCGCAGTTCCGCGTGCACTCCAAGTGCAGAGAAGGGACGCAACCGCGTCGAGTAAGAAAGGGCAACAACTTCTGTCTTTTTCTGCTTACTCACAAAAGGTCGTACGCCATTCATTCGTTGAGTCTACAATTTGTTTTGTTGTCCACTTGAGTAATATCATCTGTTAAGATGTGTGAGTCAATGATCGCGGTCAGAAGGTCGTTAATTATTGTTGTGATCAACGCATGGTAGGGTTGATATAGTTTTCTGACGGCTGGTTGGAGGGCTGTTTATTAAAGTCTTCTTTTCATATTGTTGTTGTTGTTGTTGTTGTTGTCGTCGTCGTCGTTGTTGTTGTTGTTGTCATCATACAGGGTGCTGTCACGTGCGTTTTCCTCAATAGAACTCAAAGCACGAGTGGTGAGTGAGATGTTTGAAGTCGTGGTCAGTAAGATGTTTGTAGTCGTGGTCAGTGAGATGTTTGAAGTTGTGGTCAGTGAGATAGATGTTTGAAGTCGTGATGAGTGAGTAAGATGTTTGAAGTCGTGGTGAGTGAGATAGATGTTTGAAGTCGTGGTCAGTAAGATATTTGAAGTCGTGTTGAGTGAGATAGATGTTTGAAGTCGTGGGGAGCGAGTAAGATGTTTGAAGTCGTGGTGAGTGAGATAGATGTTTGAAGTCGTGGTGAGTGAGATAGATGTTTGAAGTCGTGTTGAGTGAGATAGATGTTTGAAGTCGTGGTGAGTGAGATAGATGTTTGAAGTCGTGGTGAGTGAGATAGATGTTTGAAGTCGTGGTAAGTTAGATGTTTGAAGTCGTGGTGAGCGAGTAAGATGTTTGAAGTCGTGGTGAGTGAGATAGATGTTTGAAGTCGTGGTGAGTGAGATAGATGTTTGAAGTCGTGGTAAGTAAGATGTTTGAAGTCGTGTTGAGTGAGATAGATGCCTGAAGTCGTGGTGAGCGAGTAAGATGTTTGAAGTCGTGGTGAGTGAGATAGATGTTTGAAGTAGCGGTGAGTAAGATGTTTGAAACAGCGAGCAAGCCAGTACACACTAATCAGGTAGTAAGGCGGGTGTCGGCATGCAGCAACATGACGAGTCATTATTATAGTCGATCTTGTATGACTAAGCCAAAGCGCTGGTACAAAATAGTCTTTATTGCTCTTCAACATCCTGCTCGTCCTGTCATTTCCAGTCGACGCTGGCGAGAGGCCAACAGGTCAGCGTCGTTGATCAAGAACTTGAAAGCGAGCGCTGCGAAGCACAAACACGGCGTGAAACACGATAACGGTGCTCCGGCCCCTGCTCCGCTTTTTCTTCACCTTATTGACAAGCCCATCAAAATCGCCTCTTTATTCAAATCAGCGCCTTCAACCGGTCACCAAATTGGCCGCCGATGAATATTCATGAGTTTGCTCGAGCGCGTCTTTGTCAATCAGCGCACTCCATCTAGTTTTGCTATGCAGCAGCGGTTTATGAAAACACGGATCGGAGCGCAAACAAAATGCAGAAAGGCACCGTCTCCGATCAGGCGTGAAAACTGACAACAACAAAGGCGACCAATGAGAGAGCCCAGCTCGCGCGTCGTGGGTCCCACGGCAAACGAGGCCGCTGCGCGTGGCGACGAGCCATGGCGAACGGGGGTTTGTATTAAAAGTTGTCAGCGGAGATGAATTCATCAATCGCCCGACAGACAGGTAGGAAAGAAGCAGCCAGACGTCCTCGATAGCGCAGCGTGTGGCCCGTAACAGTGACACGTGCGTGGATGCGTCTGATGTTAAACAAGGCAAGATGTGGGAAGTCAAGGGTACGGCTATTGCATTGTACAGCTATTGATCCCTGACTGTTCCCGTTTGGAACACAAGTACGTGTACTCTTGCAGACCTCGTCGTCAGGACGTCCGCCCGTGTCCAGGAACTGATTAAGCTCAGCAAGTGTTTAAAAAGGCAGGCCACAGCCCGGAAAAAAACGAAACTTCTCTGGACGTTTTCCAGGACATCGATTTTATTAACAAAAACCAATCCTTATTCAGAAGAACTACTTTTCTGGTACCGCAGGAGTTTTCTTCTAGAAATAAAGAGTTTTAATGTCTTCAGTGTCTTCGTTCTTGGTCTAGACATTATTTGCAGCTTTAATTTTAACAGTGAAAGTTGACAAAGACGTGCCAGACTTGAAATTGTGGATTTTTTATATATATTTTATTTTGGAACTTATTTACCTATCAAAACGTTTCATCCCCAAATTATTTTGGGAGGGAAATTTGAGAACAGATTGGAGTGACTTCTTTAAAGACAAGCCTGTTTTGTCTATTTTTTACGACTGTTTAACAAGGAAGACATTTTCAAAGAACAATTTTCTTTGTTTTCTACAATTGTGTGCGAGACTGCAACAGGAGCAGTCTATATATACTAGGACGATGCTCTACCTGGAGCGAAAGATCACGGCACATGTTGACAGATATTAAACCTAAAAGTATGAACGTGCACAACAGTTAAATCCTCCACTATCGTCAGTCTTACACAACTGAACGAGGATTGACCGTTCATGAATTACAATTCCCACGGAACAGGGCTTAATACCTGGGATAGTGCAAAGGCGAATAATTCTGCGTGGTGTTGGGAGCGGTCTTGATCTGTTCCTGGAGATGAAATGGTCTCCAGATAGGGATAATCATCAGCCCGAGTCACTGAACTGACCGATCATCTCGTTTCCTTGGCGACTACTCAGGACTTTCTCTTGACATGGTGTGGTTCAACCGTTATAACGGGGGCTACACGATAACCTCGAGAGGTACTGCATTGTTTTCTTCTCGCTTTCTTTCAGTGGTTTGTTCTGGTTGTTTAGCTTTAAATGCTTGAAATTTGGAAAGCGGGACGTATAACTGTTGGTTTATTTACAAAGTTGGTCGAATTTAAATACATGAAATTGGAAAGCGAGAAGCTGTTTTTCCTAAAACATTGTCAACTTTAAATGCATGAATATGGATAGCGAGAATCTGTTTTTATAAATTTGGTCAATTTTAAATGCATAAAATTAGAAAGCGAGAATCTGTCAACTTTAAATGCATGAAAGTAAACAGTGGTAAGCTTTTTATTTAACTACTAAGTTTGTCAACTTTAAATGCATAAAAACGGAAAGTGAG